>JAWNGG020000006.1:1200000-1800000 GCA_036937485.2 Tetragonisca angustula | reverse complement strand
TGTGCAATTAATTCGAGAGAAATTCCACAATACCTTCTTTCGTTTTTCTGACTGATGGGGAGGGGAGTTTGATCAACGAGTCATCCGTGTAAATGTATCGTCATCCACGAAAGTCTTCGTGCACCCTGCAAAAGAACATTTTTTTCTTTTTGTCATATTTGCTTCACAATACGATAAATATTGTCGCATATGAAACGAATATTAATTTTACGAATTTTATGAAATAACAATTGTGAATATTAATTTTTCACTATACATGTATATATATATATATATATTATATTTTGTACATTTCCTTTCTACGCAGAGTATGTATTGCTGGCGTGAATTTTCGACGAATCGACGAAAATCTCGACGAGAAGTGCGAGTCTTTTTAAAATTTCAAGCTCTGTTATCCAACTTTGAGGTTACTAATCAATCACTTGGAATTTCATCCAGATTTATAAGATCGGGGTGTAGATAGACGCGAAGCGACGAGGGTCCCCATCAACGAGGAATTATCAACTTTTCAAGTGAATTCACGAAAACGTGCAGCGCGTTGCTGACGTTTAATATTATTAATTAAAATGCGTGTATAATGAATGCCGAAAATTCCCAATGAAATATATAATTCTACGTCAATTTTAATACGCGCGTGCATTCGTGAAATTCTTCAGCCGATGAAACGCGCGATGATACAATGATAAATTATACTTCAATTCGTTCGAAATCTTTTTTTTTTCACACAGCCCCGTTGTTCCCTATTTTATACCTCATTCGCGACTATCCAGAGATTTAAGTGAATAAACGAAGCAAGCAAACACCCTCTAATCGAGAACCATCCCGACTCCATGGACTCTCGAAAACAATCCATAAAACCCCAAACATATTCCGCCGATTTACCAGAACCATCTGCTGTCGAGCAACTGCGTTAATTGCCAGTAATCGATACTTCGTTAACAAACAGTTCGAGCGAATTACCGCACCGAGATTTAAACCGGTGCTGGATGCACGCTGGCAAAAATCTCGTATCCATGAATTGACCCTCGAGCCGCGGATCGTGAACACGGTGTGATTGCTAGACATCATTACCGGACTTTTTATGCAGCTTCGTGTTTTTATATATTAAAAAAAAAAAAAAAAAGAAAAGAAACAGAAATTAAGAAATCGCTAAATATTGCTAGACAAGTACTTTGCAATTTTCTTTTTACAAGTGTACAAATATTCGTCGACGAGTCCAGTTGTAAATTTCACAAGATCAATTTATAAACGTAAGGAATTGACGAAACTTACTTTATTCCTGCGATAACAAAAACTATCAGAAACTATTCATTTTCTCCAGTCGCAAAAATTTCGAATCGTACTACACGTTTCGTTCGAAAATTCTCAAACGACAATCGATCAAACATTGAACGCTCGATGTCGATCGTGAGACGTCAAAGTTAACGAAACCTAAAATCGTTCATACTGCAGAATCATTCAGATCCTTTCTTTCGTTCTCTATCATCTATCGTTTCGACGATTTCCACCGCGAAATTTTAAATCGTATCACCGTTTCTTCGTTCAAAGTTCTCGAAATCTTCCACTTGGAAATTATCACAGAAAAGGTTAATCTTTCGAGCGTTTAATCCGTAATCATCGTACAGAATCTGTTCCGAGCGAGATATTGAAGAAATAATTTACTTACTTATCGAATGTTCAAAAGAGGAATGTATTCCAAATTTGTTAAACTTTTAATTTCAATTCCGAGCACACCGAGAGTTAATCGAAGAGCTAGCTGTGTACCGATATCCGAGAAAGTAAAAAGAAAAAAAAAAAAAATGAAAAAAAGCTCGAATCTCGAAGCGTGGACAAATATTTTAATCGTTGCCTTCCTCTCTTCCCTAATGGCCGCCAAAAACGCGGGCTGATGTCGCAGGCGCGCCGGTGAAACGGAGCCCGAATTCACGCACCGGCGAATACTTTCGAAAATGTGCGTGGCCGCTCAATCAAATCTCGCGAAATTCCTCGGCCGTGCCATAAAGGGATTGCCTCCATTCGCTTCATACCAGTGTGTCCCTGGCAGCCGGCGTTTTACGAATCGTTCGACCGTCCAGCGCGCTGCCGCCGCGCACGTTTGCTCGCTTTTCCCGTCCGTTCGAAACGAAGAATCGCGTCCCGCCACTGTCTCTCTGTCGTCAATCGTCAGGCGACAGAAACACGCACGGGACGAGAGAAAAACAGAGTTTCGTGGAAACAGAACGATCATCATGAATGACCAAGCAATCGCCTGAATCTTCAACAGATTTTTCATAGACTTTTAACCTCTTGCGCTGGAGTAACGCACGCACCGAGAATTTTTTTTTTTTTTGTCCCGAAATTGCAACATTTTCTCAGTTGTCAGTATATATTTAAGTAGAACACAGGTGAAGTAAACAATGAACCTGTTACTTCTTAGTAATTTCTATTTAGTGATATTTTGTTCCAGTTCTGAGTTTTAAAAAGAAAGCGACGAGTCACTGTACCGTACGGTTTGGTCACTCGTTATGGTCCGCAAGTCAATTCCACAAGCGCGAGTGGTTAATACTGACTTATTGCGAGAAAGTTGTCGCGATCAATGAAAGTACAGCTTACTGAAAAATGTTGGTTATCTTTAGTTTTCATCATTCAATCTCCAAAGCAGGTAAAGTATTCAGAGCTACGAGCAAAGCGTAAAATCTGTATTAGCGAGATTGTTTGCCAGCCGAAGTTGTCCATAAAGATGCAGACGACGTTGTAAATTTACGAAAGGTTTACAAAATTGATTGTTTTCGTTACTCTGTTGTGATTCGAACAACAAAACCGCATTCGTTAATAATGAAAACGTAACGTCGAGCAAAGCGGAAAGCTTGTACTTTTAAATATCAACGATATCGTCATTGTTATGCCAAGTTATCTTATAAAATTCTAAATTTCCAAATTTACATTAAATCCGCGCGAAAGAAAAATTTACAAGTTCAATGGCCACGTTCACCATTCTGCTACATATTCACCAATTGGAAGAAAGTATTCGCCATTCTTCTGATGTTGGAAAGAAAGTAAGTAAATGGCGGACCGAGCGCCAGTTTTTTCAAGCCGTTTGACTTCGAATTCGCTCGAATTCCCATGACTTGATTAATCTGAACGAAGCTTTGCGATTATCAAAGGCCAATTAACAACCACGTACGTACGTTGCGCGTTATTGAAAGACCCCTTCCCCTTCCGTTTCGTGATTTTTTTCGGTCCTCTCCCTCTCTCTTTCTCTCCTTCTATTTGATTTTTTCTCTGCTTTCTTTATTTCTGGTGGGCGCTGCTTTGTCGGGTTTATTTGAGGGCGGCTCGAGTGACATAACTCTTGCGAGACTCTTTTTAGAGCGTCGATTTTGAACGTTGTTTTTGGGCGAGTTCGAGAGGGGAGGCACGCTTTGTACGTGGTGGCGGGGCGAAAAATTTTTGTTCGTTCGTCGCGTCGTACTTTTTCCTTTTTTCTCGCGTCCGCGACGGTTGATGAGAACTGATTTCACGAATATGGGAATTATTTTATTATTGCATCTACTGCTAAGTATCGCAAGCATCGCATTTTACGATGATTAAACTGAAACGTATGGGGATTCGTCACGTATCGTATTTAATTACGCGACATTTCTTTCGTAAAAAAAAAAAGGAAAAAAAAACGCAATTTCGCGCGAATCGTTTCTTGCTACCGTTAACATTAATAAAAACAATGCACAGTAGGATTATACACGATAAAATTAGCAGACTAAATTTTGGTCAACTAAAATTTAGTGCCCGTGTGAAATTTTTGACAACGTCAAACACACATACAAACTCTACCAGCGACACTATTAATCTCTTTCTAGAGCAAAAACAGAATCTAGCGACAGCTATGTAAAAATTCCTATCTATTCCGTGAAAATAAAATTTAATAACAAACTCGATACTTCCAGCAAACACGAAAACAAAATTTCCCGTTACGTTATATTTCTACGATACAGCGGAGTCGCTGCAAATGCCGGAAAACAAGCTGAAAAATAGATAACATCAGTCTGTTTAATGAAAGAAAGTAAAAGGAACACAGCGGGGAAACACAATCAATATCCAGGCAATTTTGTTTTAATCCATGAAAGGATATAATTCCGGGAAATAATCCCCCTCGGCAAAGAATGGTGGAAAAAATCGCGTACAAAACTCGACGCGGAATTTCTTGGAAAACGATCGATAAGTGCGAGTTGCAAAGGGGATGCTCGGATGTTTTTCTGACTTACGTTTCGAGCGACTTTATGGTCGAAATTATCGAGAGTCTGTTCCCCTTTGATCTTTGTCGTGAACGAACGACGGTGAAAAGGGGAAGATCGCTGCTTTTCCGAGTCCAAATCGTAATGGTTTTCTATTAACCAGTGGAGTAAGGTAAATATTTGAAGAAAGATCATCGGGTCTCTCGAGGAGAGGTTCATTAATCGTCTTGTTGAACCGGGATCTATTCTTAAGTGACAGAGTTACTCTTCTGCAAGCCCGATTTATGTGATCTAAATTGCGCAATTATTGATGGGAAACTTGTAGTATAATACTATCTAATATTTCGTTTATTTTACTCGTGCACACGGTGTATTTTATTGATCCTCTGGTTCACACGGTTTCCATCTCACCGCAAACGCCGATATGGAACTTTGCTAGATAAATTATTAATTGAAATTTGCAAATTAACTTTGCTGCAAATAAAATAACATTTCATTTGCTTTGTTATTTCAAACGCGCGTGCCGCGTATTTTTTTGTTTGCAAATTTCTCACAAATGGCTGTAAAATCATCCGTCGACAATTGATGTCTGTGCAATTTTCATGCTTCCACGAGTGAGATCAAATGAAAGGCGAATTTATAAAGAGTTTGTATAAAATTTCAAGGGACAAAGGGTGTCCTGGAATCGTTTGCAGACTGTTCTATCAAAGTCCAGGAGCAGCGGAGTCTCTCCGCTCGAAAGGAACACCCAGTCGCGACCAATAATTATGAAACTAATCAGACTTAATGCAAACGGTCGCGTGACGCGAGTTATGCGACGCTTCGAGGAATCGGCGATTTCCATCGCGTCATGCGACCGCGAAATATCGTGCGTTCTCGTGCGTGCACGCTGGCCATTGATTAATGAACGAATTCGGATGATTCTACCGAAAAACAGAAAAAAAAAGAAAAAAAATGGAAACGCCTGATCGCGAAAAACGAAATGCGAAACTCTCGTTGAGATTCGACGTTCGCGCAACGAGATTCACGTGGGAAATTTAGATTAGAAAGTAAATGGTATTTGAAATACTTTTTGAAAACGTGTTTTCACTCGTAACGTCTAATAAACCGTGGATTCCTGCGGGATTTGGAGAAAATTTTTAAGTGGCGAAATTGCGACGCTGAATGCATATAATTGAATGATGAAATGACAAAATTTAAAAATAATGTAACTAAATATTAATAATAATAAAATAATACAACCAAATATAAATAATAATAAAATAATGTAACTGAATATAAATAATACTAAAACAACATAACTAAATATTAATAATAATAAAATAAGTAAATATTAAAAATATTAATTTTCAATGTTAGTATTAAATTAATATTAAACAATAGAATAATATTCGTATTAAATTAATATTAAAAATATTAATTTAATACGAAAATAACATAACTAAATATTAATAATAATATATTTACTGTTTACTAATATTAGTATTAATTTAATATTAAAAATATTAATTTAATACTAAAATTAGTAAATATTAATATAACTAAATAATATTGAATACACAATATGAAAAAAATATAAAAATATAAAAAACAACTTTCCACCGAGGTTCTTTTATTTGAATTACAACACGTTCTTAAAAATATAAATTTTCACGGATATGTGCAATCTACTGACAACGAGGGACGTAAAAAGAAAAAAAAAAAAAAGAAAAAAAAAGAAAAAAGAAAAAAAACACAAAATCAATTGCTTACTCTGGGTATAAGCGACCGCTATCAAGACCGCGCGTTAAAATTGAAAAAGAAGGGGGGAGGGGGAGGGGGAGAGAATGGTACGACGTTACATCGAGTTTAATTACATCTATTCAGCGGAGCATTGCCAAAATCGATATGTAATATCAATGAAAGCCAACCGGCGGCTACCGATATCTTCCCGTGTTCGATTTAAAATAAACCCGCTCGTTTCGATTGTCTCGGGCTTGCCATTCGTTTCTCTTGTTCCTGTACACACGCACACACACACACACACAAGCATACACACGTTCGGTATACCCACGCGAAATGAGCATAATTAACGCTCGACAAAGTTCATTAACTAAATCGGCCCATGATATAAAATTAACTTTCGAGAAAATCCATTAACCAAATCAGTTGGCGGCACCGGACTAATTGTAAGCTTTCAATCACGTTCAATTAACGGTATGTATAATCAATTCTCGCGATTTACAATCGATTCGCGCGCACGCGCGCACAGGCGGGACGACGATTTATTACACGGCCGTGGATGAAAATGGAAGAAAATCAAGTTCTTAAATTGGAACGTTTCGACGAGAACGTTTACAGTTACGCGTCTTGGAAATAATGCTACGTCGATTGGTCATCGACTGTCACTGTCGAGCCACACTCAGCCTTTCTTGGCCATTGGATCGGGAATTTTACTCGACATCTCTGTAAATTTTTAGCAAATCTGATTTATTAATCACCTTATACTTTAATAAAGTATTAAAGTCCACATTAACAGCCTGTATTTTCTCACACTGTTATCTAGAGGAGATGTTATTTATTCTACGGCTCGCATCACTTATCTTCTGACGAAGAAGCAATGACGGAGGACTGTCATCGAGCAGAGACACTGAGGGACGTTTATCGCGATAGTGTAATGGACGCTTGAAAATGCCAGGGCTGCGATAATTAGGGGATCATCTGGTTCAACGACTTCATCGGCTTCCATGTGTGGTTCACTGTCCGGTTGCTCTCTTTTGGCTGTAGATCATTTATTTGACAAAGGATTTTCTTGTTGAGAAGCAAGGAATATCTATTTTAATTTAACTACGACGGAATATAATTATTTTCGAATATTTTACTCCGAGTTTGAAGCTTATTTCAATGTTTGCAAATTTTGTTTCACTATTTACAGACGTTTTAAACTAATAAACGTCTGAGTAATAATATAATAATTATCTCGTGATTTTAAATGCTCTTGACAGAAAGATTCTCGCTTTACAGCTTCATTCTAAAAATTCATATAAACATCCGACTGTAATTAAAATTTAATTCAATTCCTCTGGGCTGTAATAAGATGTACCTTTGCAACACAATATGTGATAAAATAAATAGCAATAACTAGATATTCGATAGGGGAAAAAAGAAACAGAAGAAAGATACATTATATTATATTTGCGAATGCACGTGTATCAAATACCTGGGCATGTACACACAGAGTGGTATATATAGTCTGTATACAAAGACTATATTTTTATTAATATCCGCCAACGTTTATTACATCTATGCAATGCACATAGTAATCCACGTGGTGTGCATACAAAGGTCATACTTTTTAATTGCATACCATTTACAAGCTGTCACATATTTCGCGATATTTTCACATGGGACACGTGCGTGCGTGTGCATGTGCGTGTGTTGTGAAACACGCCATATCTATACACACATACGCATACATACGTATCATTCAAATTAATTAGAATATTATCTCTCCCGATCTTTGTCAATCAACTAAATATTCGACGTTTAAAAAAAATTATTTCAATGTGTCGTTGACAAATGTTCATTTTCAAACGATACGACGTCCAGTTGGAACGTTAGCTTTATTCCCACAGTTCGAAAGATTCGTCTTGCCATTAAAGATTCAACTCTCAAACAGTTGTTGATGACAGATCGTAGATTGCTAAAATTCAGAAGGTCTAATATCGTTCCATATTTTATACTAGATTTATGGAGATCGATAAAAGTTGATACAAGAAAACTCAGTTCAATTAGGAATCGAAGACCCAAGTAATTTAATCCTAAATTAATACGGTTTTCAACGATCCAGTGGCAACGGTTAAAAACAGAAATTTAAAGAAATATAATAGTACGTTACCTAGTTGCTACTAATCAGAATCTTCAAGTGACCTTAAAATATATATACAAAATATCTCAGACGTCCAGCTGATATAATTCTGCTGTCAAAGAAGAATTTATTCGTCTTTCACTTGCAATGGAGCTAACTGCTACGTACTATAATACAAATGTTCAAGGTACAAAGGACAAAGAAGCGAAAAGAAAAAGCTCTGGGAAAATCGTACGAAACAAATCGCCACGGTCAAAGAGTCTTCTAATTCCATTACCTAATACATATTTCGACTCTGCGCGAGATTGGAATTTTTTCGTCGTTAGCCCGAGTCGCGTGGCAAGGTCTCGTTCAACTATGTAGATTCTCTCGGCAAATTTGCATTACACGGAGCCCAATAAAATATCGAATTATTCAGTTTATCGCAGGCAAATGAATTCCCCGCGCGCGCGCGCGTGCACGAAACTCGGAAAGGGGTCGTGGGCCACGCTGGCTATTGAAAACAAATTTCCGAAATGTTTGCGTGAAAGGTGTTTACGTCAAAAATAAATTTTCGTAATATTTACATCGCCCGTCTGTATATGTTTGCGCGTACGATTTTTCACGATCGTTAACTGGCATCCTGCAAATTTGCTCGCCTATGCAAAATCGCAGATAATAACGACGAAGGTGAGAACGATTCTTTGAAAATTTGAGAAGCGAGGAGAAATCATTTTTTATCCTATAACCAAGGACCAAGCGACAATTTATTGTTAGACTATGAACGTTTACGTCGAATTTTAGGAAATCGAAGATCCCACGAAATTTACAGAATTCAGACAAAGTTTCTTGTTTAAATTCGTGTATGTATAAAAATGCACAACGTTAAAACTAAAACCACCAGAATGGTCGAAAATGATCGGTTAGAAACTTAACAGATCGGCAAGGTTGAGTTTACAAAGATTCGAGTGAATTTTAATTTAATTCTGACACAAGTTTCGTGCTTCGATCACTGGTAGTTCCAAAAAAAAAAAAAAAAAAAAAGATAGAATTTGGTGATATAAAAAAAATGAAAATTACAAATGACACATTTACAGATTATCCGTAATTTTCGTTCGTCCCTATTTCCCTGTTTCTCTAAAACTTCGAATCGACGAAGCCACGTGCCGCAACGAAGCCACAATCTCGAAGAATTTTTTTGACAAACGATGACCCGCTGTCGAGAGCCTCGGCGAACTACCATTTTGTTAACACAGACTGCGATATGACGTCAGGTGGCCTACATGATAACCCTCTGCTTTTGCCTTCGAACGATAGCCTGCTTCGTCGGTGTTCTTACACGCTGATTTCTGTCTTTTTTTTTTTTTCCTTGGTCACAGATCAAGAATCGTCGCTTGGAAAATATTCAATGAATCGAGAAGCGCAGGGAAAATCGTTCGCTCGCTCGAGTGGCAAGCTACTGCGCGAATAATCAAGCCGATAACCTTGGCGGGAAATTTAAATGCGAATTCTCGCGATTCCTTTGCAACGTTAAACAAAATGTATCGATAAAATTTATGATAGACAGTCTGTTTCAGTCGTATCACACACGGTGAGAAACACAACTGGAGTGAAAAATTCAAGCTATTTTTATTATCGCTTTTCGAGTGGACGAGAAACTAGATGGCGGGAATAGGAAAATCGATTGTGCGGCGCTATATGAGTGACTATACACGCGACCATTAGTATTCTAGGATAACTGAACTGGTCTCTCTCCACGTTCCACGGACTTGCAACAATATTTTTTAAACTAACGTTTCGCTGAATATTCTTAAACAGATGGAAACAATTTTGAAATGTCCATCGAAATAACCGACAGAAAGAAGAACGAGCAATTTGCAATGAACTGGTTGAAGTTATTCTACGAAATAAATTTTGTAAATAATTTTAGACGCAAACATAAATGTAATTAAACGACTGTTAACATGATTAACAAACTAGCTCGGGAGTTCTATTAACTAACAAATATGAATGAATCAGCCGGGATGTCGAATAAAACGAAAATAATTCTGATACAGCACTGGTGTAATTAAATGATTATTAAAATGGCTAGCAGGAACAAAAATGAGTAATTCGCAGTAATAACTGAGTATTAATAATCACTCGATGATCGTAATTTATCAAACGCGACTCTGCACGGCGAAAATGACATTAAAAAGATGTTGATATGGTGATCTCGTTACGATCCTCTGAAGCGTTGGAAACGAAGTGGAGAGCGAAATAGAAAAACCGATGAGCTTGTAACTCGAACTAACTATTATTGACTTCGACGATTCGCCGGGGAAACTACTCGAAAACTATCCGTTTTCGTTTCACGAATTCCCGTCGCTTTCGCGCAAACGTGTTATTAAAACGTAAAAAAATATTGGCGACCATCGGAAACATTAGCGCAAATTGTTTCTCTGCGCACGTTTCCGTAGAATCAAACTGTTGCAATCAGTTTCGAAATCATTAAAAATACAATAATATCTCAGACTTTGTTCATAAATTCCATGCAAATGGTGAAAATTCCTGTGTCTGAACGATTTATCAACTCGTAGATTTCCAGTTGGAACGGACCTTTGGCAATTGGAATTTCGTTTACTTTTAGAAGCAGAAAGTTATCAAGTATTTCTAGCAACGTTTGACGCGAACGAAAATCGCGTATAGAAAAAACGAGGAAACATGCTTCACAAAAATTTCCCAGCATTGTAAATCATCCACACGTAACATTCTGAAATTAAAAGACGTATCATCTCTGAATACTGCCTTCCTCGTTATTTCTCACACTTAAAGACATGTATGTAAAAAAAAAAAAAAAAAGAAAATACACATACGTGAGGTAAAACAAATTTCTCGTTCGTGAAAGTAAATGAAAGAAAAAGTAAATGAAAAAGTAAATGAAAGAAAAGAGATACGAACTCTCCAAGATCGATGGAATGTTTTATACAGTTATATGTGAGATCCCACGGCTAACCATTCTGATTAGCGTCGTCTCTACTCGGATCTTCCGCGAAAAAGCGTTGCATCCGCCGCCGCGATGGCGGACGTACTATGAAAATCGATGAATCGACGACCGTGTTGAACTACAAGTGACTATTCGCGGAATCATCGGCTGACCGATGGAGGAAGGAAGACAGAATGTTGCAAGCAGTGAGTAGAAGTAGCAGTAGCAGTAGAGGCAGCAGCAGCAGCAGCTGAAGAATCGAGACCGCTGCGCAGAAAACCGCGGTGGCGGTGGCATCGTCGTGGCCTCATCGACCTAACCTACTTTAGCCGAGGGACGCCTGCACGAGGACGACGGTGGCGCCGTCGCCCGAGGACGTCCGACGGCGACGCCATCAACTATATCTAACGGCCGTTCTCCAACGTCCTCGTACCAAGCTCCACCTCCTCTCTCTTCTCCTATCACCGTGGCCACACTACGTGTCTCTCACTCTCTCACTCTCTCACTTTTTCTCTTTGCTTCTCCTTTTCTTTATCTTTTTTCCTTCCTCTTTTTTTTCCCTTTCACCGCCCTCCGACATCTCACGCTTTCTATCTTTCTCTCCGTCTTTTCCCCTCGCTCTCTCTCTCTCTCTCTCTCTCTCCACCCTTTTTCACTCTACGCAGTCTACTATGCACGGAGGCTTTTTCACCCTAATCGCGACATCCGAGAGCAAGGCAGCCTTCTTTCTTAGTCGATAAAGATTGGGAACAATGATTTTCGAAAGAGTAGAAACGTATGGTGTAATTTCTTTTTTTTTTTTTCTTTTCGCTTGTCTCTTTTTCATCTTTCTTTCTTTCTTTCTTCCCCCTCTTACTCGCCTTTTCCCCAAAGTCGGCTCTGCCGCTTTCTCACCCTAATCGCAACGTACGAGGACGCACGGTAACTTTGTTCCTCAGCAGTTAGGCTGGCTTTCGACCTACGACGATTTTCGAAACGTGCGAGGGGCAAGCGTAGAAACGATGAAGCAACTTCGGTGGATGTTTCATCGCGATTGAAGCTACGCACCGTGAAGAAAACAGCGAGACGAGGCATGGGAGATAAATATATATATAAAGTTAATAATCAAATAGTGACGATGAACTTGATAACTAATAGCGATAAGTTGTTCAAATATTATTAATACAATTGAGATTGCATCACGTTACTCGCCAAAGGAATTGCAACATCTAGAAATTGAGGTTACGCAGATCTGCAAACCACTTCATGCTACACTTTTCGAATCAAGTTAGTTTGTTCTTGAGTTAAGTTAATTACTGAATTAAGTCGATGGCAAAAAGTTCAGAATTGCTGACTGTTTAAATTTAAATTGGAAAAAATTTGTAAGTCGACCATAAAATTTGCCATTTTCGATTCGATTTTTCTCTTTTTGTGCAATGCATTATGGAGAGACGGACGACGCTTGAACGCATCGTTTTTATCGTCAAATTTTTAAAAATATAGTTTAAAAAAATACAACTTCCGTACAAAATTGATTTACGTTATTAAACGATGTAGAAACGTTTTAAATACTTCATATAGTTTTTTCTTTTTTTTTTCGTATCAAGTGCATTCTACGCAATTTGACACTTTAAAATTTCCAATAAACGTATAAAAACCCACAGTGTATCTATCACGTTGTATCTTTCCCTTTTTGCAATATTTCATTTACAAAGAGCGTGGAATGTAGGGGGACAGTCGTAAAATTATACTGAGCATTTGCAACGTCTGTAATAATATTTCAACAATGTATTAACCACCAGTATTTAGTTATCAAATTCAATTGTATCTCGTATAAATACAAAACTCTCACCAATTAATAATTTCTCTTTCAATCGAAGCCAATTATCACATTTTGAACAAACCCAGCGATTGTCCTAATACGTGCTTACTTATACGTGTATGTACACTCGCATAATTCATGCCACGAATGTTCATCCAACAACCTGTACAAACCGCAACATTTCAAGAATCAATGGGTCTTATTTTCAATTTAGACAATTAGGCAATTAAAAGTGCTCGTTAATTAGATATTTCGAATAATCGGAATTCAATTGTAAAATAGGGCGAATTGGACGCTGGTAACTTACTATTTTCAAATTAAATCCAAATAATGTTTTCATCGAGTAATACGATTCAACGTTGTCCAATCGTCGTTTTTAATCGAAATTATCGAAATAGTATAAATTGAACGCTCTAGCTCACTATCTTGAACTTTCGTCGATCAATAATTCTTATTAATGACATTCAATTGTCGATTTAGTGAATAATAATTCTCGTTTAATCTGAAATAGTCGAAACCCAATTACGAGACAAAATAAACCTTATTTTCCAATCTCCACGCGTTACATCTACTCTCTTATTACTTTCAAATTTCCCCGAGCATTTCGTCAAACAGTATTATCCATCGCCACTTAATTTTCATCAATGTTAAACAGTGGGAAACTCAATTACGACGGAGACCTTGCTACTTCCAAATTTCTACCTTCCATTAATAATTTCTATGCTTCACATCTATCTTGTTACTTTCAAATTCCCTCGAGTAATTCGTTAAATAATACCTATCACCACTTAATTTTCATCAAACTCAATTACAACACAGCGCGAACCTAGCCACTTCCAACATTTCTATATTCCATTGCTGATTTCTTCGTCTCAAATTCGCCTTGCTATTTTCAAATTTCGTCGAGCAATTCGTCAAATGATTCAACATCCGCCCCCCCCCCCGATTTCCATTTTCGGCCAGCAGTAATTCTCAGTTGAACAACTGACCAATAAACTAGAGCAAACCGAACGTTTGCGGACAACAAACAAATGTGACAAATCTTTTCTCTTTTATCGAGAGTAAAATCGCATAGAAGGAAAATGGCGCTTTGGTCTCTCTAAATGTTCCTCGTCGTTCTTACGTAATCTGTCGGTCGTGAAAAATCTTTGCCAAGAACAAAGAGAAGCACATCGTGCTCGTTCGTATCTTCGCCTCCTCGCTTCGCCAATCGTATCAGATGCTGGACAAGAGAACTCTCTCGGTTATTTAGACATCTTCGACGAGCCGCGCGCAAGTTTCACAGAAGTTTCGCTTCACGGCGCGGAGAACATCGAGACTGATCAACCTGAGCGGCAGATCGGCACTTTGGCCCCGCATGATTCTCCGCTTCCACGACATTAAATACGACGAAACGAACCGCTGACTCAGAGTGAATCACCCGATTTCTAGGCCTGCGAGGGGATGATTCCGCCAGACGGACTCCACGGGATCCGAGAGATACGTGATAAATATACAGAGTATTTTTACAGAGTGAATTTATAAACAAGATTTTCTATTTCGGTCGAAGAAACGAAATTTCCTCGCTTCGAGAGAGCTATCGCTGTGTGTTAACTGTCATATTTGCCCTCATTAGGGAACATTTGTTTGTATCATCCATCAGTAAATTTACTCACGATCGAAGTATTGCTCCAAATAAAATAATTTAGCACGGAATTTTCTCTAACGTGTGGTGCTTCGTTTAAAGCAATCGCCAAGTACAGTACACGTAGAAGTTAATGGTACGTAATTTCAATTTTCTGAAAAATTGTGTGTGTATGTGTTATGTGAATTATCCCGAATTATTCGAGTAATAAGATGATGATGAGTGTCACGATTGTTTCTATTCGCAAGAATTTTTTCTTCTTTGAAATTTTATTGTTCTTCTTCATATTACGTTATATCATAAAATACCACACCTACGTTCATTATAATTATTTTATAAATTCAGCTAGGTCGAGCGTAAAGGATTAACCAGTGGTTTACCTTATAATTTCTTCTTTCTCTGATTACAGGAGCTTTTCTAACGTGTCCTCCTTGCCTGGCACCTTCGTATTAAAGACTTACGTACCGTTCCCGAATGTGTTCTAATTTTTTCACAAGCATTTCAGCCGAAACAAAAAATGGTCTACAACTTTGAGACTATTAATTTTTATCAGGACTTTTCCTCGTGTTTCGGAGAATACCGATCTACCCTAGAAGTTATGAACCCTCTTTTCTATTCACCCTATGTACAAGGTAAATAATATTTTCCTCTTTCCACTTTAACTGATTGTTTGTAGTCAGAACGAGCGTATCGAGCTGAATTTAAATGGAAATTTCTTTCATCCGTTTGACGTTTTAACGAGTACCTCACTTTGAATATTTTAGATATTTTTGCATGTTATTTTGTATGTTTCATCGATTGTATTCTCTTGTTTCGCCAAGATTCGTGAACGATTGTTCAAACGCGAAACGTTCGACACAGGACTTGCTAAATTGTATAAATCAAGAATTTAGACCAGATCCTACAGTCTGCGAAGATGATCGCCTTGTCTCGAGAACTTCAGCAATTGTAACGTTCCATTTAAATTTCCCAAGTTCAGAGATTCAGCAATTAACGCTAATCTCAATTACAATCACAGCTGATCCTAATTATAATATCTGAAATCATCGACCTTATTCGTTTGATTTTCATCTGAAACAGACACTTCGTGTCTGTCCTTCATCATCTCCTTTAAATTAATTCTACGAACAGTACAACTATTGTTCTACATTAATCGATTAATCAATTCTATATTAATCAACGACGAGCGTGTATTCTTAATGGAAAATGTACCCACGATGTTACTAGACATTATCTATAAATTAACTATGGATATATAGAAAATAAAACACGATCAATCGTCGAATTACCCAACTCAACCAACTCCTGTCTGTCGTGCGCCAATTCGTAAAAACGAAACACGAAAGCGATTCGACTTTCCTAAACACGACGAGAACTCATTCTAATTAGCGCACGCACTATAGCGATACCAACGGCGCACGGTCGGTACAGGTACATAGGCGCACCGAGAAACCGAGATTCCAGAACGAGCGATCTCGGTCACTCCTGTCGGATCTTTCCACCACGGGCAGCATTGAATCGCGCGTTGCGAGCGGCCCAGGTTCGAGAGAAAACGCGCGATCCAGGCGCGCCTGCAGCCAGCGCTTGAGTCATACTATGAATCACGTACGTACGTATGTACGTACTCACTCTACTTCGCCGTGTATGCCCGCAAAACGGTTCTCAGCTTCTCAAACGCGCATAGAGAGATATTGAGATGAAAGAGCGGTGGTCATCGTTCGAGAAACTCTACGTACATACGTATGTCTCCCTTCGGAGTTTTGCGCCGAAGCGACAAACGGAGCTCATCCGCGTTCCGTGTTCTTCTGTCAGCGCGAGCGTTACTATCGGGGTCCCGTTATTGCAATTTTCTTTTTTTTTCTTCTTCTTCTTCTTCCTGAAGAAGCTGTCTCGGTCACGGTTGAAAGTTGACGAACGCAACTCGTGCGGTTTAATGGCAGAGAGATCATTCGAGACGCCGTTTGTTTTGAGGAAATTATTTCTTTTTACTGGGAGAATTGTAAATTTTATTAAAATACAGTGGGGTTGTAGGAATGATGGAAGTTTAACGCTGTTCAAAGTTCGATTGCCAAATTTTTATATTCCCAGTGGGATTTCGTACTCGAAGAGGATTAAGGAGGAATAGCAAGTGACTTCGTACTTTGTTTAAACTTGAGATATTTTTTAACAAGTGGGCAGAAAGGAAGAACGCGGAGAGAGTCAAAGAATAAAACGGAGAGTAATTGATTATTTTCTCTTTACATTTAATATACGTTTGATCTTGATACTCATACTTGTACTATGTTTAAATAAACATTTATATCTGACTTTACAAAACTGAATTATATTATCGACGAATGTAATACAGTTACCACCGGAACGAAACAAAATAACAAAATAAAACGTTTTTCACGTGACGCGTCATTTTGCAGAAAATCAACCTTGAATACTTGAATTTGACAAATTTCGGGCCACGCAGGAACGAACAATCGACAGAAGGTTATTTATGACGCGAAAATGAGCGAGAGAGACAAAGAATTCTAATATTTCTAAACATTTTCGAACGTGTCTCTTTTGCCACAGATTCATCAATTAAAACCTCGTTTCAAACGAATGAAATTTATACACGTAAAACCACGTTTTACACTAATTTATTATTTATATTGTTATACAATTCATATATTACTGCGTTACTTTGTCATCAATTATTATTATTTTATTACAATAACATCGTTATATTATTTTCGTTCTTCTATTCACCGCGAGTATTTAACATCCCGAACCACCGCGCTGAACAATCAATCAAAATGATAATGATTTTAAGCGAATCGTGCAAAACAAAACAACGAAAACGTTGCCCGAGTCGAGCAAACGTATTATATCACCCTCCGTGCCACACGTGTCCAAGAAACGAGTTTTAAACTCGATTTACATCCTCGGGAAAGATATCTGCCGTAAGATTAAATTTGTTCGCCATAAAATTCTCATACGACTCTCATTATCGATCAGTTCTGTCATCCTTTTTTTCCCTCCCCGGTTCTCTCTTTTCCTTCTCGGCGCATCGTTAAGTGCAATTAAATGCAAACGTAAATTATTCCTCGGCGTTTGTGTTGGATCGTCACACAGTGAATCATCGTGCCTAGCAACGGAAAATTGACGAACTGCTTTTGCATCCGGTTCGATTAAAGCGATAGGTTAATGCACGTCGAGATGGGAGACGTAGAACAGTCCGTTCATGCGAACAAATGGTTCATATAATTGAAAATCACATAAGGGGAGGTCTCCTCAATTGGCAAGAGTTCGTTTAAAACACGTCGAGAATTTTTTGTTCCAAATTTGAAACATTCTCTCAGTTTTTCCAAGTATATTTAAGTACAACTCAGCCAAAACAGATAATAAATTTGTTATTACCTGTCGGTAATTTCGATCCGGTGATGTCGTACCGACGAGTTCAAAAAGAAAGCGACGAATTGTCGTGGACGGTTTGGTCGCTCGTTATGGTCCGCGATCAGTTGCCAGCGCGAGTGGTTAATCGTAGAGGGTTCGTTTGTTGATAAAAATTTCGTTCAAGTATGACGAAAGTGGCAAGACAAATGGACAGTTCCACTATAACAATCGTGAAACACCCGTGTGATGTTCAGGTTGCACGTGATCTCGTCCAGAAATTCGGCGCGTGAAAGCAACACCGCCTAAATTTAGAAAGTAGCCAGACCAGGCTCTAGCTGGCTAGCTAGAACAACTTTCATCCGGTTTTCATCCATTCAGCCTCCGACGATCTTGAGACTCGTCTTTCCTCTCGTCAGTGAATTTATGCGAGTTAAAATTCCGAGTTCACGTGTTTAGGCAGAATAAGAAAAAAGACTCGAAAATTGATGAAAATTTACTGTACTTAACTCTCGACTGATCTCGTACGACATTGGGAGCCATGAAAATTTCGACGTCAGAGAGAATATAAAATACAAAATAAAATTGAATATCTGAAAGTACTTTTGTAATATAATGAAAATTATTACAGCTGTCTGCGATTCCGCTGGAGGGCTAGCTAAGAATTCAGATTCCTATAAAATTAACAAAACACATGGTAAATAAAATTACTTTTATTTCCGAGAAAAGGAACTCGTAAATACTAATAAATAAATAATAAATAACAAAAACTGATCGTAGTCTGCAACTACGTTTGTTCGTCTTTAAAAAAAATATGTAATCCCCAATTTGTACAGTAACAAATCTGACAAATTCGAATCTTCGCGGTGATTTAAAAAGATGCACAGTAAATAAAAATTGGAGAAAAAAGACAGGCAAAGCTGCGAAGAAGGAAAAAAAAATGTGAAGCGGAACTGTTATGTGACTCCGACATTTCGATGGTCGTTGAAAATCGAAAAAAAAAAGAAAAAAAAAGGAAAAATAATATGATTTAGTGCCGATTTTCTATTCCCAACGAGCGGGACCTCTCGAATATTCAGATGCATTGCTTCGACATTTCCAAGCGTCGTTCGTTCGAACCGTTGTCAATTCTTTCACGTTCAATATTTTATAAGGAAGTTTGAGTTTTATACGGGGAGTTTACAACCGGAAGTGCTATATTCTTTCGTGACTACTTCTGATGTCCATATGTCTTATTGAATCCTTACTAGAACGACGACATGACAATTTAGAATCGAACATTTATTTCTTTCCTGTTGTTGTCTCGTTGCTGAAACTGAAGCGGTAAAACTGAATTCTGTAGTCGTTCGATTATATTTTCATTTATCTACCACAGCTGTAGCTATACAGTCATTATATTTATAACTATTGAAAACCTAAGTAGCACCTTTCTGCAGTTCAACAATTTGCCATTGAATCTATGAATTATTTACTCGTTTATTTTCAATTTTCAATCATAATGTTTAACATAATATTTAATATTTATCATTATAATAATATTTAATGTTTACTAATATTGGCTATTTAATACTATTGATATTTATTCAAACATTAAACTGAATATTTAATAAACTAAAATGATACAAAACGTTGATCGAACCGATTACACGCACTCATTGCTTTCAAACATTCGCCATCAAGAAATTTCAACGATCCTCCTAGAAACATTTTAGGCGAAAAAAGTTTGCTATAAACCACAAATGAAGCTCCCGAGTGTGAAGCAGAGTTAATTACATGAACTTGCACATTTCTCAGAAAAATTTATTTCTCTAAAAAGAGCGCTTCGAATTTCTGATCAGGGATTGTTTGTAACATTGGTGACAGATAATTGTAATGAAACTGACGTGACGACAGACGATAGAGAACGAAATGAGAATGGTGTCCAGTCGTCAAAAACTACCAAAATTTCACCCCCGCTAATTTGGCGACGAACTACTGGTCCACCGATAGACAGATAATAAATTATTAATCAGGCGGTGACGCAGGAGAAGCGTGCCGCTTTGTTTCTGACAGATCCGCGATATGAAAATCCTCCTCGAGTGTCTTTTTCATCAGATTAAATTTCCATCAATGCCTCGCCCTCGAAAATCTACCCCGGCGCCGCGACGACACGCTGATTTATCACGTTCGAGTACCACGAAAATCGAGATCGTTTCGTTTCACTCGTGAAAAGAATCGACTGGGACCTATTATATTTAGATTTTATTACACCGCTAAAATCGCGTAGAGGGAAAAAATATAAACCTCGTGTTGCAGGAACGAACGAGGAAACGTTGCTATTATTAATGAAACGAGGATAGAAAATTGATAAGTATTGATAAACTGTGAATTTTTACTGTTTGAAATCTTTTTGCACGTAGGAATATGTAATTTATCTATCTTGAAATATCTTTCTAAATAAAAAAAGAAAATTAATATTCTTTTGATTTTGTTTGCAAGAGCTTCTCCATTTCTTTTTTTTCTGAATTTTACTTGCTTACAATTTTTTATAACTTGTACAATCTCTAAACTAGGAACTGTTTGTGTAAAACAGATTTTTAAAAAAGAATTTAAAAATTTTGTGGAAATTTAAAAATTTAAAAGATTGTCGATGAATTATATCAATGCCACCTGTAAATTGTTGTTTTATGTATCAAACTATTCGCTAAATAACAAGTTAATTCGAAATTTATCTATCTCGTGTGTCGATATCTGTAACAAGATGTTAAATAAATTATCGTTATCAGTTGCCACGTTTTCAGACGATATCCACTGTATTCCTTTAATTCTCAAGTCGAAGGTCACACGTTCATTGTATTATTCATTTGCTTCGCGATATCAGATTCACGATATAAATATCGCGAGATGTAAACACGATTGATGTGTATTACTTAGTATGACGTATTTACCTACACGATTCATCAACCGCACGTTAAATATCTCAAATAACTTTCCGCAATTAGTTGCTCTGCTTCTACGATTTATATACACACGAGTATCAATAAGACAAACAAGAAATTAAACAAATATTCGATTTTTCAATTAACGCTCAAAGTATCCAAGCTTGTTTTAATTTTTAATTAACAATATTTCTGGCAATATTCGTTACGTCAATTTTTCTCAATAAAAAATTCTTTCAATTTACGCTTCAAGTATCCACAATTTCATACCCGTGTAATAACTGTTCGTCAATTTTCAGTCAATACTTTAGTACAATAATACTCAATTTTCATTAATAAAGCACGAGTATTTTTATAGAAATTTTTATTATTAAAATTTATTCAGATCTGTTATTATTCTATTCTCTAATTAATATTCTACCGATGTTCCTTACATTTCATTACGAGATTATGGAACGTATGAAATATCTCGATTTATTTTAACAAGTATGCTATTCCTCAATTGCGAATTAACGTTCAACTAACGTCCGTTCCTAATCAAGGGAACAAGGATCTTTTACCTATTACACGAAGCACCCAAATTCTATCCGACAGGGATGATATTTCTTAATTTTCAATCAACATTTCATCGCAAACGTTCTCGGTTTTCATCGGTGAAACAAAAGATCCTACGATTAATATTTGAAGCACCTTTTCTTCCAACAAGCCTGCCATTTCTTAATACTTCACCAGCTAAATCTCTTTTCATTTAGAAAAATATTCCACAAAATTTCACGTTTCACGATTCATGTTAAAATAGTAAATTTTTGATAAATATTCGAAGAGTCTACATTTACACCGCTAATACTTCAAGCGTTCCAATAAATATTCTACCCCTTTTGTTTAAAATTCAAAATTCCCTAAAATTTACAAAACCGAACTATAAAAACGTTCACGCAGATATTTGAACAAAAAAAAAAAAAAAAAAAAAAAAAAAAACAATCTTCGTTTACTTAAAGGGTAAGCTTCGCTCCGATGACTTAATGTTTCACAAAATTTCGCGAAATTTCATTCGGTGGTAACGAAAAGACCCTTCAACGAGCATTTAAAAGATCCAGATTCGCTCGGACAACTATGTTTTACCATTTTTTTTTTTTTTTTTTTTTGAAAAAGAAAAAGGGGGGAGAGAGAAATGTAACTAGGTGGTTGACGTGCGTGAGCTCTGTTCTCGTCATGCGAGGAAGCTAAATAGACTATCAGCGCGGCGGATCGTTCGCGAATAGAGATGCTACATGATAACGTAACCAACAGTGGCACTAACGGTAATGGTAATTTATCGATAACGTTGCCACCCCATTGTTATTCGACACGTAGGTTAGCGTGTATACACCGACGTGGCGAGAAACACGCGCACCGATTCACACGCGCGCGCACTCTCCGGCGAACGCGACGCGGCCATCAATATCAATACTGTTTGTTAACGTGTTTTCTATCTTATCAATTACAGGAGGGTCAACAATTTCAAAGCTCACTGGACGTTCTTCGCAATTTTGGTAATTTAAATGTCGAAATTCCGTGAAACGTGAAAACTGAAGATGCTCGATGTCGGTGATTCATCGTTTCGGAGATCATTTATGATTAGCGTTGAAAATTCTGTACGAATCGATAGATGTTGAAATGTCAAGGTATCAAGTGTTTAATTGAGATTCAATTGAGAGCAAGATATTAATTAATTACAATGTTAACTGAGCTGGAGCAATCTTTGTGAATAACAAAAGTTACGTGAAACGTATCTTTCAGAACGAGAAGGTTGTCAGACACGCAGAAATAAAAATTCTAATTAACAATTTCGGTTCATAACAAGTTCTCAGCAACAGTTACTCGAACTGTGATTTCTGAACGAAATTTATGAAAATGACCAATTTATAGTTTAAAAGTTTGTAAAAAGGTTTATATAAATTGGAACAATATACTTTTAGAGATTCGCAAGATATATAAATAAAAGCTTGCGTTATATTATAAAATTTCTTCGTTTCTTCTGTATAATATTACTGAAATTTTATATTTTAGTAGTTCCAGTATTAAAATACGAAAATAATTAATCACGACGAGTGTCAATGCATTAGAGTGCACTTTCTAAACAGTAAACAACATCAAAGTCGAGAAATCGACGAAACTTCTAATTTTACAACGCAAATTCTGTATTTTATACACGTTTGTAATATTCATTTATCTCGATCGACAATCTACTGGATCATACAACATGACATTTTCACCGATACTGTGTATACGTCGCCCATTTGGCACATGAAACTGAAAGGAGTTCAATTCTTCGAACGATTCCTATCATCGTTCAATCGTGGTTCACGTGTACACAGTTAGGTGAACCCCGCTCGTTTACCAGTAGCGTGCTTTCTATCATCAATCCCGCTCATTTGCGCGAGATTCAAAGTGGCTACCGCGATTGGAACCTTCGCGAGAGTGCCATCGGCCCATCGCCAAGAGAGAGAGAGAGAGAGAGAGAGAGAGAGAGAGAAAACGAGTAAAACTTTTTACCCTAGAGCTCCCCATTTCACGTCCACGCGTGTAATAAATGAATCTCGACCTCTGTTCCGTGCAATTTTAATAATATTAATATACTACCGCTGTTCAAAAGTGAATGTATCGGAAGAATCTGCAAGATGTTGGACAAAAATTTAATACCTGCAACAAATACCGAAATGAAAAACGGTCCTAATCGTGCTTTTTCAAATCACTAAAAAAAACGGTCCACCTGTAATTTCCACGAACTAGAAGATAATGAATGTACGTTTCAATTGTCTAAAATACTTCAAAGTTATGTTCATATATTCACAGTTGTGCTGCGATCTTGTAAAAAAAAAAAAAAAAAAACACACGAATGAACGATTTATTATTGTACGATTATCAGCTGTGAGATTTTCAATTGGAGCAAATGGCTGCAATTCATCAGAATTTCGTTTGCTCGTGGGGGAAGATAAGGTCGTTGATTACTCAAAATGTAAAACATCCATAGACAAGAGACGTGAATGCAATTCGCGCTGGCAGCTGATTGCGGACCATAACGAGTGACCAAATTCGTCTTCTCTTTGAATTCATCGGTATATCACTGGATAGAAATTACTATGAAGCAATAGATTTATTATTTGTATATATCAATATACTTGAAACTGAGAAAATATTGCAATTTTGGGCGAAATATTCTCAACGTGCACTGAACAGTTACGAACTGAAAATTTCAATCAATGCCCGATTAAATGAACTCTTGCTGGTTCGAGTCTGAACTCCTGCGAACACGACAGAAAAAAGAAGGAAAAATCGCTGATAAAGTGAAGAATCGGTGGACTTCTATTATACGCGTCGAATTTGTCCGCCGACAAACAGGACAGTTTATATACTGTCCCCGTAGAGAGCAAGAACATGGATCCTTAATTTCTTAATGTACGTTTCACGATCGTATTTTACTGCACGATCTCTATATTTTTCACGTCGCTCGCACGGCTATCGATCCAAGCCCTCGAGGATCGTTTCTCTCTGCTGGCACCGATAGCGGCCTCGTAATGACCGTGGTATGCCAGCCGAGGGGACTTCTCGTTGAGTCTTGCAAGGTCCCGACCTTGCACGACGAACAAGATATAGAAGAAGATGAAGAAGAAGCAACGGCAGAAGAAGCAGAAGAGGAGGACGAAGAAGAAGAAGAAATACTTGTGGTGGGGTTATAGTGCCTCGTGGCAGCTCGTGGAATAGCTAGAGGAATCGATCGTCCGTGAAAAGGATCCCCTTTCGAGAAGGGGAGTGCTCGGCAAACGAACTGGCACGGTGAGTTTCCCATGGCACTCTCTTTCTCCCTCTCTCTCTCTCTCTCTCTCTCTCTCTGTGCCAGGGCGAAGATGGCGCTGGGCTCTTTTATTAAAAATAAATTATCAAGAAGAGGATCGGCCAAGCAGGAGGGGAGAGGGGGGGAGGGAGGGCAGAGAGAAGCTGTTAGTTGAGCTTCGTGCGTACAGTTGAGAACGGCGAAGTGGAAGAGGAAGATGAAAAAGAGAGAATCAACGGAGGCACAGGGGGCAACGAGAAGGCGAGAAGGTGGTGGAAGAAGTGGAAGCATGGAGGAGAACGAGCGGAGAGAGCGTGGCAGAGCGAAGGACGAAAGGCAAAGAGCATCCTTTGGAACCGGTCCTTCCTCCTCGATGCTCACCACCCGAGTGTTTCATGCTTGCGTTCCGTGCACGGGGAAAGCAGAACGCAGGAGATATCTCGCGAGATGTTCGCTGGAGGAACTTGCAGGGAAAACGGTGGGAAATTTAATTTTCCAGGTTGACAGCGTTTAGGGGGGAGGGGAGGGATTTCGTTCGAAACGGGACTTGATGTGTTAAGAAATTCTAGAGGCTAGGGAAAATTCGATCGACGTTGCGATTGGACTAATTGCTTGTCAGGGTGAACGATTTGCAAATTGAGAAACACCTTTCGCGAGATTTCGAAACACTTTAGAGAAAGTATTCATTTCTCGATTTACTGAGAAACGGAACTTGGATCGAAACGATAATTACCGTCGAGGGGAAGTTTTATTTCATGAAGAAATTTATAAACTATCACCAATATTACAATTGAATTGAATTAAAATTCTGTACATATAATCGCGCAATTATATAAACTCTAGCACAGAGCAACGTACAACGTTTTACATTAATTTCCTGAACTTGTAGGAAGAAAAGCAACTTTGATAAATACCCTAGAGAAGTTTAATTCAATAAATTACGTACTATCGTGTTTGATCAAGAGTCTGAAACCATGAAGATATTTTACACAGTTTATACACGACGTGTCTCGTGTCAATCTCCTCGCGTTCACCCTAAACAGTCTAAGCCCTATTTTCTCGGCGACGATATTCAAGTAAATCGTTCAGCTGTCATCCTCTCGGGAGTTTTATCCCGCAGACTGATCGAGCTGCGTCTTCCTCTGGAATTTAACGAAGCCCTAGCTACGCCCTGCCCCTGTCCGAACAACGAATCCCGACGTTCTAACGTGACATGTACAATACATAACTCGCGCGACTCTGGACGCGAGAGTCGGTCGTTTCGAGAAACGGGAGAGACACTATTTCCAGCGCTCGTATTCTCCGAGGGCTCCTCTCTCCGGCGGCAGCGGTACTCGCCGGCGAGTTTCAGAATCTTCCCAGTAGGCGGCGCTCGGATCGTCCTTCGCGCGGAGAACCGCGTTGGCGCGTCCGCGCCGCCTCACGATGGCCTTTCCCCCCGTGTCTTTGTCATGCAAACGTTCGCCGTGGCCAGCTGCAGGGACCGATAAAGCGGCGCGCGCGAGCCGACGCGCGAGCGAGCGAGCGAGCAAAATCGAAAGAAGAAGGAGAGGAAGAACCGACGACGACGACCGACCAGGAGAAACAGCCGAGCCAGCCAGCCAGCCAGCCAGCCAACCAACCAGCCAAGCATCTTTGGTTCTTTTGCTTCTTCTCACCGAGTGCTTCTCCCTCTTTCTCGTTGCCTCCGTGTCGCGTCGTCTCCCTTTTCCATCCCGTTTCCATTTCGCTCCTCATCGTATCTACACCACGCGCCTCTTCTCTTCTCTTCTCTTCTCTTCTCTTCTCTTCGTCCCTAGCGAGCGCCGAGTCGCACACTCGGGCTAGAAGCCTGTCTCTCGCTCCCACGAGCGAGTAACTAGAGAGAGAAGAGACAGAAAGAGAAAGAGAGAGAGAGGCAGGAGGTCGACGAGTATGTAGTATGCCTGGGAGCCTCCTTTCTCATGGCCTGATGCCAGCTTCGACTATCCTCGTCTCGCCAAACGACCGATGACCTCCCAACCTTGTCTCGTTACAGATAGGGATGGGATCAAGTCCAATATGTACTTACGAATCCGAGTCAAGTTCGACAGCCCGAGCCTCGTTCCGAGAGTTTCGAATACTACTCCGAAATCGGACGTGTCTACGACGAGTACACGCTTGTAATTGCGTTCGTTTCATTACGTCGGAACGTGTGTCCGTAGGTATCCGCAAGTATTGGACGTAGAAAGGAATGTTCTGTCAAGTTTGGAGATAACATTCAAGTTTTCTTTTTTTTTTTTTCTTGGATTTGTGCGATGAAACCTAGTTCAACAGTTTCTCCAAAAATCTCCAAAGTGGTCGAGCTTTGAAATTTCGAAACATCTTGCGTGTTCTATTATTTATATTTCCTTTATACAGTAGTGTTGGATTCCTGTAACTTTGAAGAGGTTTACTCTTTGTTGCGTGTACACGATCGATTGTCCAAAAGAATAGAATGCTGCTTGCTTCTTCCAAGCATGTCCTTATGTGTTTTTGGTTATCATCGTCTCCAAGTGCATAGATGATCAACTACTGGATCTTGCCCATATGACTAACTATTCACAATCCACTTTTACGTGGACTCACTCATAGTCAGTCACTCATAGTCAGTGTTTGGACTGATTGGTCATCCAACAGTGGCAGCTAAATTTGAGTAGTTTCGCTTGCTATTTTTCCACGTTTCGTTACTTCAGACCATTCCAAGTATTCGACAGCTGGAGAAACTTTCACAGATACTCGAATCTTGAAAATGAGCAAACGCGAATCAGATGCGTTTGTATCGATACAAAATAGACGCACGAGAATCAACAAATTCTCACACTAAATATTAGACGATACCCTGAACTAGATTACACACTGTCGATTGATTTTGCGACATCACCTCCTCGTCTCGACTTTACCAATTGTAAATCGACAAAACGAAGAAAACAACAAGGAGAACGAGATATTCAACTCTGGATGGAACATACTTTCCAAGAGTTTAGACCTAACGACCAAAGATCCCGAATCTACTTACGAGGTACTCGATCCCATCTCTAGTCGTAGAATCAGTCGACCACTTTTTCCTCCCCCGCAGCCATCGCCGTCCTCCGTAACTACCACCGCCTCTCGTCGTTGTCTTCGCCGTCGTCGTCATCGTCGTCGTTGCTGCTTTGCCTCTCTGAGCCCCGCTCGCGCGACGGCGATGATTGCGCGTTTCTCTCGTCGTCTTTGGTCGTCTTTTTGTCCCTCCTTTTCTTTCCTCGCTTGTCCTTCCCCTACCACGAAGCACCGGCGATCGCGCGCGCGTCACCGCTTTTCTTCTCTTCTCTTCTCCCGCGCTGCGCCACGTTCCACCGAGCGAACCGTGCACGCGGTTCAGCGTGTTCAGCCGCTCCTTCTCGCGACCACACGGCCACAGAGAGAAAGAGAAAGAGAGAGAGAGAGAAAGAGGCAAGTGTGTGTTTTTAAAGTGGCTAACTGTAAACTTCGGTTCGTGGCGCGCGTGCACACGCAGCCACCGGCGGCCAGGCATCACGTACGGCCGCTTAGTTATGCCTCTGCCCCTGACCATTGCACCGGCGACCTTAACGAGCACAAAGTGCGAGAGGGAAGAAACGTGGTGCGGCGCGGCCAGGTACACCGCGTTTTCTGTTCTACGCGTTGGCTGTTGCGCCGCTTTACGCGGTTTTCTGGCCTTGTTCGCATCCACTAGCGCCACTTGTTACCGGCTATCCTTAATTTCGACTGCAGTTCTCGCCGATCTCCCGCGTTTTCGTTGCTATTTGCCCCTCTGCTTCCCCACGAAATCACCGGTTTTGAATTTATGTAGTTGCAGTTGTTGTTGGGAAATGGCGACGAACATAGTGGAATGCATAAATTGCTGTATTCGAGGGAGAAATTAATTATAACAGCTATCTGACATGTTCGTTGAGAGTTGCGAAATTTTTTCACTTTTATATTCGTTTCGCATGATTGTTCGCAATCTTCTTCTCTGTACACTTTTTCTGCGACGTTGGGTTGAACAATGCCGTTTTTACTCCAAATTCGAGTTAATCGAAAGGCACTTGTCGTTCGATCGTACCTTTGGTTCGACACGGAACTTCAACTCGCGAACCTTATGCGTGCAAGTATGTAAACGAAGACCTACTTGAGGACTGTACTCGGATCCCTCGTCGATAATCATCTCGTCGTATCAATGAAAATTCTAAATATTACACAACACGCACAATGTCTATTTTAAAGGGGAACCATGTCATTTAAATCCGCATTGTAAATCGGTGCTAAAACTTTAAAAAGAAAGATGACAGGGAAAAAAGTACCCTTTCAAATGTTCAAATACTTCTGCAAACCATCTCATTTGAAAATGTCACGTTGTGAACTGAATGCGTATCTAGAAATTCGAATTTCTCTATAATCTAACATTATGAAAACTAATACTGAAATACACACACACAAAAGAGAAAAAAGAAAAGGAAAAGAAAAAGCGTCAAATAAGCGTTAAATCTAAAAGTTCAAACATTTTTACAAGCCACCTCGTTCAAACACGTCACGTTGCGAACTCAACTATGCATCAAAAAATTCAAGTTCCTCGTTACGAATCGACACTAAAATATTAAAAACGAAAAAAATACGAAAGAAAACGACCTAAAAGTTCAAATGTCCTTACGAGCCACCTCATTTAAAAAAAAAAAGAGAGAAAAAAAGGAAATGGTCACGTCGCGAGCCTAGTGTGTGTGTGTGTGTGTGTGTGTGTGTGTGTGTGTGTGTGTGTGTGTGTGTGTGTGTGTGTGTGTGTGTGTCTAAAAATTCAAATTCATTTACAAGTCACTCTATCTGCCGACCCACATTGCGAGCCTGGCTCTGCTACCAACGCTGAAAAGAAAAACCAAAGAGAAGAAAAGAGGTCTCTCGTAAGTGTGTGCACACGCGAAAAACTTTCCTCCCTGCGCGCTCGTCTCTCTCGCCAAGCGAGTTCTTTCCGTTCTCCTTCTCGTCAGGCGCGTGGCATACGTTCCTCTCTTTCGGATAGCCAGTAAATTACCTTCCATCTCAATGAGTCTGTCCTTCGGTGTTCTCTTCTTTCTTTCTCTGTCGGCTGTCTCTCGGTTGCCTTCGTACCGAGCTAACATAAGCGACGTGGCGAACAGAACAGGCCACGAGTCCCCTGGTTCGCGTGCGTTTCCGTCGTTGGATTCAGCGGTTCGCTCCGCGTGCACGCATGGCCTCCGGAGAGTATACACGAGCACTGTATTTACGCACGCATGCACGCATTCCCGCAGCTACTCGAGCAATTCGAACCATTCGAGCGGGAAAACACTAAGATTCGAAAACGGAGCGTCCGCGGGGGATATGCGCGTTGAGGGACAATTACGCTACCGAGCACTAAGCGAGCACTCTCGTTGGTTTGTCTTGTCGTTCGAAGAAAGAGAAAAAGGAAAAATGAGAAGGAAGGTTGTGATTACGTACAGTGCACTGCAAAAAGTCACTGGCATACTTATTTGTTCTCTTATTTTTTAACAAAGTGTCCTTTTTCAATCCTTGGATACATTATGGAGATTTGAAATCGATTACGTGCAATTGTACTGCAGAAGGTTTGACAGTGTTTGCTGAGTTATTACAGGACTGTAGATGTTTGCGTGTATCTGTGGGAAATTTAAAATTTATGAAATGCATGTAGTAAAATGTATATAAAAATTTACCAAGTGTAGGAAATGTTCAATAATGTGCAAAATGGCCAAAGTATTTTGCACAGGATGAAAAAATATTAAACGTACAAAATGGAATAAATACCTACATAAAATATAAAATAAAGAAACATAGAAAATTTATCGTAACATAGAATTTCTATTAATTTCTTTATCAAGATCAGATTCAACATTACTCTTGTATTACACAAAGAATTCCAAACGTGACTAAACGAAAGCAAATTAATACTGAAACAGGGATGAATGAAAATTTGAAGCGATCTCTCACAGACGATCTACAATAATTAAAAGTTAAGTCGAACATTCCAGTTTCATCGTAGTTTACTGGAAGTATCATTGAAATAATACAAAATTTAATATACTTGAATCTAATAATGTACATCGCGGATATTCATGCACTTCTAACAAATTTAAATTCCAACAAAAATACAGAGAATGAATATTAATGAGTATATACATATAAATATTCAAGGTGAAGCATCATTGCAATATTCAAAGAGTCGAATAGATACAAATATCACACACAGTCTAATTCGTTCAAACATCCACAGTCTGTTTTCATAAATCAGTCTAGTTTGTGTAAATGTTGTACAGTGTAATTTGTAGAAATATTCAAACAGTCCAATCGATATCTGCACAATAATCTGCCACGATAAAACGTCTGGGCGATAATTTTTGTAGTTACTGTGTGTTACACGGTTCGATGAAGTCGCGATTAAACGTTCGATCAGATAGACATCGCGACTAATCAGCGATATGGATTTCTGAGAGTGTACCACGGGGGAGCAATGAGAAGATTCTGGCGCCAGAGAAATCGCGATGCAACCGGAACCGTTTACACGATGCGCCGTCCATTTGCTACTCCTAAATGTAATAACTTAATGCCACGTTGCATCCTGTTGTAATTCACATGGTTAGAGTTATTGCGGCGGCGGTCACGAACCGAAACTTTTCACACGAACTCGAGCCTCAAGCGTTTAACACCTGATTAGAGGTTACGTACAGCTCTGGCGTGGGCAAAGCGAGGTTTCTGGGTGGAGTTTTGAGCCAAAATGGCAAGTGGAAGGATTTGTTGATTATATATTTGGCGTGTCAAAGTGTCGATTTATTAACGGTAGAGTGTTTCTGTCACTGTCAAATTGTACGAACATAACAGGAATATATTACGCGTTGTACAAAAACACTTTGAAATTCCTTAGCGGGACTCAGACTTTTATGACCATGCTAACGAAGCTTGAAATGAACCATGATATTTGATACTGAACACGTATCGAGGAAAATTTCTGAGCTCGTATCACTCCAGCTTGAGCTTCAATTCATATTTCTGGAAATACAAATGAGACGAGCGGCGGGGAAAATTTCTGAGCTTGTTGTTACTCTAACTTGAGCTTCAATTTACATTTTTGAAAATACAAATACAATGAAACGACAGAACCTTGACAATTATTTAAATTTTCATTTCGAACTTCATTTACGATTTTGCTGTTTATAAAAATTTCAGACACACAACACGACAAACCTAGGTACACAAATGATGTCCAACTGTTAACTTTAAATCATCTATATTTGAAAGTTTCAGAAGTTTAAGAAGAGTTTCAAAAGATTTCTCTGTTCCCGAAATAAATATATAGAGTTCTTGTTTAATGTGACAAACTGTCAAATTAGTCACTTGAGATATAACGTTGACTCGAATGTCGGTGATTCGAAACTCTTTGGTGAAAATTGTGTCATCGTTTAGTCAAAACAAACTCGTATTTTTGTGAACATTATTAAAGAAATGTTAATCTTGATAACACATTATACTCTGAACATTTTGAATATCTTTATATAGATATTATGCACGTACATTCTCTGCATGTGCATGTTTGAATATTGAAATTTCCCATAAATGCATAAACATCCGTAGTTTAACTTTCCATGTAACATCATAATACAATAACATTACATCTATGTAACAACATTGTTATATAAGTATAATAGCTCAGCTGTATCGCGAGCGAATATAGAAAATTTCAACTTTTAACAGAATTCGAGTGGGAAGGAATATCGGTTTTCATCGACTGTAAGTAAGAGTTTCACTGAAAAATATGTAAATCTTCGAATATTTCATTAAAAAATATGTTTTCAAATCTAAGAAACGTAGTATTTTTTATAAATCTTTCAAACTAATGAAATTTTAATAAATTAGTCACAGAACTTGGCTTCAAAACGAAAGAATTAAATAAAATGTGGAATAAAAATCAAGAAGATGGTGAATGTAGACGAAAAATTAGTTAAAATGTATAAATAATATTCTCTCGTGAGGAGCTCGATTTTCAAAACAGAGAAACTCTCTCTATAAATATTTATATACATCTTGCTAGTTGTTGTATTAACAATGCCAGCTACCGTATTGCACATTTTTTAATTACACGTACGCAAAGTTATACGTAAAATTTCGATTCTGCGAGCGCGATGTTAATTATCGGACTTGTTTATACGATCGAGGATTACTGTTACCATTTGGATAAATCGCTGATTGACGTTTCGGTTGTATTATACTATCAGGCTCAATTGAAATTTTCAATCGTTGACGGACAATTGCCAGTTAGTAATTTCACAAATTGTAAATAAATCATCTGACTCCGACTGAACATCTTACGATCGAACTCCCGGAAACAAAACTGCTGCAATGTTTCACATTACCGAAATTAACGAGATAAACGTTTTCCAAGTATCGTAAGTCTTTTAACATCATTTTCAACGTGATTTAGTACTCCTCGTAATTGGATCGTGAAATTTCGTACATTTTCGTGGGAAATTTGAAAGAGCAAGAATGTAGCTACCGGCAGAGAATGTATGCACATCGCGCGTAATTAATCAAACTACGTATTTAGTGGATAAAAATATGAGTTTGCACAAGTACTCGTAATAACACAATTAATAGGTATCAGTTTCGTTTATAATTAACAATAATATCAATTTTAGGCGTTCTAATAAGTATCAATTTCACTTCGTAATTATAATGAATTTATGAATGTCACTCATAGAGAGTGGGATTGAATTTCGTTACAAATTACGAGTGGATGTAAACTACATTACCTCTATTATTATCATATTGAAAAAAATATCTGTCTCAAATAAGGTAATTATTATTATTATTATTATTATTTCTTTTCTCTGAATATACACCGTAGCATACACAATTGTGTTATTTATATTCACTTTTTATTATTATTAAAGAAATAATTCCTCTCAAGCAAAAGATAAATGAACGATAATTATACGAAGTGATCGTTGTCATTAATTTAGACGGTTCTTGGATAAAAATCGAATTATGTCGCGTAACAAGATGAATTTAGTATCGCGCTTGAATGTTAAAGGGCCGCGACTGGATGTTAAAGCAATTTCATTTAATTCAGTTTTTATGGCTACTAAGTTGGCAAGCTTTTGTTATGAGAAATGTATATCATGCAAATTTCGCGCGCCGCTTTTTGCAATTTGTTTCAGGGATTACTTCCACGTACACTTTTCACTTTAATATATAAAAGCGGCGGGGGCACAGACGCTCGCTTTGTAAAATTTTACATTTTTATTATAGAATTACATATCACGGGGGGAGGGGGGAGGGGAGGCGAAACAACTGACTTTACTAGCTAAAATATTTCTCTACCTTTTGTTACTGAAATATCGCGCGATGCAGTTTTTATTTACCATTTATTTAGACCCGAAACAAAGTGTTTCGCTTCCGCGCGAAACGCATAAAAATATTTTTTCAAAAGTTTCGGTTTCGCTCGCGTTCTTTCTTTCCTTTTTCTTTTTTTCTTTTTTTTTTTTTATTTCGCCCTCCTACGATAAAAAGACGACCAGCGCGTTAAAGTTTGACTAATAAAACCGAGACCGAGACTCGTCTTGTTCACGAAATAATAGCCCTTAAAATATTTTACGCTGCTCGATTCTCTTTTCCTCGCCGCGGGAAAACGTCTTCGTGTAATTGAACGAAAGAAAGATTGTAAATTATACGCTCGAACTTGAGGATCCGAGCGGTAAAAAGGAGTCATGCCACTTCTATGAAAGAAATATAACATAGGTAAAACGCAGCTTCTGCACGCGTTGCTGCACGTGAGAGAATGTAAAATTATTTTCTGCTTCAATCTCCGATGAATTTAAAAACGCAACTGTCCTGCATAATCTGCATGTTTGTCTCCGTTTGTTAATAAAAAAAAAAGAAAAAAAACAAAAAATAAATGTTCTTTCGGAATCCAACTTGGATCAGTGTTGTTTCTCACAAGTGCATACCTGAAACTATCAAAATAGTAAAGTACCTATACCGTAGACTTGTTCTTTTTCTCTAAAAAGATTTAACGATCGTATCATCACGCTGGCAAGCCTCTTCCAAGAATAACTATCATCGTACATCGAAGAAGCATCCAATTCTCTTGCTCTTGTAAATTGCGTGAAAATTTCGTAGAAACGTTCCGTAAGTGTCTGTTTTAACACTAGAACCACCGACGACGGTAGATCGAAGCATGAAATTTCCATCGGAGAGATTAAAAAGTGAAAAAAAAAAAAAAAAACGAAAAAGCAATGCGATACGATAAATTACACAAGCTTTCATTTATTGTATTTATATTTTACGAAGAATCGTTTCAATCTCTGAAAAAAACGAGCTCAGTTTCATTTATTCGATAAAATCTCCAACAAAAATTTTATTACAGATTAGATCACTTTATCGTTTATGTTTCTCGTTCAGACCACATTGGTGTTTCTAGGCGTTAAAGGCTCCTCCGTAAGTTCTCTCATATTCGTCCTTCTCCGCTTCAAATTTCGCGGCGATAACTAAAGCAGGAGAGGGAAGGAGAGAGAGTTCTATTGCGCGAGACGAACGGAGAGGAGGGTGAAACGTGCATGCATATTCGAAGGAGCAACCGCGTCGCGCTTTTCCCGCCGCGACGAGCCGCCGCGCGGCGTGTCGGTCCCACAAAGAGCCGTATAAACGCGCGGCGGAGAGGCCTTCGACTGCTGCCGTAGGTATGTGAAAGGAGAGTCGGGCAGAGATATTTCCTTGGGTAACGGGCGCGACGAGGAAGAATTCCACCTCGGCGAGAACGAGAGAACGCGAGGCGGTCGCGCGACCGACCGGAGACGCTCGGGCTCGAGAGGATCGGAGACTCGACTCCGGCCCTCCGCGAAAGAGCCAACGAAACGAGTCTTGGAGCAGCTAGAAAAGACGAGGAGAGGGGGGTGATCGGGGTGGTTGATCTGTGTGTATGCGCGTATATAAAAGAGAGAGAGAGAGAGAGAGAGAGAGAGAGAGAGAGAGAGAGAGAGAGAGAGAGCAGAGAGGGTAAATTTATCTGTTGGCGCCGCGCTGCCGAGAGGAGCCTCTCACACTCTCGGCCGCGGTTTTACTGTTTCCAGTCGCGCCGTTACACGAAACTTTTAGTCCTATCCGACCTGTTAGGATTTTCGTGGGACGCGATACATCGGTAAGGAGTTTCCTTAGCAAGCGATTTTCAAACGTCCCGTCCGGTACGTTTCGAGACAGTTGAAATGTGATTTTAATATTTTTATCTTTTATTTTTATTTAAGCTTTGGAAACTTCATTACTATCAAGTTTACGTTTGTTAAAGCTATATCTGTAGGACTAACTACTAAGAGAAGAACTTTACTAAAGAACGAGAAATCGTTGACACTCGAATAGCGAATAAATTGTATATATATATATATATATATAATTTATTCTTTGCACGTTCATAATTTTTTTGTTAATATAAAGTAAAATAACTTTTTATTTTCTTGTTAATATAATATAAAATAATTTATATATATATATATATATATTATAAAAAATAATCATTATATATATATTTTATTATTTTATTTCATTATTTATATATAATATAAAAATTATTTTATACTATATTAACAAGAAAATTAAAAATTATTTCACTTTATATTAACAAGAAAATTATGCTCGAGCAAAGAATAAATTAAAAGAGTAAATCGTGCTCGAGCAACGCTGTTTGAAAGTAACGGTGCACACTTAGATCAGAGACTCCGTAGACTAAAGTCTACACACTCGCGTGAACAATATAGAGATTTAATTATTGCATTCACGAAACATAATCTTCGGCGTAGGTATCACGCGGAAGTCTTGGTGAAACAATAGTCGAGATCACGGCGCTGATTCTAATCGCCATCTATTTCTAAATTTGCTCAACTTCTCGTTAGAAACATCGAGCTAGTTAACATCGATCAAACTTCATTGATGTACAACGAATAATTCTTAAATACTTTAACAATACCCTAATGATTTTTCAAATCTACTTTGCGAACCTTGGATCCAACACCTGTTCGATCAAACTCGATCACGTTAGAATTTTAGAAGAAGTAATGATCAAATATTCTATTTTATTTTTGATATTAATATTTACGTTAAAGTATAACTATTGTACATTTTATTATATATTGTACAATAAATATATTATATTATATCATATTAAGTACATTAAATATTAAAGTGTAACAGACTGCAGATTTTCATGCAAACTTACGTATTTTTAATTTGTGAAAACGACGAGGAAAAGTAGAATCTAGATGGTTCGTTTCACATATTAATTATTGGAAAAAGTTTGGATATTTCAAATACACCGCCGTTAGTCTTAAGAGATTCATTTCAAAATTGGAAAAATTTGATAATACCGTATCGTATGCAACAAAGACTCTGTAAAATGTTGACACGTCGAAAATTCAAAAACAACCGAATATTAAAAATAAAAATTAACCCAAGACTTTCGACGTATCACGTGCATTCTATTCATTTCTACACCTCTAAATTCCCTAATACAAATGCGTAAAAAAAAAACCGCTTCTAATCTGGTGATTAATTCGGCGTCTAAAAACGAAAATATATGAAAGAAAATTAAAATTAAAATAAAAAAAAAAAAAAAGAAGAAAAAAGAGGATACTACGAAACTTCCAGGCGAGAGTGTACCTCGATAATTTTAATTACAAAGAGCAAACATCAACTCGCACTGCCAATATTTATCAGAGATTTACGGATATCTTATCAAAATATCTACGAATTGATATCTTGATCTGCCGGAAACGATGATTTAACAGGACGAGCAGGATGGAAAAAGCAACCGGTAACTTACGCTCTCCCGTCGAATGTCAACTAATTAATACTGCACGTTTACACGATAAAACGCGTGTTTTATTTGATCGCGTTGACACAACAAATCGATGCCCGCCCGTACAACACTTTGTGTAATTTACGGAGAATCAGCTTCACGATCGAGCAGGCTTTTGTTTGGATTTATTATATATCGATTGAACGCGATTAAATAGGCGATGATAATTCCCCACACTTCGCCCCGTCGCTGTATAGTAATCTTTCGTTCGATGTTTGCTCGCCGCGGTTTGCTCACTGGTAATCGAATAAATTTGAAAAAAAATAAGATAAGAAAAAAAAGAAATACTGCTTTGATTTATATATCGTGAGAAAGTGATATAAATCTCGAATTTCTCAGAGAATGCGAATAAGTTTCGAAATTTTTGATGAGAATTCTTTCCAATAAAACTGACCATCCTGCTGAATTTTCCTCTGGCCAAATATCTGATGATACATCGTCTCGACTAGATTAAATATTTTATTTGGGGAAGAGTGATTGTTGTTGTTGGAACTCATACCCCATAATTCGAACGAGTTTCGAAATTGAAACGAGAAGACGGAATTTTCTGAAATTTTAATTTGGAAATATTCCACGAAATCGATATGGGAGTTGCGAGAAAAGAAACTGACACGATGTATACTGTTGTAATGATTTTGATGCGATTCGTGCAACACGATTTTGCAGAAAGTAAGTAAATGCGTATTGTGTAATTTTCGTGAATTAATTAAACGAAGTTGTTGTACCAAAATTACCTAATAATACATTACACACTTTTACCATTACTACGTTTCAATATCGACAATACCAAATTATATTCAGACAAAAAGTAAATTCAGACATTGAATTTGAAAAGTAACTATTTCTTCTAACTTCGACCTAAAGGATTCGAAAAAACTGAAACAATTACATAATAATTTAAATGACAATTTTTCAAACGATTCGTTCGTGCATGGAACAACTGTAAGAGAACAACATTAAGGGGGACTGTTCAAACGAAAAATAGAAAAACGGGGGACAAAGAAAATTCGGCGAAATCAATGGAAATAAGAAACGATGTGGCGAAGTCTCTGGGACGTTGGCGATCGTACTGCGTGAAACTAAGTTAAGCAGAGGGAAAAGTGAAAAGGAAAGAAAAGAAGAAAAGAAAAGAAAAGAAAAGAAAAGAAAAGGAAGGAAGAAAGAAAGAAAAAGAAATAACGCGGACGTTTTCTCATTCCCACGAGGCAGCCTCGACTGAATCGAAAAGAAATCGAGCAGAACTGGACCGCGGAGGGAGAAGACAATATTTAATTGCATCGCGATGTATCATACTTCTCGCGATATCTTTCGCCCGCGTCTATCAGATTAGATGGTTCCCATCGCGCATTTAAATAATCAAGTTGCAGAAATCTCTACGCGCGCCCCTTATGCAATTCCGTCGACTTTTTTTGATAACTTTGTTTGATTTACAACACCGTGTATCGTTGTAAATTTTTTCCTTCGCCAACTTTTCTTCGAAGAAAAATTCGGGAGAAAGTCGCGTCTGGTGGACTTGGAATTGTTAATCATTCGTATCTGATACCTTTTCCGGAACGTGAAATTAATTTTCAACGAGAAAATTCATACATTTGTTATAGTCATATCATACATCTGTTATAGTTATATATCATACATTTGTTATAGTTATATATCATACATCTGTTATATTTCTGTGTCTGTCGTTAACATCTCTACATTTATTATCTTTTTATTAAAAGAAAAAATTTATTTCAATGAAAAGTAGATAGTTTGTTGAAAATGCATTTTCACCAACACATTATTATTTTCGTGATTATTGTACTCTTACATGTATATTTACTATCTTTTTATAATTGTTCGATCGCACGGAAAATTTATCAGTCAAAGACAGATAATAACGTAAAAATATTAATTAACTTTGAGTCGATTTTAGAACATTTGCACATGCAGGAAATTATATTAATAGTAAAACGTATCGTTGAAGTTTTTGAAATTAATTTTCCCACCTTGGTAATATCTAAGGCAGAAAATTAATTTGAGAAAAATTCCGCGGTTCTCAAGCTGCTGTTTCAATAGTAATTAAATCCTGAATATCTATAGATGATACCTACTACTACATTCGATCAAACCTAAATTCCTTTGCTTCAGAATACAATGGATTGAAGAATACAATCAGACTATAATGGCACAATAAAATAGCATTTACGATAATTAATTTCTTAAATTATGGCCTAAGTTAATATTGTACAAAATATGGAATACAGAATGCAACAAGTATTGGAAATATCATTATCCAAAAATAATCTTTAAGATTAAAATTAATTTCTCACGTAAGATCGATATCCATTTGACCTACGTATTCCTACTTATTTCACTTGTTTAATATATCAAGTACTAATTAAATACGCTGTATGTTACGTATTTCATGAAAATTACTAAAAAAAAAAAAAAAAAAGAAACAGCGTCAGATAATTCTACATCTCGCTGCAGCGAGGAATTTTGACAAATCAAAGTTTGGCCAAGGCACTCGACAAACAGAAAATCGCGTTAATTTTCCCGACGAATGAAAGTGGAACGGTCTCGAGGTGTGCTTTCAGAGAGCTGATTTTCTGGTTCGTTCGACCTCAAATGCTACCGATTTTTCTGTGATCGTAAATGATACCAACTTTTCCGCGATCGCAAACAGAAGAACCACAAGTGAAGCCTTCACACGCGAACAGAACCCCACGGTTGTATATCGATCGAACTATTTTAACTTTTGCTTCTTCAAAAATGTCCGCCTACCTAAACTGCGATCACGTTGCAAAAGGTGAGGAGCTCGATCCACAGTTTCGATGTCTTTATTTCCAAAGGAAAGAAACAGACGAGTTACTAATTGTAAGAGCGAAGCTGATCAACATTGTTTCCAAACGTGAGTTCGTAAAATTTATTCCAGAGAGTTGCTAAAGTATATCAATACTACTATAAAATTTCATACAATTAAAATATATTTATGTTTGATTATAAATTATAAAAATTTATAAATTACAATTAAATTTAATTATAAATTAAACGATTATAAATTGTAATTAGGTTTAATTATAAATTTATTTAATAAAATTGTATTTATATATTTAAATATATTTATATCCTGATTTTCTTAAAAATCATTCACGACTCTGAGAACACATATTACTGTCAATCTCTCAAATTTCTACGAAAGATCATCTCTTAGAAATACACAATGCAAGAGCAAAATTATCTTCTTTTGTGCTACAAATTGACGTACGGGTCACAATGAAATTCGATATGACCAGAAAATGATAATTTTTATAGTCTAGTTATAAACACGATACTTATGAACAGAATTGATAAAAAAAAATGATGAAAGAAAATTAACAAATTGACGTCACTGTATGTCAAGATGTTGAAGTTTCTTTCACGATACAAGCGACGATCGAATTTTGTCTGAACGTAAACAAGACGAAACGAGACGAGACATTCTGCAACAGATCGAAAGTGGGATTTTGTTGTTTGATTTAATAACGCATCATCGGGTTGTTGGCCCGATTTGTACACGATAAATGTTGAAATCGAAGGGGCTTAGCGTCGACTTGTTTTGTTCCCCTGCTGGCATTATCGTCGCGCGGAATTATTCTTGCCGTGTATGTAATTAATTAATTCGATTGTAAAATAGCTGTGCATCGAGGGTGTGTAAATATGCGATCGATTGTGTGGCCGTTTCATTGTTTGCTCTGTTAGATCTATTTGCATAAAGGGTTCACTCTAATGAAGTGTTTTTTTTAGAGAAACTCGCCGGAGCGATTGTTTTATGGTAATTATACGGAATTGTTGCGCATATTTCGCGCAACGTGCAAACAATTTCGAAATTAATTCGTCAAAATCAACCTAACTCCGGCTGCCGAGTGTTTGTGCACGTATTCCATAAGAACACTGGAAACTGCCAATAATATTCACGGAATACTAAATCTAGATAAATTGTACGAGTATTGGTATTGTAAATTTTTAAAACTTTCTGCGCCTGAATTTTCGACGAATCGTAATTTTCGTGTGAGTATAATTTTCATTATACTGATCATAAAGATTTATTCTACCATTAGATATTGTGTGAAACAGCGTAACTGAGAATTTCTCCTTTAAACTATATGAAAAACGAGAAAGATATTTTACTTTAAATTGAAATTAAGTTAAATTCAAAGATATTTTACTTTAAATTTAAATTAAATTTAAAACTAAAATGAAAACTCTACAAATCGATTTTTAGTCTGACCTAAACCGAATCTACCTATCATTCATTCCTCAAGCAAAGATATTAAAATTGCTCGAATCGACAGGTTCAATCCAGCTAACAACCCCATTGTCATCATTTTGTCTCGTCACAGTGAAATCGGAAATATTTTTACGCAGCCTCGTGCAAAATAGAAAGCACGAGAAAGAGTTGACGGCGAAAGGAGACCGAAAAAACCGGCAAGGATCGGTCGCGAAGGCTTAGCAACAGAATTCCTACCACGTGGGCGTCGGATCTACGTCACCGAGCTCGAATCAACGTGGCAATGTTACTTCGTTACATCGAACGAACGCATAATAAACGGGACCGTTACGTTCAATCAGAATGACGACGACGACGACGACGACGACGACGACGACGAGTTGAGACGACGCGAAGAACAAAGTCGAAAAACGAAAAGCGCTGGCTGCGAGAAACCGGAAACCGGACGATTCCTCTGGCGAACAGCGCCGGAGAAAAGTCGTCGCGTTAAGATATATAATGAAACGAATATAATGGGACCCCGAACGTCGAGGCGTGAGAATATCTCTTACGCTGAAAGAATGCGATAGAGAAAAATGGCTCGCGCGAGGGGAATCGATTTCTCCGTTAAATTCGCCGAGTGTATTGCGACACCGTAGAAATTTCTTTGCCAATATTTGTTCGATGGTTCTTCGTTTCTTTCTCACGATGGTAACTAGGGATTTTATTGTAAGCTGAAGATAAAAAGAAAAAATAATATATATATATATATATAATATTAAATTAATATTAAATTAATATTTATTAATATATATATATATTAAATTAATATTATATATATTATATATTTATTACATATATAATATTAATATTTATATATATATTTCGTTCGATTTGGAAAAATATAAATTTGAATAAAAATTTCTAGTAATCATCTGTATTATCTGTATTCAGTATAATATAATACTCTACACACACACATACACACATACTGGAAATTTTTATTCAAATTTACATTTTTCCGATTGGTATGCGTGTAACATTATCATAAATTCCTCATAAATTGAACCCTTCCAGAAAATGTAAAAACTAAAAAAAGATTATAAAAACCATACGTTGATCGTTGATCGAACAACGCTAAAGTTTCACATCAATCGGAAAACTAGAAATACGAGCTGTACGTATTTAGTTTAGCAACGATCGAATATAAACGAAATAAATTCCTTTCCCCTTTTTTCATCCGTTGTTCCACATTTTCCATTGCAGGATCAACGACATTGACTTGTTATGTAAATTACCGTGTTATATTATTGTAATGGTTTGATGAAATGACTGATGCCCGTTATCGAGAGGGAATTATTATTTGTTCAACGGGGAATTATAAATTAAGCGCCGACAGGAATAATTCTACAATGCGGATGTGTGCCGTGTGAATAATTGTAAATAACGAAAGTGTTGCGAATTTAATTTAACCTCTCCCGATCGCCGCCCGACCCTATTGCGTTTTATCGAGCTGCTCCTACGTTTTTCAACGATGTTTTTTACATGTATATTTCCAAGCGACAAATAATTCAATGCTCCAACAATTATTCGTAACAATTAAGCCGCATTCGAGTAATTAAATATTTGCACGTTCCCCTCTCTCCTTCGAATAAAAACTTGTTTCTTATTATCCGACGAGGTGACAAAAATCAATTCCATTAATTAATATCGTTTCTTCTTTAATTCTTTCCCCCACCCCCTATTTTTTAAAAATTTAATTTTCTTCATTCGATCAACAGATTAAATGATATCAGAATATATTTTCGACATAAAATTTGGAATATTTCCCACTTGTTACAGACAAGAAATAATCTTTATCTGCAATTAATATATTCAACTCTTTACTGATCTACTACTTTTTTTCTTCAACCTGTCAAGCATACTTAACTTTTTATTCTTCTCTCTCCTACATTTTAATATCTACGTCGTATGTATATTTTATTCTTTAATTCTGCAATATGAAATCCAGAATATTTTTACACCTATCGCATCGCGATATCCTATCCTATAATAACGTACGCGCATGGTGTTTTAATTAGTCCTAAAAATCAATACGCCGCACAAGAGAGAGAGAGAGAGAGAGAGAATTATTTGCACGGTGTGTATCGACAAATATTCAACCGTGTCAAATTTCTATCAATTTTTAACGAACTCCTATGAATCTTTCGCGAAGTTCACTTTGAAAACTCACTCCTGTTCAAAACAATAGCCAAAACCGAATTGAAAAAAAGGGGGGAAAAAAGGGGAGATGATAAACTCGAATAGACCGAGCAATGTTTCGTGCGGCTGGAAATTGGAAGAGAAAACAGAGAGAGAGAGAGAGAAAAAGAGAAGCCGAAAAGGATCGTTAAAATTTTCGATACAAAGACCCGGTTATTTTATACACTGAGCGTTAATTTATACCCGTACTCTAATTAGACTAATTCCCTTCGAATCAAGCAGAAGTTAAATAGAAATTGTTTGAAAATGTTCTATAATTAACATTCGACGAGGAACAATGTGCATGAAATGACATTTCGAAAGTTATTTTTATACGCGCATTAATTTACGCTTTTCTGGCTGTTATATTTCAATAAAAAAAAAAAAAAAAGAAAAAACTTTCACGACACGTTACGATTTTTTGATCGCGTTCGTCAACGTGATATCGACGTATGCGTTTTGTTACTGCAAAATATCGTAAATTTTAAAATCGAAATAAAACGTATATTTCGTTACTATGAACCGACTCAAAAATTTGAAGCTTTAATTTTTTGACAGAAACGAACTTGGCCTGAGGAACGAGAGTATAATTATGACTTAACGATCGTCAAATATGATCGATTAAATCATATATAACTTAATTAATTCGTTCTCGCATGCCATGTGCGATTCTTACAACATAATTAATTTAAGAAATGACATTCTATATGAATGAAATATTTACTTACGAACGAGGTCGTTATTTCTTTTAATATTTTAACGTGCACCAATTTTTTGAGTGGGAGCGAAAAACGTTGCGAAAAGAAAAAAAAAAAGTAGCTCGAAGAAAGATTGGTTTCACACGAAAAAATAAATACAAAGTAAGCCGACGTAACAGAAGGAAAACATACACGAATGGGTGTAATAAAATTTCTGTTTGCAATTTTATTGATATCCCTGTGGGATTTTGATTTTATACGGAATAAAAGAAAAGCGGGGAAAATTCATTTTGTTCCGTTGTTTAGAGAAAGTTAATGTAATTTTCTTCTATCGAAAAAGCAAACAATTTTCATTGTCTCCATTAAGAAAATAGCATTTTTTTTCGTTCTGTTTTATTATTATTTTTTTTTTTTTTGTTTTTTAGCGTGGATTGCTTTTATTTCTATCTTGCAGTGATATTCATTGAATCGAATTTAATAGAATCTACTCGTACCCTAGCCACTGTTGAACTGAATTTTTCTGAAACGAAGCATCGTAGAATAAAACTTTTTCGTCCCGGATTTTTATCATATTTTTTCGACGAGAAATTATTATTTGGACCGTCGAGTGTATTGGATATATCTCGATTAAAAAACAGGGAGAAGTAAAGTACAGTTTTATGGTTGTTCGATAATTTTTGGAATTAATTAATGTTGAACCATTGGAAGACTTCACTGGCGGAGAGATTTTTTAAACGAAAAAACAAGTAGAGAATATTTATCCTATTATGGTATTTCCGAGTTTCTGATATTTTCTTCGAGTTTAAAAGCCTCTCTGATAAACACTCGCGCAATTCCTCCTTTTACTAACTAACGAATTAAAATTTTTTATTTTTGCTAAAATTACAATGTTAGAATTCGTAGTGCTTTAAAAAATTATTGAAAAATGAAACTGATACTTACTAGTATCATAAATTATAAAAATTGCCACAAGCTTTTAGTATTTACCAATAAAAGCTACAAATAAAATTCTTAATATTCCCTAAAGCTATAAATTATGTATAGAAATGCTAATAAAAATAGTTGCTGGAATTATAAACGACAAAAATTCTACAAGAGATGTCCGAAATAACTAAAAAAATAACTAAAATTACAAATTGCAAAAATTAAAACAGGGATTCCTTATATTCATTAAAATTTCGTAGACAGTTAATTTATGTCTTACTAAAAAAAAAAAAACCACTTTCATTCGTTAATAATCGAAAAATAAACGTGCGAAATCTTTATTAAATTTTCTAACCAGAAAATAAATCCCAATAGTCGTAGCGCAAGTAAAAAATAAAATGAAATTAAATTAAACTTGTTTGTTATAACTGAAATTAAAAATTCGTCCTCGACGAGGATTGAAACACGAAAATTTTGAGTTTCAACATCGTTCTCGCGTGCTTGCGCCGGTTAGCAGCCAGTTCGTCTGCGATGCCAGGTGAACGGTGGAACGATCGTCGAGAAAGTAACTGGTGATTCTGGCTCCTTGCGTAACGAGTTTCATGGACTGCGAACTCGCACCGAGCTTTTTCAAAAAGCTTGCGTAACGCCGTATCGAACGGCACGTCTAAGAAAACATTACCTAATCACTCTGGGAATTCCTATCTTCTAACGCTAATTCGCGAATCGTGCGCCACTTCGAAATTGGTTTTCACCGCGACAATTATTTAAGAAAAAGACAACCGATCGATTTCGTATCGGATTCTCGAGGAATAATTCATTTTATCGAAGAAGAGAATCGACCGAATGTCGAGCCGATCACATTAAGTTATTTCGTACGGAGAAAATTTTCAAAATTGAATTACTCGGAGAATCTCAAGTTAAAGAATACGTTCCTTTTAATTTATCTCACGTGGATTTTGAATTTTTAAAATTGTGAATGTTATTTTTTTAATTTTGAAGAGTACCTTTGAAGTTATGAATGATCCTAAAGATTTTACATCGAAGAACGTTTCTTTGGAGAACAACTTATTATTATATATGGGGGAGAGGGATAATTTAATTCAAGAAATTATAAATTATTCTGATTTTTTGAAAATTTAGTCTTTAAAAAAAATTCAAGGGAAAATGGTTCAAATCTTCCGGTTGTTAAACATACGATCCTGCGTTTCATTAAATTTTGCAGGATTTGTAGGTATTTTTATGATTGTAATAAAATTCGTTTGATACGAACAATGAATGTTCCATAAAATCCTATCCTTACGTGATGGAGAGGATTTTAGAAAATTCTTTCATTGAAAGTTTGCGAAACTTTATACACATTTTTATTTAAACAGAATTAATTTTCTACGTTTATTGACGTTGCATGCCAATTATCATTTATTGACAGAAGTACTTCGAATTTCTCTAAAATCCTACAACAAGAGATATAATTACTCTGTTCTTCCCTGTAAATCTCTTCTCCTAGTCTATACACTCGATAAAATATTAGACAACAAAGATTTTCCTGCCATTATTAACTTCTCAACTTCAAAATAATCCCCCTAATCTTCACAACGCAAATCCATCTTCCGTCGATCTTTAATCCATCAAAAGTTCTGCGTTTCTCACGCAACTGAATATTTTATTCCAGATTTGCTTTCGAAAATAAATTTTCGTAGATTTCACGTAGTACATGAAAATTATATATAATTACATATAAAAAAAAAAATAAAAGATAAAAGATATTCGACGCAAAATTCGATACACGTATCGCAGATGTGAAGCACGGTTCATTCGATTTGACCAACGAGGCGTACTGTCGTCCGCGTTTCGCTTTCTCGCCAGGAATCCGACGATCTTGTCGAGCCGCACAAGTACACGTGTCTCGTGCACCTGTACCACGTTATGTACTATATAGTCCATCAACTACTTCGCCACATACCGCTCTACCCACCCCTATGTAACGCAATGTGGTCCCGGATGAAGAAGGAAGCTTGTTGCTTCTCTTCTAAAAAGAGTTTGGTTTATGGTCGATGATGTCGAGGATTTGCATCGAGCAATTGTTAGATTATTTATATATTTGAATTAATTTTAATTGATCGAAAGAAGAGAATTTCAATTATATTGACCAAAATTTTGATCAAGTTAATTTTTCTCGACTCGAGATTTTCCAAGACTATCGAAATTTTTTTTAAATGCGACTGTCATGGCACGATAACTGAAATAAAGACGAATCGAATGATCTGTCATACTTATGTTAACGCCAACACTACGATACAACTTTCACACGATACTGAGTATACAAGATTCATAAAATTATCGACATATAATGTTGGTACAATGTATATTCGATATTAAATTAGTATATTTGTTAATAACTTACGCTAAAGACTGAGAAGCAGCGACGCCAAGGTAGAGAGATGTTCATCCACGGACTGCAACTGTCGGAACGAAACACACGAGGATCCGTAAAACAGTTAACATAATACAATCGCGGAACGATCGCGTAATACGTAACACGTCGTTTGGAAGAAATTTCAGTACGTGTTATCGAAACCGAATGTAAAATCCGACTGACTAGTGTCTGGTCAAGTTTGCTCCGATTCTGTTGTCGCAGTTCGAGGACGATAAACACGTACTACGTACCGCGTACTATTTCCATTCATTTGGCGAGAGACGTACCTTGTATTATTTTCATTCGTTTCCACGAATCGTGGACATAGCTTAGACTTTATTTTGGAAAATTTTTTGTCACTCACAGAGGTAGCGAGTGAAAACGCGTGACGATTGCTACTTTAAATGGCGACTTTTTAATCGCTCCACTTGTGAAATTTACAGCAATATTTTTGTGGAATTTTCAATGATTTCTTTGCAAAGTTTATACATCATTGTCCTTTATTTATAACGATTTCGTTAAGGAATTTTTAACGATTTCATCATGGAATTTATAATAATTCCTTTCGGAACTTCTATAAAATTTGTGCAATTTATTCCACTTATTACAAACGTAACACATTACAATTAAAATTACTTTTTATTAAGTTATCGTTCAATATAACTACAGTACTTGCAAGAAATATTTGCAATTCTTGTTCGGAGAGATTCTGCCCTCGAAATTGACTTTTGTCGCCAAAGTGCTCTTACGGTGAAAATATCGAATTTTAGAAACGTAGCGTACACGCGTACACTACATCCCCCATAGAACGAAACGAAAGCGAGCGTGCTCGATGTAGCAGGAGATCGGTACGCATAAATCCCGATAGACAGCGTCGAGAGGAAACAATCGACGTGGTATCGAGGCGAGACCACAGCCCCCAACTAGAAACTCGCTGAAATCTGTTTTCAAAAAATGATTGCAGCCCTGACCACCGGCAACAACCTGTTCCCCCATGACGTGGCAGACCTGAACTACGCACTCTCTCTCTTTCATCGCCACCCTGTTATCGCCTGTGGTTACGTTCTCTGATCGTCCACAGTCCCTCTGTTTCGTTTCGATCAAAAAGAGACACCGTAACGCCAGATCAAAGGAAGAAAGAAAAGAAAAAAAGAAAAAAAAAGAGAAAAGAGATGAGAAAGCAAAGAAAGGAAAGTCGGTGGCGACAAATGACAATGTTGTCTTATTGTTAGACTGTCTAATAGTTATTTATCATGTGCATGTTTTCTAATTTTTTTGAACACCTATTCCAAATTAGCCGCCTAGTTTGGTCGATTGAAAAATTGAATCAAGGAGGCTGGGAATTTTTCACAATCTCGATACTATCGTAAGAGCCAATTGTTGCACTTGACTGACACTAGAACTATCAAAATGATCAAAATGACCAATTACTGACCAATAATTTTTGTTTGGGTATTTTACAAATATAAAACAGTGTATTTATAGAGATTTAGATGATTCTTCGTAAAATAAAATAAATGATAGCTTTGCATGTGTACACAACGATGGATGATTTTCTATGAGGGATAAGAGTGTGTAGATTTTTGTAAAGTCGCTCGAGGAAAAGAGACAGTTGAACAGAAAGAGGCGAGGCGAAAGTAGCGATCAACTCTTGCGTAATGGTTTTATCACACCATCGTAATGCTCGATCGTTAGATTTGGCTCGATATATTTCTTCTGAAAAGAAACTTTTACGTTAGACCTTTTCTTTCATCGAATATTTTAGCTTCTTAAACCGAGGAGAAAAAAAATCAGATCTCTCATTCGTTGGATTATTTCATAGAATTATCTTCTCTCTCAATATTTTTCCTCTTTCGCTGAATTATTTTACTTGTTGACGTTGCAATCGTTGAGAGAACGGATTCTATTCAAGTATTTCAGTTCGAAATAAAATAAACTTAAGACCGAGTCTCGAACAAACCTCGTGTCGCTGTTGTCCAAGGCTTTCAAAGGGTGCAAGAAAGATTTATACAAATATAACGAAACCACTATTGTTACATCGTGCTATTATAAGAAAATAATGTTGAAAAGGTGTCAGAGAAGTGCAAAAAACGAGAGGTGAAAAGGGAGAGTATGAAAAAAAAAAGATGAGCTACGAGAGAATAATACTTAAAGGGTAGAGGGTAGTGTTGTTTTAAATAAGCTTGTTTGAGGAGCACGTTTTATGAAATTTTTATGAATGAAAGAATACGTAATTTCATTTTTAGTTTCGTTTGTGCAATACACGTATATTATAATAACTAGGATATCAGGCGAAATAAAGCCACGAGCAAACGCTCTTTCTGCGTTTTTTGCGAAGAAATTTATTTCGTCTATCTATTCTTCATATAACATTACGAAATAACACTGTTACCTGTAATAATAGTAATTCGCACGAAAAGAACGTTGCAATAAAAATATTATCCCATTTTCCTTATTAATGAATGTTATAACGAAGACATGGAATTGAAATCAATTTGTATTTTTACTGCGTTTATATCGTATTTTTCCCTTGTCGTATTTTTCCAATTACACTTTGAACTGTAATTACAATTGAAATGTAAAATTTAATGATCGTTTTGTCAACTAACTTTTTACACAGAATCCCTGGATAACGTAATTCGTACGCATGAAAAGCGTTTAAAAAAATATATATATTAAATTTTTTCCATTCGTGTAATAATTTCGAATTATTTTCTTACGATTAAAAGACTCGGATATCGAATTAATTTTTGCTGCAGAACACTTACAACATCTGCACTTATAGTATTTTTCGAAAAATCATCATTCAACGTCAAGTGTCGCACAATCGATTACGGAAAGTATGACTGTCCCACCAGAGCCGTACTAAATTTTAATCAATAAAGATTAATTATCAGAGACGGACGAACAGTTAAAAATAGCGATACACCTACTTCATCAGCTCGCCTAATGATATCAAACACGAGATTAAATTCATGACACATTATATCGGTGCGTATAAATTAAAGCAATTATTTAATGTTATGATCGTTATTTATTGTCGTTCAAATGTTTGGAATTGGTCGTATGGAAAATAATTCCTGAAGCATAAAGATAATCCCGCGCTGTTCTGTGTACGATGATTGACATTATTCGTGACAATTCACAATTCGTGAATGTTTCGTACGTAAAAAAAAAAAAAAAAAGAAAAAAAGAAAAAAAAGAGAACGACAGCGGGGAAAAAAAGAACAAAAATATGAAGGCAAACGAGTGTTGTTCAGATGCTAAAAATCGTATTCGATTTGATAGGAGCGTGTGTAACGTAAAGTAGTCTAATTTGAGAGACGATATCGAGGATCATAAATTGCCTTTTAATCGACAAGTTTTCGCGAAACATTTCGGGGTGAGATATGAATTGTCGTTTAATTCGTATCGCTTTCACAAGTTAGCTTTGTGCGCGTGCTTCGGTTGATTTAAAAAAAATACTAATAAAACAGAACGATGTGCCGAAATGAATGGGCGCGATTCGTTTCATCACTTTCATTTAGGAATTAAACGAAATTGATAGTAATCGGAGGATAATTTTGTAATACGCTGCACTTTTCGACGTTGTTCCAACGTTTTGTTTTGTGAAAAACACGTTGTGAAAACGTTTTGTTGTGTTTAAAGTCCGCGGCATTTGTTTCTGATATTTTTCAACGTTGGGCTGCCGACATTTGTGAAGTACATTCGACGCAAATGCAAATGAATTCTAAATGTTTAAACGACGCACGTGATCGTAGTACTCTGTACAAACTTGCTACGAACACGTGAGAATGGCGAAGAAATCGTTTGCTGTTTTTAAATCGCACTCCAAATTTTTTTATTTCTTTATTTATTAAATTTCATTTTATTACTTATTTATTGCAACTTCTTTATCCTTTTACATTCTTTTTAGTAGCTTCTACTCGTCCTTTTTATTTCTAGACATGCAAAAAAATATTACTCCCCAACTTCTTCCTTTTTTCTCTATGAAAACAGTTGAATTTGGAAAACTTTTCTATGTCATGTGTATGTTACGATACAAGCAATAGTATCGTAATTTTTGGAGGATCCGTAAACTCCCTTTTGAAACTCTCCAACACAGACAAAAAAAAAAATTCCAATCCTCCAAAAGTGAAAAGAATCTTCCAGAACACCTCCAAAATCAAAAACAAATTCCTTCAAACATGTTACATCTCTCGGCAAACATCGTACGCAAACTTTCTTTCGCATCTCCGAGAGGCAACGTGCGTAATCAAGACGATCAAATTTGTCGATCCACTTCCAGCGGGAGCACGATAAAAATTTCTATGGCTGAAACATCTCGTTCCACCGAGGACCAACCACTTGCCACAAATTCCAGGCTAACTACTTAGTACCCTTTTCTCATTCAGAGACACTCGGCGAAACATTTACTTTCCCCCCCTCTGTCCCACTTGGTGCACACATTGGTCCGTGCACACAAAGCACGCGTGCTTGCACACGGCGCTACACGTGCAAAAGTATGCACGTATAGCAGCAAGGTCGCGTAGAGTGTGCCAGAAGTGTTAGACACGTGGTTTATCGTGCACCTTAATCAATGAACGCGGCGTAGGGAACAGCGGACCGAGTGAATGAACCGAATCGTGTCTAAAGTACGTGCACGATGTTCGACAATAACGATCGTGGCTTGTTACGCAATGTGTAGAGTGGCTTGCGAAAGTATTTTCTGTGCACGAGTACGTATTGCAACTAATCTTTGTGCAATTTTTTATATTTTGTATAACTTACGAATACAGATACTACGTGTAAAGTTTCTACATAATATTTTCGCAAATATTTCGTATTTTTCTCAACACAGTTGAAGCGATTATAAATGTAACATGAATTTGAGAATGTATGCAGAAGTATGTTGCAAACAAACGAAGATCGCGAATGAAAATTGAAAACGATCGTTGAAAATTTCACAGTTGAGCTTGTTCTGTCAATATTTCGCACATGTGAATTCCAACCTTAAGGAATCAAACCAAACAATACAATCTCAACCATTGAAAAAGGAACTCAAAAAAAAAAAAAAAATAACGAATTACAATCAATGAAAATTTTGAAATTCAATCGCCGATATCTAGGAAAAAGAAATTCACCCGGGGAGAACCGAATGGAAATGAAAAGGGAGGTGTTAAAAAGAGATGCAAAGAAATAAAAAAAAAAAGAAAAAAAGAAAGAAAGGCAAGGTCAAGCGTAACAATCACGCAGCAGCATCAATCGACGTGAATTAGAAAAAACAGAACCTCGACGCGAAAATAAAAGTTGGAGCGTGTCCGTTGGAAGCTCTCCCGCAGCTACCTATCGTTGGAGGAATCAATCAAACGAATGCAATCGAACGATTTCATTCTCCCTCTCTCATCCTCTTTCCGTTTTTCCTTGGGAAAAAAAGAGAGAGAGAGGACCGGTCTCCGTTGCACGTCTCTATTTGTTTCACGTTGATTGATCGAGGGATCGACAGCTCGATTCTCGGGACGAGGTCGGTCGAGAACAGCGGCACGTGGCACGTTAAATATGGTAAACGAGCGACGTGACAGCGACCACCATCGCGTCGAGGTCCAGTTTTCTTCTCTTTTTCCACCTTCCTTCTTTTTTCCCCCCCAAACCCCTCTCTCGCGAGTTTTACACGAGTAAGCGGCGTCGCAAAGCGCATTCCCCCCGCGGATATATTCCCGCCACACGCGACTCCGCTTCTTGCAACGGCGCGCGGTTTGTCAAGGGCAATATCATCATCGATCCATCGGCGGTGCACGTTCGTCGATCGAACGAATCGATTCAGTCACGTGCGCCGATGGAACGTGATTGACCGAGGACGGCCACGACGACGGTTACTCCTCGTTTTCATTCACGAATCTTTCTGCGACGTAAGGCTAGAGAGAGGAGAGAAACAGGTGGGACTGCACGCCGTGACTTTTCACTTCACTCGCGAATCTTTCGCGATGGTTGACAATGTTTATATATCGTAGTATGGTAGTTGTTGTATTTTTCGTCGCATTCAATTACAAATAGCCGGTGGCGCGTGAAAGAGAAAGAAAGTGTGAATGTGACGCGTTTTTCTTGTTGAAAAAGGAGAGAGCTGGAGGACACGGAGTCGACTGGAGTCGAGAGAGTTGTTAATCTGTGTTCTTTGTCTCGTCTAATTATCTATCGTTTCGTCGCTAACATTGTCATTAAATAAATATCATTTACATTTTATCTCTATAGTATGGACCATTTTTTTTTTTTTTTTTTAAGTGGCGCAAGTCACTTTGTTTCTAAATCGAGAGTTTGTTGAAGGATTTTAACGTGCCTACGAAAAATTTACTTCTACAAAGAGATCGGACGTTCGTGACTAACTCTTAAAATTACGACAACGTTACGATGGGTTCTTGAATAAATTTTATTAATCCTCAACTTCAGTCATGAAATTTACTAAATGTACATAATTAATGATAAAATAAAATCAAAATTAAAATAACGTTGATACACGAACAACATCAATATTCTTAAATAAACTCCACCAACTCTTCACTTCGTTTCATTCAATCTTGTCTTTACAATTGAATTCAATACCATTACAATTGTAATAATTAAATATTTATTTGACGTAATAATGTAATAATTAAATATTTTCATATTAATAATAATCTTGATAACAAATATATTATACATCACACAATAATTGATTAAATTTTATTAACTAAATAATAAAATAATAAAAAATAATGGCAACATCGAGAGGATTGCTCGTAATTTAAAAATTAAATTAATAAATCTAAAATCGAAAATCACACGCGATTTTCTATCGTTTAATTTTACAAAGCAGTAGATTATAAAATTAAAATAACTGAATACGCAGTGGCAGGCAATAAAAAATTGTTCAACATCTAAATATATAATTGCAAAGAGAGGATTGAGTGAAACGCAATGCAAAACGTCAGTCTCCTTAAACAAAGTCCATCAACAAAATCCCAACGCCGTTCGTTCGACCCTCCTGTTACAATTAAATTCAATCAACAGTTACTTCCACAATGTGAAAAATATTCAACCGGAAATGTCCCGGATAATTAGCATAATAGTCGTTAACAGAAAATTGCGAGAGACCGACGCGACGTTGCACGCTCTCGCTGGTAATCGAAAGAGGAGGAACAAAACGAAGGAAAAACAGGTGAAATCGCGGTTTGCCGACGCGTTCGTGTTGGCCGAGCTATTCAGCCGTTATTCCTTTTACACGCTGGAAGCGCGAACGTCCTTCCGCGTGATTACGGAATCTCACCTGTTGCCGGCTATTACTTCTGCCGCGGATTACGTAACAATTATTACGACAATCGATTGCCATTTTACCGAGGTCACGGATGGATACTGAAATCGACATAAACTAGATAACAGCGCGTTCGCCCACGTGCCCCGTAAACTCTTCCGTTTGTCATACGTATCTGATGCATCGAGTTGAACGACACCGAGTTACGTAAGTTCGATGGCAAATCGATCGATCACCGATCGAACGCCGATACGATCGCGGTACGAAAGGCTATTAAGTCAATTAACTTCAAGCCTCTGAATCACGAATGACACGACACTCTAGAGTGTAAATTTAATTTATTAAAAATCAGACGATTGAATGAATTGCATTGAAAAATTGACGAGAGTAAGGAGAAACTTTTCGACGCGTTTAATTTTAATTAATTGAAATAAGAGAATTTCAATAATTATACTGATCAAAATTTTGATCAAGTTAATTTTTCTCGAGTATCGAAATTTTTCTTAAATGCGACTGTTATTATGGCACGATAACTGAAATAAAGACGAATCGAATGATCTGTCGTACTTATGTTAACGTCAACACTACGATACAACTTTCACACGGTACTGAGTATACAAGATTCATAAAATTACCGACATATAATGTTGGTACAACGTATATTCGATACTAAATTAGTACGATGTCAACGATATATTTGTTAATAACTTACGTTAAGGCCCATTTCCAAAGAAGACTGAGAAGCAGCGACGCCAAGGTAGAGAGATGTTCATCCACGGACTGCAACTGTCGGAACGAAACACACGAGGATCCGTAAAACAGTTAATATAATACAATCGCGGAACGATCGCGTAATACGTAACACGTCGTTTGGAAGAAATTTCAGCATGTGTTATCGAAACCGAATGTGAAATTCGACTGACTCGTGTCTGGTCAAGTTTGCTCCGATTCTGTTGTCGCAGTTCGAGGACGATAAACATGTACTACGTACCGCGTACTATTTCCATTCATTTGGCGAGAGACATACCTTGTATTATTTTCATTCGTTTCCACGAATCGTGGACATAGCTTAGACTTTATTTTGGAAAATTTTTTGTCACTCATACAGGTAGCGAGTGAAAACGCGTGACGATTGCTACTTTAAATGGCGACTTTTTAATCGCTCCACTTGTGAAATTTACAGCAATATTTTTGTGGAATTTTCAATGATTTCTTTGCAAAGTTTATACATCATTGTCCTTTATTTATAACAATTTCGTTAAGGAATTTTTAACGATTTATAATAACCTCGTCATGGAATTTATAATAATTCCTTTGTGAGATTCGGAACTTCTACAAAATAATAATATTTGTTTTTTGTGTAATTTATTCCACTTATTACAAACGTAACGCATTACAATTTTTATTAAGTTATCGTTTGTGTATTAGCACTTTCAATAAAATATTTGTAATTTTCCTATATAAATGTTCAGATATTTCGAACTACATCATTTCCTGTTTGACTGACGACTCGTTCGCCCGATCGGATCTAATCAAGCCCGGCGTTGCAAACAACCTAGAAACGCGAGCATTATGCAACGGCGAGATAAATGTTGTCGGGTTTCTGTTTACGCGGCAAGAATCGAGCATATTACGAGATAAAAACGCGCGTCTGACACGTTCGAAATGCGACTGCGGATACACGTAAAAAAAAAAAGGAGCGCGGAGCGGTAATCCTATTTAAAAAAAAAAAGCGGCGAACGTGTCGAGCCTCTGAATGAAGAGAGCGATATCCATAAAAATGTTTCGAGCATTACGATTTCCACTACCGCGAGATTTCTCCGCGCGATAACTGCTGTAACGACTGCTATCCGTCATTCTGTAAGACGTGGCTGTCATTAGATATTCCGCCGGCAAACGTGTCATTAATCCGAGTCGATTGATCGATAGAGAAGTGAAGAGGCAACCGCACGTGCCGTGATAAGTACCACACGTACGTACGTCCAATTCGTATGTGTTCGAACGGAAGACATCGTCTTTTCTTGGCTGACAGTTCCTCTCGCGAGCGTGTGTAATTTGACAAATTTAACTCGTTGAAAATAGGTACGTAGTTGCTGAAGCGCCCTTTTCTTCTCGAGCAAAGCGCATTTTTTTCGTAACTTTTTCGGAGAAATACGTAGTAAGTTGATTATGTAATTAATTTGAGCCAGATTGCGAATTTTTACGCATTTTATTGTTGCGAGTTCAGAGGAAATTTTATCATTGTGAATTTAGATATCTGTCAGAGATAATCAAATTTCTTGACTGCTCGTGTATTTTTTAATTCTCAATATGGTTAATACGGTCCACGTTTCGCAGATTCTTCGTCGTATATTAATTTTCTTCGACGACAAAAGTGTTTTACGATTTTTAAGGATGTGCGTACAATTTTATGAAACTCATTTCAAAATAATTCATAATACTAACTGACAGTACTGACAACTGAATATCGACAAGTAACAAATTACGGATTATAAACTTCTCTCTTATAATTTTCTAGTTTCGCGTCAAATAGTGTAACAATTCGTACTGAAAATTTATTTCGTTTGAATTCCATTCATTTCAGCATCAGAATGAAAACCGTTTCTCTTCGTGTCTCTGCTGGAAATGTTCAAATTAAATTAGTAATAAAAGTCCAAGATGATTTTAATAGAATTCACTTCAATCGTGCAAATGGACAGAACTTGTGAAAGTCCACGAAATGGACTGGTAGAATATATTAAATTTATACCGTGTTACACTACAGTATATAGTTATACTAGGTATTAAACATACCCATTCAATCGTCTACATTAAATATTACACTGTTACAGTAGGATGAATAAATAAACTGATTACTAATAAATTGCTTGAAACAAGAGAATTCCTAGAGTTCGAGGGTTTGAAATGGCAATCGATTAGAATTAATCTCACACCGAGAAAGGCACTTAATCGTCAATCAAGAATCCGTTGAAACCAAGATCGCAAACATCGCTCGATTGTTTCTCCGTGTTTCCCCGATACGTACGCCATTAATCCGGTTTACGATCGACCGATCTCGATCGAGATAGTTGACAAGTGCGGCACGTGCCACGGTAAATATGGCAAATGACTCAATTGTAGCTGCAACTCGCGATGTTTGCCGCGACTTTTTTTTTTTTATCTTTACTCAGCGTGCGGTGTCTTTACACATACAGACGATGAATCATCAAACTGCAAATTTATATCTGGTATATTCCGTTCCAACTACGTACGTATGTACCTCCAAATACGTTGCATCGCTGGAAACACGAGGCAAAAAGCTTATCTTGCTACTGAAATTAAATCGACGCTTGAGTATTTTAATTTTTTTTAATTGTTACTTTTAAATATCGTTGCTGATTATAATTTTTCCTCAAACATCTCGTTTCTGATTTATTATCTATTTCTCTATGGCCAATTTACCAGTAAACAACAAATAACGTGATATCAATTGCAAAACCTAGCAAATATATAATTCCATTGAAAAATTAAGGGTATGTTTTACATATATGTTGTTCTTGTTCTCTGATTTTAATTTATAATTTATTCTTAGGGCCAAATAACACAATATCACTTTCATCGAGTGAGGCAATAAAAATATCAAACACGATGCAACTGAAAAAAAATGCAGAAAAGAAAAATCTGGTAAATCGATAATTCCACTGACAAATTAAGAATATCATGTACTATTCTTGCTCTCTGATTTTAATTCGTAATTTATTCTTACGGCCAAATAACACAACATCACTTTCATCGAGCGGAGCAATAAAAATATCAAACACGATGCAACTGAAAAAAAAAATGCAGAAAAGAAAAATCTGGTAAATCGATAATTCCACTGACAGATTAAGAATGTCATACATGTACTATTCTTGCTCTCTGATTTTAATTCGTAATTTATTCTTACGGCGAAATAACACAATATCACTTTCATCGAGTGGAGCAATAAAAATATCAAACACGATTCAACTGAAAAAAAAAATGCAGAAAGGAAAAATCTGGTAAATTGATAATTCCACTGACAAATTAAGAATATCATACATGTACTATTCTTGCTCTCTGATTTTAATTCGTAATTTTTTCTTACGGCCAAATAACACAACATCACTTTCATCGAGCGGAGCAATAAAAATATCAAACACGATGCAACTGAAAAAAAAAACACGATGCAACTGAAAAAAAAATGCAGAAAAGAAAAATCTGGTAAATCGATAATTCCACTGACAGATTAAGAATATCATACATGTACTATTCTTGCTCTCTGATTTTAATTCGTAATTTATTCTTACGGCCAAATAACACAACATTACTTTCATCGTGCAATAAAAATATCGAACATGACGCGTCGCAGAGGGAAAAAAATTGCAAAAAAATGGAGGGAACCTCGCGGACCTTGTAATTCCATCGGCAAGTTAAAATGCGTGTTACCCTCTATAAACGGCGCCGGTTTGTCTCGTGCGCCTCGCATTCCCGAACTGGACTCGACGCGGATTCTATAAGGTTACGCCCTTTTTGCGACGATTTGCTCAAGCTTGTTGGCACGTGGACACCCATCGTCTTCTTGCCGGCGGCTTAGAACGAGCTAACGGCGTGTCGCGAGGCGCCGGATTAAAACGGGGCTCGTTCTTTCCACGCGAGAGATGAAGACGTTTCCCCGAGCTCGATCATACGACTACCCACCGTACATTGAGAAACGTGATTCTCTAGGAATGCTTTCGACGCGAGCTAACTGGTCTGCTGGTTTAACAGCGAAGAACGAACGAGGAACGCAACATCGCTTCTTGCGCGTCTGTCATTCGCAACGTGTGCTCGTGAACTGCGATTAAATGTATCGATGTCGGATTTTTTTTAAATTTCAGACCCTCGGTAATATATAATGATTTTAAAACAATATATAATAATATATAATGATATAATATATAATAAATATAAAATGATAATAAAATAATAAAAATAATAAAATATAATAATAATTTTAAAAAAATATTTTTTTCCAGAGATAGCACTGACTTCAGTTGCTTAATTCTAATTAATTAATTTTACGTTCTTTCGTGTAAGTAATTTTAATGAATTTATTATCAATTTTTATTTTCTATACTTGAACGAGGTCTAGATTTTTTTCTGCTTTCACCTTTCTGAAATCTAATAAAATACTGTTTAGGTGAAGAAAAATAATAGTTCGTAGCCAAACCAATAGTTAATCAACCGATAGTTCGAATAGGAATATATAAATTTTGATTGCTAAATTATCTAACAACAGCAAACATCAATTTCAAAATTTCACGTATAATCAAATGATTTCAATAGTCGCATATTGTAAATGATCAAATAATTAAAAAAAAAAGACGTAGACCTATATTTCAGACTAGGTTTTAAAAGATCATTTCAAACAAACTGTCCAAGAAAATTTCCACAACGATTTTTCGAGTCATCGTTCAACTGGAAACCACGAGTTAAAATGAACGGCGGATTAAAATCTGACCCAGATCACGCGGTCGCAAACAAACCAATTGATTCAGAATATCGGAAGCACCATCTGAAACACCCTTACAATCGGTCATCGAAGAACAGTGCCAAGGGAACGCCAGGGCAGGCGAGGGTAATTAGGCGAGCACGCGCCCCTACCCAAGCGACACGCACGTCCGACGATATATGGCCGTAACGTGAAACTGATACAGCGCGTATTCGTGATAAATTACGCGTAATTACGGGCCCCGTGCTTCTGTAAACAGACGGTAAATCGCGCGAAATCGACGTTCCGCGCTATTAAGAGAAACAACACGAACACAATATGGGAAGTTGAAGCGAGGAGGAAAGTCGAAACAAGAGAAAAAGTCGATGAAAAGATGGCGTACGGACGGCGGACGAGCGTGATGCTTCCTTCCCTTTTAATTGATGCTGCCGGATGCTGCAACAGAATCCTCTCTGCCTGGAGGCGTAGGCAGACGCTTGAAATTGAAACGCCGAGAGAGCCAGCTATAATTCACGACTCGCGCGGCTGTAATAATGTTTGCACCTTTCTTGCCCTCGACACGTGCCCTTTTTTTTCCCCCCCGCGGTTTACGATGCAGATCTTGTTTCAGTGGTGAATTGTATGATTACATGTCGCTGGTGTTTGAATTACACGGATTCGCACGATGGTTTATTGTTGTGATGTTAAATATGTTACATTGAATATTTATTGAGAAAGTATATACGATGATTCGTCACTGTTATGTTATTATCGAGTACTTGTTTAATTTGATGATATATACAATTTACATATGTATATTATAGTATATTGTTATGATGTTGTTACATTGAATATTTATTGAGAAAGTATATACGGTGGTTTATCACTATTATATTATTATCGAATACTTGTTTAATTTGATACATATTGTATATCATGTACGTAGTTCATAAAAATATGTAAATAGACACTATAAGAAGATGGAGAAATTTTTATAACGATAATATTCGCGTGATCCAATGAACAAGAAAATTTCGATAAATTTCTTTAATTATGAAACTTGGGTGTGTGTTTTAGTACAATGCCACTGTAAGTATAATTACTGTTTAAATAATTCGGATATACAACTAACAACCTACAAAAATTAAGAATTCTCTAGAGCATACTACAGAAACTTTTTAATCCGAATTAAACATCCTGGAACTTCCAAAAATCAGACAATCAAAAACAGATTGTCGAAACTTCAAACTCTTCCAAACGTCCATCTTCGAACGCTCCGCAACGTAATTAGAGATCCTCAACCTCAACGTCGAGAACTTTTTCGTCCCAGAATTGCAATATTTCCTCAGTTTTAAATACACTCAAGGCAGAATAAATAATAAATTTGTTACTTCTCAATAATTTCGATCCAGTGGTATCGTACCGACGAGTTCAGACGAAAAAGAAAGCGACGAATGCATTGTATACGGTTCGGTCGCTCGTTGTGGTCCGCAATCAGTTGCCCAGCGCAAGTGGTTATAAATATATAGCACGCTCCCGATCCTAATTAAGGACGATCATTCTTGAGAACACAGAGACTTCCAAAGATCGGGCAATAAAAGCTAATGAAAGTTCCAGATCGGAAATCCACCCCCTCCCCCACCCCCAAACATACCGCAATGTAACACGAAACACCTGCGCGATACGCCGCGTCGTATCGCATCGACCAGCTCGCGCATACACACGGAGGAAAAAGCTGGCCAAGCTTCGTTATCCATTCATAAATCCCATTAAAACCATTCAGAGCCGAGCTCCGCGTGGCTGACCTTCCTCCCTTCTTGCCACCTCGCGCGGCACCATCCTCCCCGCGGCTACCGGCTTCAACACGCCGCTACCCTCCGCACCCTTGTCGCCGCCGACACGCTTAACACCTCGCGATCCCAGGCCAGAACATAATTAAGTCATTACACGTTCGTTTTTACACGGTCACGGCTCATTTTTCTTCCGGCAACGCGGACGAGGAATCGCCGATTTATTCATGAAATGTCAGCAGGTTCTTGCACCTCTTTTTTTCACGTGTGTGTGTGTGTGTGTGTTTGTGTGTATTCTTTTTGGCAGTTGTCGGCTTCCGTTTCATTCTCTCGCTCATTCTTTCGCGTTTCTAGCCGGTGGAATTAAACGTTTTACGCGGGAGGATTTTCGCGTGGCGTTGTTACGTACACCGTTGTTCCTTTTTTTTTCTGTTTCTTCTTTCTCTTTTTCTTGCTTTGTTGGATAACAACTGTCGGTTTTCGTATAATGCATTTCGTTGGATCGTTCGTTCGGTCGATTTTCTTTTTTTTTTTTTTTTTTTTTTGAAGCTCAGAGAGATGATTTGCACGGAGAGTGGCTCCGAGATTTTCATCCCGGGGCTTCCGTTGGAATACACTTTAAAAGCACTTTGGAAATTTAACGTTCGGAAATTAAAAATCGCGGGCTGAAGAAAGAGCGTGGGAAAGGGTGTATTGCGTGAGCGATTTTGTTAATGGAACATAAAATATTGATGTTTTTTCCATTCGTTGGGTTACCTTTCTCGCGATTCTGCTTAATTAATTCTATCTTGTTTATCTCGTTTGCAGGTTACAGAAATCTAGGAGGAAAAGATCGATTATTCTTTGGAAGAACGGCTTTTACAATTGGCCTTAACAGTAGGAATTTTAGACTATTAACGAACTGGTGAAAATTATCATTTTCACCAAGAAACTTAATAAATTAGAAACTGCAAGAAATTTTGAGATGATTTAATACTGATATAATACCCACGAATGGCACACTGCAACAGTGTGCAAGAAGAATAATCGTACAATTACAAAAATTATACGTGATAATAATGATATTTGCAAATATTTTCTACGAATGTATAGAAAAATCTGACCCGCCATCAGAAATGTATAGAAAAATCTTACATAAAATTGTCCCTAATCTGCGAATTCGAAGGAACAAGTTCAACGTCGAAAATGAGGGAAACCAAACGACAATTAAGAAACGAATGAGAAAATAGCATGTACGTTGTATACGAGGGAACAGAAGTAGAAGCAACGCGCGTGCACACGTTTCAACATACTGAAACATAATTGCACGTCGTCATAGTACTCGACCAAACGCGCTCGAGTCTGGTTAAACATAGTATCAATTCACGTAGCAGGCGGGTACAATTATGTCATTACCCACTGTCGATGTTTAATCTTGCTAGCTAATCGAATCGATCCGTAATCGAGTCTTTCCTCCCCCGTTGCCCCGCTTCCGGCCAGAAGCTCGCGCCAAACATTCCATGAGAAATTCGTGCGAACCATCAATGAATCTCTCTCCTCTAATTGACTATTACCGAACCATTGTTGAAAGTGGAATTAGGAAAGAAAGAGAGGAACCAATGGAATGTGAAATGGAATGACGACAGGAAGAAATAAAAAAAAAACGACAAGAGCTCGGTTAATTAGATATTAACTAAAATTTAAGTCCATGGAGTTTCGTTGCATTTAAAAATACATAGAATATGCAAAGTAAGTTTTCTTTTCTTTTCTTTTATTTTATATCATAATATTTTTGTATTCTCCATATTTTACGATATTTAACGTTAACGTTCGATTTCCTTAATTCTATTATATATAAATAAATATCTACTCGAGTACAAGTTATAAGTAGACTGTATAAATTTATATAATGCAAAAATATATAAAACATCCAACAAGCGAAGTAGCCGTTAACTATCGATTAATAAAGTCAATCCAAGTTTCGTTCTGATCCAATCTCTACGATGCTTTGTTTCTCGATCCAATCCGATCTATAATCCCGAGAATCGACGCCTGCTGAAGTCACGACGAGAAAGTCGAGAATTCTCGACCGTGAAAAAACCGGCCTGGAGAACGCCGAAAATTCAATCTACCGCGTTGTTGCATGCATATTCAATCCTCTCGACACGTCTCGGAACTCGATCAAACTCGTCATAAACGATTCACTTTGAAAATTCCCGGCATTACAGCGCGGAGGAGTGATTCATTCGTAACGAGTCAATAACACCGGTGCTTCGTCAAATATTTATGTTGATTCGTTACGCAATGGAACGCGATCGCGGCACGCTGATCGCAGAAAGAACGTCGGAATAATAACGAGCATGGGGGGGGGGGGGGAATAAAAGCGGAGAGGCGGCGAGAAAGAAAGGGAAGCGCGAGAGCAGCGACGCCACGGTTATTAATCACGCGGGCCCGGCAATCAAATGTATGTAAATATAATCAAACAATGTAATGGCTGTTTCGCCTCATGAAATATTTATCACGTTTCGACGTTCAGCACCTGTGGCGAACGGGTGTAATTAAGTTGTCGGACGTTCGCCACGCGTCACGGACAGTTTTTTCCATTTCCGTTTCTGCGAGAAGCCTGGCGCTCGATTTTCATTCGAAAACTGAAAGAAACGATTGGACAACGCGGTTCTGGGATTCTTCAACCGACAATCACGAATTTTAAGTAAGGTATCTATGCACAATTTGAATCGTTTGTGTCCAAATTTCTCACTCATAACTTTCGAGATAAATTTTCATCATTGCTCGATTGTTCGATTCGAGAGCCAATTGTGTATCAAAGTAGAGACCTCGATGAGGAAAATTTTTATCTCGAAATTTATTCAGATCGTTTTTAAAAAGTCGAAAACAGTGAAAAAGAATTGCGTCAATGCAACGTTTCATTTGCAATTCGTTTCGAATCTCATTCGTTAATATTGCAACTGTGAAGAAGAATTGTAAGGATCTGATATTTTTTTCATTGTTTGTTATCTATTTAGATTTTGTAATTTTTGTGGAAATTTAAAAAAAAAATCGAAGCATCTATAATATTGTGACAAATTGTTGCTTAACAATTAACCCTTAACGGGGTTGAAATCAGAGATTTCGTGATTCGAAGTGACGAGGAAACACATCGAACTCGCAGATTTTGATGAAATTTATACGGGTGACAGTTCTCAATGAAACATTTCACGCAAATTTTATTTCTCGACGATGATATAAATCGACAGGTAATCATTCTACACGCGGACAAAGTAGAATCAAGCTTTTTCATTTAAGACATCATTTTGCAAAAAGCAGAGTTGGAAACGCGACAGAGTTTCCTCGCGATAAATTAAATACAAACGAACGATAAAATAAATCGTGTTACTTTTTAAAATACGTGTCCAAGTGTAATTAACGTGAAGTCCAACTGACATGTAATCAAACTTTACGCTAACTGAATCTAGATCCAAAGAGTATTACAAATTTTTTACATCCAACTAAGTTCAACTACAATGTGAAATTAAACTAATCAGAAGCCAATCCTATTAAATTTACAACAAACGTCCTATCTTTTAAAACACGTGGTCAAATATATATATATTTCCAACGAAACTGTTTTAAACGTTCGAGAAAGAAAAATGCAGCCCAATAAAATTTGCTGCCAAAAAAAAAAAAAAAAGAAAAAAAACAGAGAAATACTGCTCTCAAATTTAAGGAACGTATAAACCACACACAGGGTAACATCCACGCACATGGGACCGCATAAACTATCGTGATTCACTGTATTGCACGTACCTACTTCGACACGTTCGATCGGATATTCCACAGAGACAGATGATAGGGATCAATGACAGAGTTGTGCACGTGTGCGGACTATTCGCACACGGGTGCAATTCTCAAGGACACGAAGGTAGTGGTGTACAAGGTGAAAGAGGGTAGGAGAGAAAGAGAGAGAGAGAGAGAGAGAAGAGAAAGAGGAAGCAGGACATTTACTAGAAAACGGGGTGAACCGTCGAACTGCAGGTGTGTGTCCTGGTGTTGACGTATTCGCAAAGCTCGTCGGTACACAAAAGTCGACCCATTTTCCATCCTTCCCAACCTTTCCACCCTTTTGAACCTTCCGTCCTCCTCTTCACGGCTGATGCACCCCCCTCCTCTCTCTCTCTCTCTCTCTTCTTTTTTTTTTTCGTTGGTTCATTCGCCTACCTACTACCCGCCGCCACGAGCCGTCACACTTGTTGCACGACAGAAAGGGAGAGGAAGGGATCGAGGGAGGGTGCGACGGAGAAAAGAGGGTGGAAGGTGTGTAAGGCCGTGTATATAAACGACGTTCGCGAGCACCCCCGCCGATTGATATCGAACTGATATTCAACTCTCGTCTGTGTGCGAGTTCGCAGTTTCAACCTATTCTGGAAATTGTTGGACGACTGTTCATTGTCAAGGTTCGCCGCCCCTAACCTTCCAACCTCTTTCGCCCCGGTGAATCGCCACGGTTCGCGTTGCATCTGGTGGATCTCATTCGACGTCTGTTGGTTGATTTGTAGCGTTGTTGGATCACCAAGGCCTGACAATATTGAATCAGTGCAAACGCTGAGTCAGTGTAAACAGTCCATATAAAAGTGGACTGTGAATAGTTAGTTACATTAAGTTGGATTATCATTGTCTCCAAGCCATAGATGACCAACTACTGGATCTTGCCCTTACAACTAATTATTCACCGTCCACTTTTACGTGGTGTTGGTGGCCAACGATTGCTGACCTTTAGGAACAAGCTCAGGGATGCCACTCATTTTGACTGTTTCCAATTTTTTCTGTTGTCCTGCTGTGTATCGGGGTGTCGTCTTGTTGCTATGCACTCCACGTGGTCACTCGCATTTCCTTTTTGGACCGAACAACTTGTAAAGGACATAAAGTCTCTCTAAATAAATATATATTTTCTCACTTCTTTACCGGACGCGCGTGTTTTCCCACTAAAACCTAATTCCATCATGTGGACTGACTCAGTGTTTGCACTGATTCAATATTCAGTCAGGCCGGCAAACCTAACCCAACAACGTATCTCAACACAAAATGTCAGAGATATGCTTCCAAAAATTGTAAAAAGTTCTAAACGCTGTTTTCCAAACAGAAAAGAACTTGATGCGAATTCACTCTGCTTTTGAAAAATTTATAATTTGCTATACACTTCTAAATATTCTTCTACGGTTCGCGAAACGAGAGCAGGAAGGAGGCAGCAGCAAGAGGAATAAAACAGAAATAAAAGCTGCATACGTACGTAGACACGCGTGTACTTACATACTCGCCAGAGAAGAAACGTCCCGGCCAGCGTTTCTCGGCCCTGTTTGACGGCCAAATCGAGCAGCAAGAGACGCGGAGGCAGCGCGGCACGTGCTTGCCTCTCCCGCATCATCGCCAACCACGTCGCAGGAATGTGGTCTGCAAACACACAGGTTAAGGGACTCGTGTGAGTCGAGCTCGTAAATAACTCAACGATCGTAATCGTCGGGTTCCGCGTGTACGTTCGCTAAACGTTTCGTCGTGTGTGCTTTCGAGGCAAACGTACGTACGCGCGTGTGTGAGACGCGCGGTTTCGTTTAACCGGGCGTAAGAAATCACTCGAGGGCCTCGCGCACACGCTCGTTCTCGCTGCTTCAGCTTTGAGGAATTGCGGAAGGTAATGGAGCCGCGTCATCGAGCGTCACGTCCCACGGATTCCTCCCTTTGCTGCATTCTCAATCGCCGTGGAAACGCGAGATTTACGTAACTCGCGCTCATATTCTTGGTTTCGTCCAAGCGGAGATAATCGGAGTTTCCTTCACCGATTTCTACCGCAATTTTTAATCTCTGGACCGGTATGGACACGTATATCGCTGAAGTTATGACCGAGCGTGTGTTTGACGTTGTTTGTGAAATCATTGAATCACATTCAATAACACGCGGAGTGTTCTCGTATTTTTTTAATCATTTCGAGTTTTAAAATTGTCTTTCTTTGAAATCGTATTTTTTTTTTTTTTGGTATATCAATTTATCTCGATTTAGCAAAATTTATAAAAAAAAAAAAAAAAAAAAAAACATGCAAACCTGAAACAAAAAAAATCTGTAACCTCAAACTACTTGTTATACAGAATAGTCCAGATTCATAATCGCAACTCATTTTCGTACATCCCTCTGTTTAATCCTCGAATTTCAAAATTCCTCTGCCCATAGAGTTGCACGATCCATCCACTGAAACATCAATCTACGAAACCCCCAAAGTCCTTCTAAATCATTACACCTGGAGTCGTACGCCAACACCCTTACCTCGCGATCTCTCAACCCCGGCCTTGAACTTGAAATCCCTCGATCCACATTGCGGCACATCGCGATAAAGCAACACCCATCTTACCAGAAGATAACCCAGTGTCCTCTTTAGGTGTACGTACTCTCGCAGCAGGAAGCACACGGTGAACCGTTCGTTCCATCTGGATGGATTCGCGATGTTTGCAAACGCGAGCAGAAAGGATGAGGCAGACCCAGACTCTCTCTTTCTCCCTCTCCCTCTCCCTCGGTTTCCTCTTCCGAGTAACCGGAGGGATGAGCCGGAGGTTAGACAAAGAGGAAGAGAAAGAGGAATGTCGAGCAGAGAGGGATTCGTGGAACGGCAAGAGAGTACACCGGGCTACGAAAGCACGACGACGAGGAGGAGGAGGAGGAGAAGGAGGAGGAGAAGGAGGAGGAGGTGGTGGTGGAGAATCCGTAGGAGGATGAAGCGAAGGAGTACGGGGGCCAGAAGGCGTGGAGTTAGACGCGGAACGGAACTGGAACGGAGCAGAAATGTTATCATAAGCGTAGTGAACTTGACCCACTCCATGGAGTGGGCTCCTACAACCACCACCACCACCACCACCACGATGATATGAAGTTACGGGCCGCTCGTGCGAACCCGTAACACGATAACAGCTGTTGCATACCTCTCGATTCGCGGGACAGCAAAAGTTTCGACGATCGCGTGCCACTCTCACGTACACACACTGTCGCGCGCGTGTACAGGCTGAGTCACATAACTCGTCCACGCCGAGCAATCTGTGGAATTACACGCGTTTCGAGAAAGAAGAAAGTATCTTGCGTAGGAAAATTGCAGGGTGTGGTATCAAGGGAAAATGAACGACGCTTGAACGATATTTTCAAACGAATAATTTGTTTAACCTCTCGCGCTGAAATAACGGTGCCACGCCGAGAATTTTTTTGCAAACATCTGCAATATTTCCACAGTTTTAAGTACATTTAAGTATAACCCGGGCAAAACAAATGACAAATTTATTATTACTTCGCAATAATTTCTATTCATTGATATCGTATCGACGAGTATGAAAAGGAAGGCGACGATATTATTGTATACGGTACGGTCACTCGTTATGGTCCGCAATCAGTTGCCAGCGCAAGTTGTTAAGAAATGTTTGCAATTTCCGTGTGAAACAATTTGTTTTCTTTAGGTCATGCATACTGTCACTCAAAAATACGCAGACACTTTAATTCCACATGACTGTCTAAGGTCCAAAATAAATTTTGTGTACTACTACAGTTTGTACGCGACTATAAAGAACAAGTTTTATCAATAATTCATAAATTATCTCGTTAGTAATAATAAAAAGCATTTGTATAATAGCTAGATCTCCATAGTTAAAAGGAGTCTAACAAGTATCACTGTTTATTTTCAATAAATCTTCAGTCATACTGTTACTAAAATATTGTATCACGGTAGAACAACTTTTACGTTTATCAATAGGGTTATCATCTAATTTTAGCTTTCTAATGATGCTTGATATGCCAGATAAATATTAAATTATCCAGTATCAGAATGCATTTGTAATCCAATATTTATAATCCAGTACATACATGATAAAGTGCACATCATACACAGATTTCATAAAAATGACAAGTGCTCACATAATGATGAGCGATGCACGTGTATTACATCTGAAGTTACTCCGAATGGACAAGTTACGTGACTCACCCTGTACAGCGAGGTACGTATGTATGTGCAAACGTAGACGCATACATAGAGAGAGAGTCGACGTTTCTGCTCTCCCTCTCGTTCTGATTCTCTCTCCCGTTTCCCCTTAATCTCTCTCTCTCCCTCTCTTTCACCTGATTTTTTTCTTTTTTACTCTCTTTCTCTTTCCACGTCACGCTTTCTCCGGCTTTTTTCCCTACCCAACACAAGTACGTTCGCGTACATACGCGCGCGCGAGAGAGAGAGAGACACTTCGCTATATACGGCCAACCATCCAGAGAGAGCGCAGGTATTCCATCCACGTCGATCACACGAGAAATCGCACGTGCCTCGCAAGGATCATCCGCCACGGGAGGGAAGAAAAAGTTGTTGGTTCTCGAACAGCCGCGGCTAAATCTTGACACGCCTAACCTGGAGAAACGCGGAGATACCCGCTTCGACGAACGTGTCACACGGGCGGCGCCTCGATTTGTCTCAATTTGTCACTTAGTCGCGGATTTGTCGGTAGGTCAATTGAAGCCTGAGCTGAAAACTGTTTCAAAATATCGATTGTCGACTGGTGTCGTTCGATATCTGAAGCGTGGGACACTGACGGATTTTTGTTTAAAGAGAGTGACGATTTCCTTGGATCTACCATGAACATAGCTTAGATTCTTTCTTCTTTTATCTGTTTTGTCTCGACATCATCTCGAGAGCTTTGACGAGACTGAACAACTTTCGTCTGAATTCACGGTCGATTTGAATCGTCTCGGCCAATCTTAGAGAAATTTTCCTCGGGTTTTAATCGCTTTGGAAGAGAGTTCAAGAGACAGAGAGAGAGAGAGCGAGAGCGTTTGATGAGAGAAATTTATTGGCTATTAGAGGAGAAGTTGTCTGAGGAAGATCTGATTTACAAAAATTGTTATCCTTCCATCTCAGACGGAGAGAAGAATGGCCTGGGATTGCACGTGAAGCGCAACAACCTGTTCGATGCCCGTAGGAAACTTAACGTCAACGACACGACTCATTCTACGATCGCCAGCGAGGGAAAGAGAGCGAAATGTGGAAGACAGATTGAGATCGCCGAACGGGTAAAAAAGTAAAAGTGAAACTGCTGGACCGACCTCCGGGGGGGTCTGAGACGAGACTCGGGCTCTCCTTTAAAGAAGAAGGACGACGGGAGAGAACGATATTTCAATAAGACATCGATCGCTCATTAGTAACACGAGAACGATCCCCCTTTCTTTCTTTTGTACTTTTCAACCACCACCGCGTACATCCCCGCCCAAAAGTGTTCTTGGAACGAGTATATATATTTATTTCGAAATTAGAGAAAATTAAACGACAATTGTACGACGAGGATATTCGTCAACGTGTTAGACGCGCAATTGAGAAAGAAGGATTAACCCCTTGCGCTGGCAACTGGTTCGCGGACCATAACGAGTGACCGGGCCGTATACAATAATTCGTCGCTCTTTTCTTGAACTCAGGGCTGGAATAATATCTAATCACCGAATAGAAATTACTAGGAAGTGACAAATTAAAATTTATTATTTATAGAAGTAATAAATTAAAATTTATTATTTATATTGCTGGGCAATACTTAAATTTACTTGAAACTGAGGAAACCTTGCAACTTTTGGAGACAAAAAATTCTCGACGTGCGTGGCACGTCATTCCAGCGCAAGATGTTATAAGGAGAGGAATTATCCCGAGATTTTTGAGCAAGAGTGTATGTAAAGAGCCAGACTTCTTTATCGTTCGACGAGCTTCTTAAATCCCTTTCGTCCCGTTTCCCTCCTTTCAACCACGATAAACTTGACCCAGTGAGAAACAAATCGGACCAACTTCTACTAAATCGAAACCAGATTCTCCGCATGCGACAGATGTGTACGTTCGTAAGCGAGAGGAGAAAAAAAAGAGGAAAAGTTTTCGTTTGCGAATTTGCAAGATGACGTTCCATACGGAGGAGTAGCAAGAGGAATGAGAAAGCAGTGGTCAGACCTGAGTTATTACGCGTGATATACATATTGAATTAGAATTAAACTGTGCGCTCATTGGACAACTTATTTATAACAAATATTAATCGTAATCACATCTTAAATTACAACTACATTTAATCATCCCTTGATGATATTATATTCAATCTATCTCAACCTCTTGCGCTGGAATGACGTTTCGTGTCCCAAAATTGCAATATTTTCTCAGTTTTAAGTATACTTAAGTAAAACCACAGGCAAAATAAATGATAAATTTATTATTACTTCTCAATAATTTCTATCCATTGATATCATACCGACGGTTATTATTATTGTACGCGGTACGGTCACTCGTTACGGTCCGCAATCAGTTGCCAGCGCAAGCGGTTAAAAATGTTCAATCCCGTCAGCTGATCTTTTTTTCTCTCGTGAATAAGCAAACACTCTGTATGAAATTCTTCCAACTCGGTGTCGAAACCAACTTTAACCACCCCAATCCCATTCGTTTGGTCTTCAACCGGCAAAAGAGACCCAGCGAAGATCAGCAACAGGGCGTGGAACAGGGAAATTGTACACGAAAGGGCGGATACCCGTCGATGTTTACAGACAGCCAGCGACGATAAGCGGACCGGATTCCTGCAGTGCAGTGTACTGGCATCGCGATAAGCCCTTTACCTTCTGTCTATCTCTCTCCCTCTCTCTCTCTCTCTCTCTCTTTCTGGTAGAGTTGCTCTTTTTCCCAGTTTGTCGGACACATTCTGTCTCTCTCTCTCTCTCTCTCTCTCTCATTCTCTGTCTGGCCTGTCGTGGCATGGTCGTGCCACGAATCTGGAGCACCAGGTATCCGCTAACGAACCGTGCAAACGTGTCAGAGAGACCGTGCACGTGCTCGCGTATACACGAGCGGCTCTCGCCCTTGCGAGCCGCAGCACACATACACACAGTGTCACGCGCGCGCACGTAAAGGCGCATGTAAAGCATACACGGACACACGCGTGCACACGCGGCGCGGTCTCGACGGTAGTTTACCTCGAACCACGGCAAGTTCACCTACATTCGCGTGGGGTGCCTGCACCGCAGAGGGAGAAGATTAAAGAGGGATACTCGGCCTCTCGGCTGATAGAAAGAGAACGACGCGACCAGCTGAATGAGCGGCCGACAGAGGGAACGAGAGAGAGAGAGAGAGAGAGAGAGAGAGAGAGAGAGAAAGGGGTGGGCACAGGGTGGCAACAGGGGGGAATTTAAACCGGCATTCGAAACTTCGCAAACCCCTTGTAGCGGCTAGAGATGGGATCGAGTACCTCACAAGTAGGTTCGAATCTTTCATACCCAAGCATCCCCTCTCAGAAAGCATTCGATCTAACCTGATCGTGATCAGGAACATTGCAAAATTTTAATTTACCCCCGATTTGGCGAAAATCACTAGCATAAATACGCACCGCAACCTAATCCAACGATCAATGAAAATCATATTGAGATTGAAATTAATAATCGAGGATGTATATTTTCATGCCGAATGTTAGCCGTTCAAATCACTTGAAACACGCGTTGCAACTTAATGGAGATCACATTGAGGATGCAATTAACAATTGACGTGTATTTCTGTACCGAGCGTCGCAGGTAGACGAGTTCCAGTGTGACGTGTTCCATTATAAACGCACATGCATATTTATTTTTAAAATTCTTCAGCTACTTATAAAGGTTTCAGATTTTCATCGAGTCATCAACTGTAAAAACCGACACAATCGTTCAAATCTCAAATCCCTTTAATAGTATGATAGAAAGTAATACAACACGATGATCTTTGCAACATAATCATGAACAATGATATCAATTAAACAGTATATTCCTACTACGATTGGAACTGGTAATTTCAATCACTCTGAGGATTCTCAAAAATTCCAGCAACTCGCATCGCAAATTTAAAAAAAAAAAAAAAAACTCGAATATTATTCCTAAACTGTCTAATCAATTAACTTGTAATCCATACTTCTGAGCATCTGCAAATATATTTAATTCTAGCATAAAATAAATGAATATTTGGACATATATTACCATCGAGCAGTACGTTCGAAATCCACATAAGGAAATTCATATTAGAACTCGTAGATTCGAATTTGTCGGTACATATTGGACTTGGTTCCATCCCTAATAGCGGTCTCGTCTACCTGTTATCTCGATCAGTCCATCGATCGGTGGTTACTAACGAAAGAACTTAGCCCTTCTTCCTCTCATCCTCCTGCTTCTCTTTCTCTTTTCGATGTTTCTCCTCTCCCTGTGTTTCCCCGTCTCGCTCCTTCCCGAACGACCCGTCTTCGTTTTACCATCGCTTTGAACTTGACCCAGTGAACGAAGGAGAGCCCGCAGGAGAGAGAGGACGACTGGAATATTTCAGTTGCGGCGAAGCTACAGAGCTGCCGATCCCATCACCCCTTGGATGGGACGGAGTGATATCGCTCTTTGGACAGAGGGCACGAGGACGCGTATAGATACCGAACGAGCGAAATGTAACCAATTTTGACGAAATTTTCCAAAAAAAATATTTCACCTAATTTGTAATTTTTTTTTTTTTTTCTTTTTTTCGGCAAATATATTTTTCGTGAAATATCTCGGAAATGATTGAAGATAGAGTGTAAATTGACGAAATCAATGTTTTTTTTAACGACGAATTTAATGGTGTATACAATTTTTCAAGAAAAAATTGAACAATATATTAATAAACCATGTTTTTCATAACCTTTCGATGGTTTTCCCAAGTAAATGTTAGTACATTTTCTTTTCTTAATATTTGTTTACGAAAACTACATGTTCAAACACAAATTACGAATAAAATAAAATGGAACGGAAATGTATATTTGCTCTTATTATTAACTCTCGATGGAATTTTTTTGTTTCGATCGTTCGACTACTCTTGGACCGAGGATCAAGTGTCTTGGTCCTTTAAATAAAGAAATTTCTCATGAATTATCCTCTCTTCTTTACCATTATTATATTTATTATTTAATTTATTGAATTTATTTAATACTTTAAATTTTTATATTTTAGAAATATTAAATATTATTTATATTAATAATTTTAAATTTATTTATATAATTTTATCTCTAAACACTTTTGGCTCTAAGAATAAACAATTCGCACGAAGAGGACCTAACTGATCAAACTGTAACAATGAAGTAAGAAAATTGTGCTACAGAGTCGTGCATGTAACATGCTCAAGTCACAGGTAGGATTCTAGATTCGTTGCTATAATATAAAATCTCAAGAATGTTTAAGTATAGAATAAAACTTCTTTCATGGAATTTTTACGAGATTTAGAGATTCGTGTTATCGTAGATTTTCGACGGGTGATTTGGCAATTCTACTTTGGCGAAACTGTGTCTTGGAAGTAGGCCAGTTCGGACGAGCGCATGAAACTTTAACGCTTCGGCGGAATGATCCGACGTGCTACATCTCATTGTTATTTAACAGGCTGAACCTTACATTATTCGTGAAATTATCTTCCGCGCAACGTTGTCAGATCCATGGATTTTATCACAATTTTTTCGTTCGTCGAAAAAAGAGACGATACTTTCGTGATACTATCATGGCTATACATTTTTCTACTTTTCAAGAGAAAGAGAGAGAGAAATACTTCTTCAAGCTCGCCAGCAGAAATATTTTCTACCATTGTCAGACGTAGTTGGCGAAAATACTTTCGTCGTTGCAACAAAAATCTTCAGGTCAAGGAGAAACAATGTAGGACACGAGCAGGACGAGAAAAGGGTTTAAATATTAAAGATAACAGCGAGTTAGTTTCTAACGGTGAAGAATGCTACAGCCAGTGACAGACTGGACTATGCTACTGCGACGATTTAATGGTTACCATTTTTGGGCCACTCGGAGCCCACTTTAAAACTATTCACGAAAGTGAAAGAGAATATTCTACAATTTTACTTTGAAACTATAAAAACTACAAATGTAATACAACACGTTGATCATTCCATCGTTTCATCGTGCATTGTTCAATTCATTTGTTGAAAAGAACATACGAAAGTTTAAAGTTTTAATTGATTCGACAACAGAAAAGAAGGAAAAAGAGAACTTTGTTATAACAATAGAAAACACACGAACTTTGTTAACATTTTGAAGAAGAATATTCAGACGAGAAAGCAAGTGACAGACCAACACGTTTACAAAGTGTACAGTTTACTTTACAGCGAGATAAAATGATCCTCGCTTTTCAGTCGTAATCGATGTAAGACTTTCAATGATTAGAGAAAAATCAAACAATCATAATTAATCAAACAGCATGGGCAGATAAAACACAACAATATGTCGACTATCGACTTCAGTTTCCAAGGACTCTTTCTAAAAAAAAAAAACCAAAATGTCGCGAACCAAGAAACAATCGTCGTACTCTCCTTCATCCCTGACTGGTCACCGATCTTCTCTCTTTCTCTAATAACCAACTGGTACACATTACCTTCCTCGTGGTATCCTCATTCCACGAAGAGATTCGTCTTCCGAGAGAGAGAGAGAGACCAGTCGCATTCCTCGTTTTTTCGCCTCCTTCTTCCGCGACCTACCTGCCTGGCTCTAACCACACTGTTCACGGCGATAAACAAAGGAAAACAACGGGCGGACAGAGACGAGGAGGAGGAGAAGGAGACAGCAAGAGAGACGAAGAAAAATAGCCACGATGAGCCAGAGGGATGGCACGTGGGGGAAGATGTGGAGATGAACGTGGCCATAGAGGCGTCTATAGTGGTAAAGGGTGTCTGTGTTGGCGGAGGAAGGGGATGACGCCCGGTAGCTCGGCTCGAGGAAGTCTTCGTCGAGATATCCGGCGGTTGTTGGTGGTCGTGATTGCGCGCTGGTCGTGGTGGTATTACCACAGGGGGACGTTAGGAGAGAAAGATGCCGAGGGTGGCGGGAAAGAGAGAGCGTAATCGGGGCCGACATAACGGCCAACCACCCGGTGGCTAAACCGAGAGGCAACGAGGAAGAGAGAAAATAGAGGCAGCAACGTCAATGGGCGAACGCCGCGAGAGGGACCGCGCGCGAATGTGTGAATGAAGAAAGAGAAGCTGGGAGAGATCAGGCGGTGGATGAATGGGTGCATCTTAGAAGCGGCGGCGCCAGTCAGCTGATATCCCGCCACCCTGCACACGCCACTTTTAGGCGAATACTCGTCGCCACGGATTTTGAATTTCAAATTAGCGAAAACTCGCCACCCACCTGTTTACCTGTTTACCCGCGCGCCGAGAGAGAACGCGAGAGCGTACTCCAATCCCCACCCATCTCGACGATTTTTATTTTTCTCGTGTCAATGTTTGATCGTTTAGATTAAAAAGAACAGCTGAGTAGACAGTCAAACGAGCCTTTCAATCGTTTCGTATATATATATATATATATATATATTATATCAGGACGCTTTACAGTCGTCTCTTAACGCGGAGCGTTACAAATAAAGGAAAGTTTAAAATTGCTATTCACACGTGAATACGAATATTCTGATATAGATATATATTTAGGCAATTATTCTTGTCAGAATTAGGTAATTATTCAGCATATCAGAACTACCTTCAAGATAACGCCCTTTACGACAGAAATATGCATCCCTTCAATTGTCAATCACAATAAAAAACACAAAATATTATTAATAGACATTCTAACGCAAAATGTTATCACAACCCCCCTTCACAGTATAAAATATCACCGTATACTTACAAGCATCCCCATTGAATCGCATGAATGGTTCCTAGTCCCTATTTCCCTCCTCACGTAAACTCGATCTTAAAACGATCGTAAAACTTCACAAGACCATCGACACGCACGGAAAGAGCAAACACGAGAAAAAGAGAGAGAGAGGAAATTGGTTATTGCGGCTCATCCTTCGCAAAACGATCACGCCCGGTGACGTAGTGTAACACGATCATCGTAACAGCCGCCTTTAAACAGGGCCATTGACCCTTGGCAGTAGGACTACGCGGAGGAAAGGTCGTAGTAGCGGCAAGCGATCCGTTCCATTCACGAACGCTCTAAGAGAGGCATTATCTCCCTACGACCCTGAAATTCCCGGCTCTCTCTCTCTATCTCGCTTTCTCTGTTGATTGCTCGATCCTTCTTGCAGCGTGGCAAACAACCCCCTTACGTTTCTCTCTCGTCTCGTACAACCGATGAGCGGCGACGGCGGTCGTTTCACTTCAGCCCTAGCGTCTTCACACCGCTGCTCTTGCTTTATTGCCTGTAGGCGCCCCGGCCGTCGCCGTTTCTTTACAACGAAGCGTTAATAGCTACTATGAACCTGACCCACCAGCCCGTTCGACGAAACCAACCACCCGCCACCGTCTCTACCAACACGAAAACGTGGAACGCCACGACCAACGACGAGGAGGGAGGTGAAACGCCAGTTCCAAAAGTCGCATCATTACGGGTTGCTGCTGGGCTATAGAGACCGAGCCGTACGTCGTTACCGACGCCAGCCACTTCATTAACGAAGTTGAAACTCGCGCAATTGGCGTTCGCCAACTATCGGCCTACGCTGCATCAACGACCCGTTTTCCCTTTCTATTTGTCGTTTCCCGCGAGAATGCGGATCAGTTCGCGCGACGAGAATGAGAATTCATCCGGTGATTGATAGATGATTAATTGGGTTAGAGAGGTTGCTCCTCTCGGAGTTTTCATTTAACGTCTTGTGCCACACACGTCGAGAATAAATATTTGGCCGAATATTGCAATGTTCTCTTATACTTGGTATAAGTACGTCGAAATATAACCTTTTATTGAAAGCGAAACAAATAATAAATTTATTACTTTTTAGTTAATTTCTATCCTTCTAATTTTATTGTACACGGTTTGGTCACTCGTTATGGTCCGTGAGCCAGTTTACTAGCGCAAGAGGTTAACGTAACTTTGAGGACTTCTTCTATTCCCAACGTTGGAACTAACGACGACAAAAACATAAATTTTTCACCAGAAACGTCAATGGAGTGAAATATACGAAATTTTCATTTCACGAGAAATCATTTAAAACACTAAAAACACATCCGTAAAATTTCTAATATATAAATATTATAAATTGGACAATTTAACCATTTTAATAGTTATTCAATAGCGTTAATAAAGATGCCTGCAACATGTTCTTTTACTTGTCTCGGTAATAAATTATACGACGTTCGTATTTTCGTCTGTTTTTATATTTTATTTGTTAAAGAGAAAAAAATCGGCGGTTGGTTGCTGACCCATTGAACGAGGAAGTTTGATACTTTTTACTTCTTTTGAAAAAATATTACATTCACGGTTATACTTCTTTTTTCACGTTTCACTTGTCGGAGGGTGAAGGTCGAGTTTGTGAGTTGGTGAACGCGAATGACCGACTTTATTCTGGAAACTTTCGTTCCCCTTGAAAATAAATTATATTACATCGCCATTTACAGGAATTGAAATGGATTGATTTGATTTCATTGATTTCTATTACGCGGTTATTGAAGTTTTCAATTTCACAAACTCAATTAAGGACAAAAGGCGGATTTATCAAGGCAATGAAAGAGGAATAAACTTTTCATTCGTGTAAATTTGCGTTATAAATGTTGAAAGAGTAGGGATAATACTGGAATCAAGTTCAAGCGCAAGAGCGAGCGTTCACCAAATCGCCTTTCAAGTGAAACCAGCCGAACGTGTCAGACAACCAATGGACCGCGCCGAATATATCTAACATTCACATGATTCCGTCTACACTTTTCTTTATTTAATAGTGAAAGGATCATTTTTTAATTATTATTTTATATCATTTATATTATTATTTATTATTTTGTTAGACGAAATTACTTCTTACAAGCCCATCGTCAAAACATTTTGAAAATTGAAACAGATCCTCATCTTAGCTTGTGCCAGCAATTAATATAAATTCGCGCAGGCATCTAAAATTCAATTATAACTCCCAATCGCACAAATTTCATGCTTAATTACTGCAAAGTCCTGAACTAACGCACGTTATGAACATTGTCGCAATTCCTCTCTAATGACGCATTCTCGATTAGCTTGAATCTTATAACCATACTTCAAACACCTCTCCCCCCGCGCGTAGTAATTATTAACAGTCGAGTAAGACCTAACAAATATCCGTTCGCCTAAATTTTTAACAACAGATAGCCGAGTTTCCAATGTGCAGGCACAAACGTTCGACAAACCAACATTTCTTCAATTCGACATTCGACTTTCCACTCTCCGGAAAATCTTTAACAAACCTATAATAAACCTTTAACAAACAATGCTCTAACTGATCAAAGATCTCCAATACCAACAAAGATCTAAACCATTTGCGCAGGCAACTGATTACGGACCCTAACGAGTGACCAAACCGTATACAACAATTCGTCGCTTTCTTTTTAAACTCGTCGATACGATATCGCTGGATAGAAATTATTGAGAAGTAATAAATTTATTATTTGTTCTGCCTGGGTTATACTTAAATATACTTAAACCTGAGGAGATATTGCAATTTTGGGACAAAAATAATTCTCGACGTTCGTTTCAGCGCAAGAGATATAATACCAACAAACCCAAATTTCTTCGATAAACTTGACGAAACCAAATCAGCCTGTCCTCCACCGGCAAACAAACGAAACCAAGCAACCCAGTGAACGAATTTCGATTTAGCGGAACGACAATACCATCTCTGTCTCTTTGTCTCTCTCTCTCTCTCTCTCTCTCTCGTGCTCCAACGTTGGAACGCGAAAGCTCACCTAAATCCCTTTCTGAATGCGGCGGCAACCCAGTTTATCGGGCCGTAGGCGCCAGGCGCTTCTTTATGCTGGCGTGCGAAGCGTGAATGGCTCCCGTGAACCTGAACCCGACCGACAAACCACCGTCGCCGCCAATGTCAACGGGACAGGCCGCCGTTAACCAATGTCAACACACCGGCGACGTGTGTCACCAACATCGACGAATCGGCACACGGACGAACGTCGTACAGCCGGCTGTACGACGTTCGTGGATTTGTTTAGCTTATACGGTGGTCTCCTCGCTCACCGGCCTCCATGTGCAATACATCCGTGTAATACATACTTACGTACACACACGGCGTGCCGGTCGTACCCCTACCGACAGAGAGGCAAAAGGCTTCTGTTTAATGCACGAGCGGTTGGTTGGGCGCGTGCCAGTTCTTTCTAGAGTCGATCCCATGTACGAGAAAGAGGAAGAGAGAATTTCTGTGTGTGTGTGTGTGTGTGTGAGAGAGAGAGAGAAAGAGAAGGGACAGGTGAATTCCGAGTTAGACGGAGCAGAGGAAGCCAGACTCGATGGAGAGAAGCACAGGATACGTAGCTAACGACCAGACCTGTTTTCTTTGACGCGCAATCTGTCACGCTTGATTACGATCGTAAATCCCCGCGCTCTCATTACAAGCGCTACCAACGCGGCTTCCACAGAAACCGCACTTTCGACGTACAGACGCTTAGAATTGCGATAGAATTTCCGTTTGAAAACCACGAGCCTTTCCCTACGCGATGAGTCCACCCAGCGCTTTTAACAGATACATCGCTGATGGTTTGATGAATGTTTTCAAAGGAATGGCATCGGTGAAAATTACGTGGATGTATGTGGCAAGGTGGAGTTGTTCGAGCCGTTCGATATATATTTTAAAGTGCAAATATATACCCGCTGTTTCGAGACAAAATTGATTTTGATCGCCGATTTTATATCGTGCAAACATCCGAGTGGTACTCAATTTTTCTTAAATGATGTCTGTTACTGTGTTGATTTACGAACGTCCGCGAAACTGATCAAATTTAATAGTTGCTGAAAGAATCCAATCGTTGCGGCAAACTCGATCGCTCAAACATTCTAACCGACCCTCAACTTAACGAAAACGCGAACCACAATTTCTCTCAGCCACTTGCGCTGGCAACTGATTGCGGACCATAACGAGTGACCAAACCGTATACAATAATTCGTCGCTTTCCTTTTGAACTCGTCGGTGTGATACGAGAAGTAATAAATTTATTTATTTATCTTTTTCTTGCTATTATACTTAAATATACTTAAAACTGAGAAAATATTGCAATTTTGAGACAAAAAACTCTCGACGTGCGTAGCACAGGCTTCTTTACCTAAAGTAACATTCGAAAATCGCGTGCACGATACGAGTACGCTCTACATGTTCTCCGTGTCTAAATAACTCATCGATTCGTCTTAACGAACAATATCTACTACTACTACTTTGAACTAGAAAAATCGCGAAACTCTTCAAGTTTGTCAATATCAAGTTTGTTCAATAATCAAACTAACTTAAGTTACACTATCCAGAAGATTTCAACGAACCCTGAATCTGTCCAACACTCTTGACACTTTACCTACCGTACAATCGAAAACACAATCGCTGTCACTCTGATTCATCACAGAGGGGAGTAATTTCAAAATATTTGAAGAGTATGTTAAAATGCGAAATCGGTCGTTAATAAACGCAATTCGCCTCTTAATAAACCATCCACACGTGAACGACATCGCGTACCACGCTTCTCGAAAGCGCATGGGAACGAGTTACGAGCAAACGGACGCTGTGTACGTGTTCCACGTGCTCCCTGTGTACTTACCCGCGAGCACGTATTCAACGCTGGTTAAATAGATGGTGGAAGAATCCGTCGGCTAAGTCGCGGCCAACCGAGAAGGTTTTGTCCCGCGTATACGCTTTCTTTGTCTGTCGAAAGTGGCGCGTGCCTACGTCCGCCAGAGCCCGTGAAGAAACGAACGAACCACGCGCGTCTGGCTTTCTGTGGTGGCGTGACCGAGGCACCGTGATTTCATTCAGGAACAATAGGCACACGACACCTGCTGAGGGCGAAGCCTAGACCTAGATTACGACAATAATGCCGTGGTTCTGCCGACCAACCGGATGAAACACGAACGAACGTCCACGCGGGACAGGGAGAGAGAGAGAGAGAGAGAGAGGCAGGGCACGATGAAGCAAAAGGGAGTCTGAAGGTGGACGAAGAGGGCAACTCCGGTGGCCAGGCAGTAGAAAGAGACGCGAACCGCCTGGCACGAGTCTAGGCACTGGGGCAATGTCACACCTAAGCTATTATTCTCATTCACCGCGGCCAGACTTACGGCAGACTAATAACCTGTCACCAACTGCCGCCACCGTGCTACGACTAGAGATGGGATCGAGCACCTCACAAGCTGGCTCGGAATCTTCGGTCCACTCCACCTCGACGGTATTTCACCTCTTGCGCTGGCAACAACTGGTTCGCGGACCATAACGAGTGACCGAACCGTATACAATAATTCGTCGCTCCCTTTTTCTTTTGAACTCGTCGGTATGACATCGCTGGATAGAAATGATTAAAAAGTGACAAACTTATCATTCGTTTTGCCTGGGTTACATTTAAATATACTTAAAACTGAGAGAATGTTGCAATTTTGGGACTGAATTGAGAGAATTTGCAACTTTCGTTCCAGGGCAAGAGTTTAAACTCGATCTAACTTGTTTGAAACCAAACTGTCCTTCTACTGTCGTTCAAACGTCGTCCAAAGCAATTGACAATGTGCAATTTTAGTTCGGGGAATCCCAGAATGTTGCAGATGAATGAATTTTTAACGTGACAGAAGCATGTTTCTGTATATCTAAATACACACGTGCATGCTAAGTTTCTAAGATTCGACTATTAATTGTAAAAGTAATAAACACGAAACTATTGAGTATTCACATCGATACGATATTTAACACTAGAACTACGGACGACTAAAGTATAATATTACATTTACATTGCATTAATATTATATACGTATGTACGTTTATATTATATTAATATTATATACGTAGCAAAGAAATTAAAGTGCAAGATACAAAAAAAAAGTTAATAATACAATAAAGAACGCAAACTTCTAATTATTTAGAAATCACTCGAGTATCTAAAAATATATAAAATTATATATTTTATTAAATATACGTAATAATTATAAATTATATATTTTATAATATATATATTATATATTTTATTAAAAATCACTCGAGTATCTAAAACTACATAAAATTTCCATAGAAAATTACAAACTGGCAGTTCTAGTGTTAAATCTGAAATATTGCCAACGATTTCAAGTCGTTTCGAATAGTTTTCAATGGTTTGAAGACACTAAATATGTACATATCGAACTTGATCCCATCCATAGTTTGCTCTCTGTCGCTTTCTCTCTTTCACGTGCAGACACAAACACAGTCTTTAACGTGTAATTGGCGACCCTCCTCTTCCTCCCTGATTTTCATTGTTCCATCTCGCTCTAATGAGATTCGCGTTGGTGGCCCATGATGTGTTAGACCTTCCTCCCTCGCAGGCACGGCTCCATCGAACCGTTCTCTCTTTCACAACGGCGCGAGTCGCGGTCTCGAGTGTTTATGCAAACGTCAACCAACCTGAGGCAACCCTGAAGCAGGAACGGGTTATTAACTCAGTCGTCGACGACGACAACGACGACGACGACGCGTGGTTTCCCTGTTGACGAAGTAGTCGAGCGCAGTTTCCCGACCGAGGAAAAATTCGATTTCCCGTTCTGCTTCACGCTTCCTCGATCAATCGATCGTCGATGAGTTTATACTCCACGTATCCTCGGTGGCACATTGTATTTTTATTTAATCTTCAAGCTGAGATTCATATTTTCAAAACATTGTTCGTCTAGATTAAATAGTAAAATTATCGCTCGTCTTGATAACGCCACTGGCTTTCGAAACTATCGATTCTGGCCATTTTTGAAAGAATCGCGACTTTGGACTCGTTGGTCGATCGTTCGCAGTTTTAATTATTATACTTATATCTATTTATTAATTAATATACACTGAACGTGAGAAACGTGTCCTCTTGTTGGGACTTTGAAAATGTGTATTAAATCGTACCTCGTGTTGTGATGTGTATACTGTATATAATAGAATGTAGACTATCACGCAGTTTGTCGTCTCTTTCTGGATTCTTGATGGAGTGTTTTCAAGTTTCGGCGATAGTTTGGCAGGAATCTGAAAAGTTTTGAAAATCGTCAGTGTAGTAAAGTTTGTTAGGAAATGGTATAGTTTGAGAGAAGTTTCAGATCGATGATGGGAACATAAGGCAAAAAAAAAAAAAGAAGGAAAAGAAAAAGAAAAAAAGAAAAGAAAAGAAAAAAGAATGGTATAGTGGAAGAAGGTTGAAAGTTCGGGAAGTTAAATTGCTTTAAGTTCCGCTCGTTTTATTCAAAGGCCAATCTCACTCTCCGAGACACCCCCGCGTTTCATCGGAATTTTATGTAAAGATAACGAAGGGTTTCGCGAGGTTTCCTCGTATAATTCGATAGGTACTAATAATCGAAGTTTCCAATCTTATAAATTTTATTCGAATATTACGGATTCCTTAATTTGTTCAACGCGAAACGCCATGATAAAATGACCATTCTCCATTTTCAATCGAAAGAAATTTTATAATACCCGATTAGTAGTTTCACCATGAAAATCGATCCACTGTTAATATACGTCTTCGTTTTCATTTATAACATTGCTACAACATTATAATTTTATTTTAATATTAATAAAAAATAAATTATATTTATTTTTACCGATTAATAATATATATGTGCAAAATCATGTTATCGGTACATAAAAATGTGAGAAATCTTGTTGACTGGTTGAATCGAGGAAAGAATTTATAATTTATTCATTTCTTATTCCCACGTACTGTTTACAAAGCAAAGAACTCTTATTACGAGACTAAACTAATAAACGATCCTTTCTCCTTCAGTTTCCGTTCGTGAAAATACAAAACTGCACAAACACGCGACAATTTGATTACAAAATTTTACGCATCGTCGTAAATCGAAATCCACCTCACAAGCACATCTCCAAAGTCGTTCGGCGACGTACGAACGATTTACGGCCCACTAGTATATTTACACGACAATCAAAATTCTCAGCAAACAAGCTAATTACGTCGAAGCTTGCATATAGACAAAGGTTCAACAGGAGTTCGTCCAAAGACAGAGCGAACGGTCTCGATGGTATATCTGGGACGATGAAGCAGCGTGGCAAACAGCGTGCCGGTACAGCGTAATCCTTGCCACCTCCCCCCTCCCTCTGCCGACCATTCAGCCAAAGCTATTCAGTCTCATCAATTTAGCCCGGCAACTTGTGTGTTCACGCTCGAAATCCCTCTAACGTATCAGCCTGACCAAAAAGAAGACGACAGGTGACGGTCGTGCGAGTTATAACGGGCCTGGTTAAAAGCGAACTGACCTCACGCAACCCTGAAGCGAGAGAACAAGCTATTAAACGGCGGCGTATGCCATTCATTCTTGCCCTGGTCCCTCTCTCGATCGTTCGTCTCTGTCTATGCCCGTTCTCACCATCTCGTTTCCACCTTTGCCCTGTTACGATACCAGAGCACATGCACACACACATACACACACAGAGAGAGAGAGAGAGAGAGAGAGAGAGAGAGTGCAGAAAACAGAGCGCGCCGTGGCTGATGGCCTAATAGTACATACATAGTTCGAATCCATTCACGAGCCAATGAACGAGCCAGGAGACGGTTACCGGGAATGGCACCTTTTGTGCAAACCGACTCTCTGCCCGTGTTTCTCTGTCGTCGTGATAGGAACACGCGTACCAAATGATATATTTCTAGGACAATGATGGCGAACCTATGACCCGCGGGTCAGACACTGATGGCTTTTCAAATGACCCACGCGTTGATTTTTATGAACCTGTTATCGTATAAATGAAGGAATTTTAATTATTTCTTGAACCCTCCTTTTCAAAAAATGTTAAGAAAACTACAAGTGTTCGGCTGGAGCTTAAAAGTGAGAAATAAATATAATTGTGTTTTATGAAGGATTTACGACTCGGTTATGCATACATATAAGTATTTTAAGTCTTAAATGTTACACGAGTTAGTTGTGTCCATAAAATTTCATATGGCGCTTACGATTAAACAGATGTAATAAACAGTAGAAAAACACACTAGATCCCATTCTCAGAATGGGTAGCTTTGCTAGTTTTTTATATAATAAAAGAGAGAACAGACAAAAAAAAATATTAAGAAATAAAGTATATATATATATATACATAATGTATAGTGCAGGGGTGACTGGGCACGATGTCACCCCTTTTATATCAATTTTTTGACGTCGACGTATTTTTTGCTCTTCACTTGCAAAAGTAAAAGTTGTAAAACAAAAAGGAAACGTAAACTTTTTAGAGGGTTATAAAAGTGAGAAAAGAAAGGTAGTTTTTAACCATCCTCCCCTCCCCCTTTCCAAGTGACGCCACTGACTTAGTGACCCACGAGCTAGTACTAAAAAAAAAAAAAAAATAATGAACAAAATTTGACCTACTTCTCAAAAAGGTTCGTCGTTACTGTTCTAGGATATATTTCGGTGTTTCGTTTTTTAAGATTCTTTGTCGATGCGAACCAGTTGTTTCTTTCCACTAGCGATTTTTCAATAGTAATTCAAGTTGAAATAAATAGGTCCAACTGGCGAGAATTCGTTCGATCGTTGACTGAAATTTGATTCGAGTAAATAGAGTTCCACTTGAAGAGGCGTAAAGTGGAATTAAAACAGAGAGAAATGATCGTCAGCTGATCCATTGATCTGCGAGGCCAATATATTCTTAGCGCGCGAAAATAGAATTATTCAAAAACAGTTAACCCCTTGACGTACGAATTAAATGAAATTCGATATGATCAAAAAATAATATTTGTTTTTCACTTTAACGTTTCATACTGTTGTCACATCAAGCATGTAGAAAAATATATATTTTTTTTTTATATCCTCATATACATATGAACACGTGAACATCTCAGAGACGTCATTGTCAACTTTAGCTCGACAGTAATGATACTTTCACGCGACAATAGAAACGTAACCATTTATTCTTGATGAAACCGAGTGCGGATAATGTATAAAATAAGAAAACAGCGCTCCGCTGGAAGATAAGGATGCAAAGGGAATACTTTTTGCAGCCACTGTAAGTGTACCAGTTATGCAATCAAATGTCATTCCAATTTCACAGCTCGTCATCTGTGTCGGCTACAATCGAGAGAACGAAACGAGACAAGAGTCGCCTACGTGTCGTGACGGTGCGTGACAGAGTAGAAAGATTGAATAAATTAAAGGGAAGGAGAGGGAAGGGGAGGTGAGAATAAAGAGAGAGAGAGAGAGAGTGAAGGCCGAGCATCCGCGTGGCGTGGGAGAATCTATGTAACTCGCCACGTGGTCGACCACCCTGGCCCGTAACGATGTTACGGCTGCTCGGATCGTCTATGTAACACCAGCGTAATCACTTTGCACGCCCGTTCGGTCGATATTTTTACCGTCGTCGGTGATTGATTCACGATTGTCACGATTGTCTCGTGAGAATTTGAGAATGGTACAACGAGTAAATTCTCTCTCAGTTCCATAATTATAAATCGCATCTTTTATAAATTCTCCCAATTTTTCAAAAACTCGCGTAGCCGACACCGGGTCACCGTTGACCAGAACTCGAATCGCAAAAAAGATTCATATGCTATATATGTATAGGCAATGACAATAAATATGATACCAAATGTGCCAAATGTTTACGATTTATATGCAAAGAGCATGCAATAAAACGCAATAACGTTGTATGTACGCAGTGTATATAAATAAAAATATATTTATAAAATGTTACGTGTAATATGTTTATAAAATTTATAAAATTTATGTTTATAAAATGTATAATACGTTTATAAAATTTTACATGTCCTAAACAAACCCCTCTCCTCCCCACATTATAAACGTTGTTACATAACATCCTGTACCAAAAAAGTTAGGTGCAAAGGCAAGTATACTAAAAATTCAGCAATGGGTCAAAAGTGACCTGGTGTCGACTCGCTATTACATTGGCTATCCGAGAGTTAAACCAAAACCCATCGGCCAGATGACCAAATCGTCATCTCAAACAGTCAAAATCAACCAGTCAGTCGACAGCAACGTGTGTAGATCTCGAGGACAAATGGCACGGACTACCAGAGATCGATCTTCGAGTCAGCGAAAAGAGATCGAGAGAGGGGAATTCCTCTGACAATAAAAAAAAAAAGAGAGAGAGAAACCTGTGGAGACAAAGAGAGACACGACACGAACGCGTGAAAAGGGGAAAAAGAGAAGAGGGACAAGGAAAGAAGAAAAGGGTGAAAGAGAGAGGGAAGGAGGGGTGGACGTGTTCCACGTGTCTCCGGTGTGCGACACACACGTTTTCCTTCTCTTCGTTCTTTGGGACGGCCGTGGCGCGTGATATAAAGCGGCGGAGAGGAAACGTCGCGGCGCCAGAAGCAGCCAGACTAAAGGGAAACGAGAAGCGGGATGGGGTAGATGGGCGAATGGGCGTCGGGAGGGGGGCAAAGGGGATGCAAAGGGAGGGATCGGGAAACTATTGACCACGGTTGGGAAGCCGTTTAACCCCCCACGAGAGAGGACGTGCACCACGCTTGCACACATACACGTACGTACGCGTGGAACGAGTGCGAGAGAGAAAGAGAGAGAGAGAGAGATCTTCTACAGAGGCAGCTGCAGACACACAATGCACACGCACACGCACACGTGTAGCGGCAACGAACGACGAGAGAGAGGCAGGAAGGGAAAGCATAAACGGTTGCACACAAGGAAATTCATTCATGAGTACGGGAACTTTGGTAGATGTGAGAGGTCTGCACGGACACGACCTAACGCCCGGTCACATCGTATTCGAGAGGAGAGTACGCGCGTACTACGCGCGGGCCCTTCCTCCTCCTCCTCTCTCTCTCTCTCTTTCTCTTTTGTACCCTTTAACGTCGTCGCAAGCAGCAGCCAGGATAAAGGATCGGGAGAGGAGAGAGAAGGAGCACCCGATGACATTGTTGCGAGGCGATAAGACGGCGAGCGAACACGCTCGGGGCCGCGTGTACCTGCACGCGAGCAAATCGCCGATCGGTATCGGCGATCGAAAGTGAAACTCGCGTGTGCAATTATCGCGCGCGATCTGCTGGCGAACGGACGAGCATCATCCAGAGTTTTCTCGCTTCCTTGGGATGCACGTGTGATGTTGCGCTAAGTAATTTATCTTGTGATTTCTAAGCCTATCTCTATACTTGGTCCGTTTAGCTTCAAACAGACTGTAACTCACGTGCAGAAGTATGTAAATTCTAGATAAAGAATCGCAAAAATCGTCGAAGGAAATTCGTTCAACGTCAGTATTTTCAGAGAGCTAGAACTTAGTAATTATCATAATTTAATATAGCGTGTATACTCGTGTATTAGTTTATTTTTGGAAATTATTTTGCTGGAATTGTTATTTATTATATACACAGAATTACTCGAATCCCTTTTTTTCTTTTTTTTTTGACACCTGTTCCTGATGAGCTTAAAGCGAATTGGAATGAAAAAGATACAAATCACGAAGAGAATTTCTAAGTTTAATGCACGAAAGTTAGAATAAATAACGACGACGCGTTTGTCGGTGAATCCGTGGGGCTCTGCGGAGTCTACGATAATGTAATTTACGTGGTATTACAGTTGGCTGAAGTAAACCATCGGGCGGAGATGAATTAATCGATTTATTTTAATTTGCGCGCTTTGTTCATTGAAATGTTACACGAACCGTTATTGCTCGGCGGTACAATCGAACGGGCATCACGGGAAAGTCGGATCAAAAAGACATTTTAAATTACACAAAGAATTAATGAACACGAAAATATTTACATCCTTTCCACTGATTACGACCACGAATGGCAAAGCGAGTGACAAAAGAATGAAGAAACGATTTTTTAGCCAGAGATTCCGCAACAAATGCAAAAAAGAGAAAGATTGAAAGCGTTAATTTTCATTGTAGTATATAAATAAATAAATTCAATTATCCTTTTTATGTTTGAAAAGGAAGAAAGTGCATTGATAAGTTTAAAAAAAAAATTTGAAACATATATATAGGACAAGTACGACGTAACCTGTTTAGGTCTAAGGAGATAAGGCAATAATTAGTCAGACACGGCCAATCGCCCACGTGCAAGGCTAACAAAATTTCATCCAACACGCGTAACATACTCAAAACGAAAAGTTGCTCTAAATAAAAAACGAAAGCAAGTAGTGTAACGTTGGCAAACCACCCGACTGAGCAAATTAGAAATCAAGCTAAACGATCCATAAACAAATACGCGTAGAGACAACGTTAAAAACGTCGTTGACTCGCGAGCAAATTGTTTCAAGCGTAGCACCTTTTCAAGACGAGCTTTGTCGAAGGAAGAATGACCGTTTCGTCCTCCTACCTCGACGCATCATCCCCCATTACAGTTTTTATCCTGCGACCGGTATATCTCAACCTACCTAACCGAGAGGTATCCAAGATCCTGTTACGATTCGTCGACTGACGATAATTGGGCTGCCACGGTGTTTCAGTGGCTCAAAGCATGTGCACGCGCGACCTACCCATCGCCTCTTCGCCGCCATCCGTCCTCTCTGTTTCACTCTTGGCTCTATCGTTCGCCCAGAAGCGCCGCGCGGCCCAGGCGTTGATTACTGGGCGGCACAACGACGTCGGCTAATAGCCCCACTAACTACCCGGAGCCCTGATTGTTAGGTTACGATCACGGTCTTTGAAACTCGCCCCACGCATAATAACTACCGGCTAGCGACGGGGATGAACCGTCGTTGTTCCTGCGCGTTGTTGAATCAGACGAAGGGAATTTGGAGAGAGGAGCGTGTGTGTTTCTCGAGTATACATAACAATTTGTGTACATGTAATAATATTTCAGTTGTCAACTTAAATGATATTATAGCTCTTGAGTGAATGTAATAATTTGATTTCGAGATACACTGTTTAATCTCTTTGTAGCTTGACGCGCGTGTTCTACGCCGGTGAAAAAATAAAATGTTACATTACCAACAAGAATTTTATTTTTGGATTATCAGATGCTGTTGAAAATATTGCTCGATTACTAGATAATAAATTACTTATCAATAAAATTGGAAATGGTGATGTGAGAAGTTGTTGCAATTGTTGGAATCTTGTGGCAGTCTATTTTACGACAGCATCAAACTAGAACTCGAAGAAGAGGAAGATCAATTAAATTATCGTGTGTAGAAATTTAAATGGTTGTATTGTGATATTTCTTTTTTTTTTAAATATCGTACAGAAACTTCATGGAATCTTTTATAAGTTTACTACATTTCTGAAAAGTTGAATGATCTATATTTGTTTATACTTTACTGTTTTATGATATATTAATATAGTATATATGACAGTGGTATAAAACAAATAAAAAGTGGTGTAAAATCGCGTTCTTCCGATGTACTAGAAAGGAACAACTCCCAAATTAAACACACGGAACAAGACTACGCTCAAACTGTCTTTCTTCCGCGCCAAGAAACAAGAAACACGAAAGAATCGATGGCACTTATTGTTTGACGAGCTTAACACTGTAAGCAACAGTGGCAAGAGGGCCGAGCGATAGAACGAAATGGACATGATTTGTTTTGCTCGGGCATGGCTTGATGGCGGTTCGAGAGCCTTCACTGGCCATCGAGAGTTTGTAGCCGAGGCGAACAACCGTTTAAACTCCGCTTGGGATATCACTGACCTGCCCCCATATCGTAGCGACGTCACCTCGACAAACTGTTGGCCCACATGTACTACGAGCCAAGCCAGTTACGGGGGCTCGTTCTCGCCCTTTCATCTCCGCGAGGTTATCGACGTTTTACGCGGCCATTTCCTCCGTTTATTTCGCACCCCTGTGAACCGTAGGTACCACGACGTTGCCTCGTCGCTTGTCTCGTCGTCGAACAACGGACTGCCAGTTCTTTGCGATCGAAACAACCAAACGCTCGTGCACTCTTTGTATCTCATTGCATTGTGAAACAATTTTCATCCTGTCTCATCCCTGACGCAGGTGAACGATTCTCGTCGAGGTTTACCAAACGTTGAAAGACTGAGAATGCTTTCCCTCCAAAAAACATTGCTTGTTCATTTGTATTTTTATTCAAACAATTAACAGATACTTCAGATCTTACGTCGCTAACAGCAACGATTCATTATTTTCAGTCTTTCTATTTTATTTCAAAATACGTATGTACTTGGACTTTTGTGAAATCTTTCAATGTTTCGATCAGAGCGATGCAGAATTTAATGTAAATATAAAAATAAATAAAAAATAAAGTAAATATAAAAGTCCTAAATTGTTATGGCCTTCGACGTTCAATCATGAAAGTCAACTGTACAATTTAATAACGTAAATTATTAAATAAAAATTTAACGACAATTGAGTCTGTTGAGCAAAGATCGCGAGAAGAACAATTGCAAAAATTTCGAGAGAAGTACTGCGAACTTTCGACCGTGAGTGTACACGCTGTTGGAAAAATTCGCGAAGAGAACAGGAACAATTGGCGTTTTCGGTAACAATGCAAGGGGAAGGAAAGCCAGAGGAGGAGACGGCGAGGTAAATGCCCCGGAAGCTCGTACGTCGCCGAATCCGACGGGAGTTTCCGCGAATCCTTTATTTCTCGGAAGTTTATGATTCAAGTTACTGCCGCGATCCAGCAGAAGAGGGGTTGAAGGGAGGTGGAAGAAGAATGACTGGCGAAGTTGTACGACGGTCGAAACTGCGCTGTCGGCAAAGGGGACAAGTTCAAGTGGCAAGGTCAAGTTCCACGCCACCCACGAGAAAGATTTATAGTTTCCCATATACGACCGGCGACGTACGATGACCCAGTTTCGAGAAAACGAAAAAAAAGAAAAAAAAAAAGAAAGAGTACTCTGTCAGGACTGTGTGTTGAACGAAGTGGCGACGATTTATTTCCGGTCGCGTGCGTTTCGAACGCGATGGATTGCCTTCAGGATTTCGTTAACGAGTTCCACTAATTCGTCACGGGCAACTTCTGCCTGTGTGTCCGCAGACATCGGGCGGAAAAAATGGAAAATCGAACGCGCCGCTGGTGCACGTTCTTTGATGAATAAATTTTTCAAACGCTTTTTCGATTGAATTTTTTCCGTTTTTTTTTTTTTTTTTTTTTATTTTCGTTTAGCTGAACGATTTGATAAGAATTTGATTTGGATTGGACATTCTTTGGGGAGTTCTGGAGTGTTCGAAATTGTGGTTTGAAAATACTTTCTGGGGATCCGAATATTCAAAATAGTTTTAAAGAAATAAGAATATTTTAGATACGCTAGATTGTAGATTACATTACTTTATGGAATATTAGTATCAGATGTTTAAAATGTTCTTGGCAAAATATCATAGTTAAATATATATCATTAATATGTTTCTTGAAGTATCGTTACATATGTAATAATTCTTCGTTTAAAATATTGTTCGAAATATTTTAAGAGAATAACAGTGGAACGGGGAAAAATTCAATTTCATACAATGAATGAAATATAAATACAACTTTCAAAAACTATTTCGCACGAAAGCGAAATTACAAATGTGTAACATTTTCATTCACGAAAGTAGGAATGTTTTTTTCGACCACAACCACCTGTTATACGTATAAATATGAATATGCAAATCAATGAAACGATTGAACTCTGTTTTAGAATGACGATTTTGTAAAATTCGTGCTTGGATGTATATTTTAATTAAAATAAAACATGGAAAGGAATAATATCACGAATTTAAACAATTAAAACTGAAATCCCGCTTTGAAATTAAATATCTGCGCGGATTCGACGTTTACAAAAATAGGAAATTATTTTCTTCGTACAAAATACAAAATACAAAATTAAAGTAAAGCGATCTATAATTAAACAATGTCCCAACTATGTCGAACTTTGATCACCATTTCTTTTACAATCCATCATTTTTGGCTAATAAAGGATTTGATTCCGAAGGAAATTGAATGAAACAATTCTCCTCGATCCTAACGATCCAGATACAAATGAAACGCATACCAAAGCGGTGATTTTCATCCCCCTCTCACCCCCTCCCCCCAATCGAAGAAGAAAGATCACACTCTTCACCATCCTGACCGAACAATTCAAGCATGACCTGCCACACTCTGAACCCATTCTCTGGACCCTGTCACCTCGCCGTATATCCTCCCGCTCTCAAGACACTGTATCCTTCGCCCGAGGGACACTGTGCCCTCTCACCGAGCGCATAGAAAACGGCCGGAAGTGGCGCGCGAGCCAACGTGTGATTGCATCCTGAAGGACCTGTTGCTCTGACCGCTGGTCGGACCAGAGGGTGGTGGTTCGCCTCACAGTTAGAAACAAATGGCCTCTGCTACACAACAGAGACAGAGGAGCGGCCATAAAGCGGCGCTTGGTTAGAAGAGACGGTGGATGAGAAGAGAGAGAGAGAGAGAAAGAGAGAAAGAGGAGAGTTCGAGAAGGTTGAAGGGGATTGGGAAAACGGCGCAAGAGGCTGGTAGGTCAGGGGTCGTGGACGCGAGTATATCTACCCTTTGTTAATTCGGGCTTAATGCAGCCTGTGGAGTAGCAATGGGATCAAGTCCAACACGGTACTTACGAACCCGAGTCAAGTTCGACGCCCAAGTTTCGATATTTAGGTCCAACTCGAGTGTAAACATTTTTCGACCAGCCATCACTCGCAATGTATTCGTTTTGTACGAGTCAAGCGTAAGTGGTTTTCATTCGCGAGCATCTCATTGTAATTTAACCTCTTGCGCTGGGAATGACGTGCCACGAGAGTTTTTGCAAAAATCTGCAATATTTTCTCAGTTTTAGGTACACTCAAGTACAAACCCAGCAAAATAAATAATAAATTTATTGCTTCTTAGTAATTTCCAATTTAGTGACATTATTCCAGCCCCGAGTTTTAAAAAAAAAAAAGCGACGAATTATTGTATACGGTTTGATCACTCGTTATGGTCCGCAATCAGTTGCCAGCACAAGTGGTTAATATACAAGTTATATTAAAAAATAAAAAAATTAAATATTAAACTAGGATTAGATACCCTATTATATTAATATAAAAAATAATTTTATCATTAAATGTTAAATCATTAAAATAAAGTAATATGGCGGCCTTTTAATCTTTTTAGGGGAATTTATTGTTTAATTTGATGATCCACGATAAGAAATACTTAAATTTTATTTATGTATTGTTATTATAATTTATGAATAGAAATTATATGAATAAATATTTGATAAAATAATATTTTAAATCAAAATATAGTATATTTAAGAATAAATGAATGATAAAAAATTTAATTTTTGGATAATTATTTTTAATATTAATTTGAGAGAAGATTCAATAGTAAATTAATTTAATTATTTTAATTGAATTAAGTAATAATTGGTTTATATAAATCAAATTCGACTCGTATTTCATTAAGCAAATTCTTCTAAGTTTCGTTTTCATTAAGCAAATTCTATCTGAGTTTCGTTTTCGAGACGGTCTGAGAATAGGTGTGTTTCAACGAATATGACGTTCATAAGATCTGAAGATTTCAGAGAATCGACTTCTCGAATTAAAACTACGGAGGAACAGATCGCGACACTCGAGATCATCCGCCTGTAGCGTTCGAAAATTCCTTGGACCGAAAGGTAGAAGAGCAAGACTTGATAACGTTTGATCGTAATCAGGTCACACGTCTCAAGGTTCCAACGACGCAAGGTGGTTGACTGTCTGAAAGGTCTTTTCGAACAGACTTGTAAGGTGCTCGATCCCATCTCTACCGTGGAGGAAGGGACCTGGAAGAAGGAGAGGCGCGGCGTGTTGCCGCTGAAGGCAGACAATGGGGTCACTAGGATGTTTCGTGCCAAGTTTTCATCGCCGGACAAGTTTAGACCCGCGGTGTACTGCCCCGGCCGACCGCGGCCTTGTTCGTGCTCCTTATTCCGAGGTGGACGTGCCACGGGTAGAACGACAGACAAAGAGAAAGACAGAGAGGAAGATGGAGCAAAGGGAACGATAGCCGGAGCAAGATCGAACCGATAGGATTGTGCGGCTTCGAACACACACACACACACACACACACACACATATATATACACACCGTTGTGTACTCGCGACGAGAAGGTAGCTGCGGCGTGCTTTGGCGAAGCCGACTCGTACATTATGGATGCGGCAGCAAGCCGTGTTTTACGTAATCGGCGCGTGCCACCTGTGCACCGGTAATCCCGCATAGAATGCGGACGTAATAGCGGCGCATCGTCGAAAAAGAAACCGACGGCGAAGGTCGTTCACACTGGCTCTCTTCTTCTGCCTCTCTTCAACCCTTTGCACTCGACCGTCCCTTCCGAGGGGACATCGTGCTTAAATCTAACAGCTCGAACTTCTTCTTTTAGCCTCTTGCGCTGGAATGACGTGCCACGCACGTCGAGAATTCTCTCTTTTTTGTTCCAAGTTACAACATTTTTTTCAGTTTCAAGTATATTTAAATGTAACCCAGGCAAAACGAATGACAAATTTGTTACTTGTCAATAGTTTATGTCCAATGATATCGTACCGACGAGTTCGAAAAGAAAGCGACGAATTATTGCACACGATTCGGCCGCTCGTTACGGTCCGCAATCAGTTGCCAGCGCAAGTGGTTAACCTCTTGCGCTGGAATGACGTGCCACGCACATCGAGAATTCTTTTTTTTTTTTCTTTGTTCCAAGTTGCAACATTTTTTTCAGTTTCAAGTATATTTAAATGTAACCCAAGCAAAACGAATGACAAATTTGTTACTTGTCAATAATTTCTGTCCAATGATATCGTGCCAACGAGTTCGAAAAGAAAGCGACGAATTATTGCACACGATTCGGCCGCTCGTTACGGTCCGCAATCAGTGGCCCGCGCAAGTGGCTAACCTCTGCCACGCACGTCGAGAATCTTTTGTTCCAAATTGCAACATTTTCTCAGTTTTAAATATATATTTATACGCAGTTCTAAATATATTTATACCGTTCGAAACTGCTCGACTGTACTATAAATCGCGTTTGAATGAACTTCTACGCTTGTGGATGGGGTTTTCGTTCATGTGTATTTTATTGTACCTCTTCTTGTCTTTAGGTTTACGTAGTTTATATTACGTGGATGGCTATAGAGAAAATAATTTACTATTTCGAAAAAGATGGACAACTTCGTTCTGTTTCCAGTTAATTTCAAGACATTCGCGGAGAAATTCAAAAACGCACAGAACGTCGTTGACGCGAAATACAAAACCGCAACGCAGACTGTTTGTTGCAATTCCCATCTCAACGAACGAAATATTTATCCAAGGCATATTTCTTCAACCGGTTGCCGGTCGAAAGTACAGACTCGCGTGAGAAAGCCCGTACTTTGGCGAACCCTCGGAGAATCGTCAGCTTGCCCCGTATCAGATATGAAGAACGAAATCGCAAACACCCCGAGGAACAGAGGGTTGTTCCCGGCACAAGAACGGGAGAACAGGCGCCACAGAGCTGTCGGAACTCGCGTCACGGACGACTCTCGCCCGTGCATACGTATTGACTAGGAAATCCGACGTGGCACAGTGAAGGAGGTGGAGGAGTAGTCGAGATGGGCGAGAGGGACGAGAGGGTGAACACCACCGTAAACCGGGACTCGACCTCGCTCCGCATCTATCCCGTACACACATCGAACCGAATGGGTGCATGGCTGTGCATACCGGGTGCAATACATCGAACAAGCAGTGCAGACAGCACACAGCGGCCGACAGAGAGAGAGAGAGAGAGAGAGAAAGGGAGAGAGAGTAGAACGATAACGGAGGAGGAGGAGGTGGATGAGGTTGAGGGCGGAGGAGGCCCTCCAACCCCGTTTTCACTTTCATTCGGCCGCTAGCTCACGTGGCACATATTCACATATTCATCTCTACACCCCACTACCTCTTCATCCCCTTGGTGGTTACACACGGAAACGTGCACGTCAATGCCAACTGTGTGTGCGTGCGTGGAACGCACACCTACGAGAAACGTGACGGTATTTCACGTTGCGGATGCAAGAGACACACACACACACACACACACACACACTCTCTCTCTCTCTCTCTCCTCTCAGCTGTGCCGCGGTGACGTATGATCCCCGACGTGGCCCTAGCGAAACTTATTCGGCCACGTGCTTTCGAAACTTCGAGCGGCGGCAGCGTGTGCGTACGCACGGACCGCCAACCGAGGCTCGGTTCCCACGCGATCACGCTCGCGCTCCCCCGTCGCGAAATCGATATACATACGTTGACCTTGCGACTATTCCTGCACCACGATTTACGATCTACGAGGAAGTACTCTCTCTCTCTCTCTCTCTCTCTCTCTCTCTCTCTCTCTCTCTCGTCGCACCAATGACGGAGACTGAAATAGTGCACAGGATCGCCGTTTTCGCGCGTACGGTTTAGGGTGGTATCTCGACTGGGATTTGGCACGGGAACGATTGGAACAGCGTTATGCGATTTACGGTGACGTGTAACAGAGAAGAGAGGACGTTTTTAACCGTTCCAACGTTAACGATACACAGGGCTTGGAACCTATTGTAATTGGCGTTAGATCTCAGAAATTTCAAGCATTTTGCAATGGAGACTGAAAACTCAGACAGGCCTTGGAAATTCAACTCTGAAACGTGCTGTTTCTTTGGAGTTTGTAAATTTCGAATCGATAATGCAGAATGTTGAAAACTGGCAAAGATTTGTATTCGTTTGAATTACGACTTTGAATTTAACCCGTTGCGCTGGCAACTGATTCGCGGACCATAACGAGCGACCAAACCGTGTACAATAATTCTAGCAACACTGAATAGAAATCAAGAATTAATGAACTTGTCATTCGTTTTGTCTGGGTTACATTGAAATATACATAAAACTGAGAAAATGTTGCAATTTGGGACAAAAAAAAATTCTCGACGTGCGTGTCATTCCAGCGCGAGAGGTTAAGGAACGATAAAAGTACGATTCAGTCGAAAGCAACCCATATTGTCACCTTCAAACCTTTTATTTCTCAATTTTCCTTTAGTTGTGACCAAGAAAAGAACTTTGGCACTGTTGACGACACTATTGGCGTACGATTCTTTCACATCTTTCTCAAACTTGAGAAATATCCCGATTCCGAAGAAACGTACGATTTAGCCAACGAAAGCAACGGCTAAGATGGGAAATCGATTCGTCGCCAGTAACGTAGGATCACCCGTGGATCACGCGAAACAAGCGGTTTCGCGAAAATCCCCGAAGCGTGTCATTGGAGCTTTAGGGGACCTGTTGCTCACCTCTCTCTCACCTACCACCCCACTTTCCTTTTGCACCAACCACCCCTCCTGTCTTCGGTTCTGTACACCAACGAACGTGTATGTATATACACATACATACGCGTGTATGTACAAGCAGCCGGTAACCACTTTCGGAATACTCGATCTCCGACCTGAGCTGGAGGTGAAAGCACGAGAAAGAGAAGTGAAGGGAGCAGAAAGGGAGAGAAGACGGAAGGTGTACGCTGTCTTATGCTAAACTTCGCTTCGCGGCTTGCACCAAGGGACAAGGAGAGATTAAGCGACGGGGCGCCACTTGTCAGGTCACTAGCCTTGACTTGTTCTACTTTGAATCGTCCCTCGCCCAACGGAAGAACCTCGCAAACCTTCGATGAGAAAATGATTGACGATGGCACGCGATCGATCAAGAATGACGATTCCTTTATATATATCGCGAGGGCATCCTACGATGTTTGGTCTAACGGAGAAATAAAAATGCTTGAACGACGAAATTTTTAGATAACGGATATTTGTAGTTATGAAACCTTCAGTTTCTTGGCTGGTAAGTAATTTGAAAAAAAAACTTGTTTAGCTTAGAAGAAAGAATTTCAAACTTCCAGGTTTCTTTCTTTTTTTTTTTTTTTTTTTTTTTTTTGATATGGTACTTGGAGATTACATTTAACTTGCATGACAACTTTCAAGGCGTGCTCTTAATTTGGGGTCTCAAAATATTAAAGATTTTCAAGTATCTGTCGACTGGAATAATTTCGCAACGTATGTACATATCACGATTTGTAAATTTCGACGACTCCTGTAATTATCGATGGATTCTTAGAAGAAACGAAATTCGGCTGAATCAATGTCGACATCGGACATCGAAAACATTGGAAAAATTCTAATCCGAGTAAGTGATAAAGATTAAACGCGATAAACCCGAAGAAACTTATGACAAGTTAAGAAATTAAGGCTGTCAGCCAAGAGTTTGACTGAAATCATGTCATATTTCTAATTTCCTTGCAAATTATATATTACCTACAGAAGAAAAAAAAAAAGAAATATACAAAACCGAGCGTATAAAGAAGCACGAAACTAAAGGATACTCGAACGTGATATAATACTGAAAACACCGAAAAAATCATTTCAGAAAATTTCAATCCCTCGATATATAAATTCCATTCGCAGTCTCACATTACGATCTTCAATGGCCATTTAGAACGAGACGTATAAAAAGAAAAAGAAAAAGAAAAAAGAAAAATACACGCAAGATCGAGGGAAATTTACTCTCGTCGCGCGAGAAAGACAGGGATGAAAGTTTGTTCAATGCAAGTGGAGTGAAATGAAAATTTCATCAGTGAGCGCACTCGTCGCGAGCGCAAAGAGAAAAGGAAAAGGGTAGAGAAAAGTAGAGGGAACAGCGGATAATTCAGGCAAATCAGGCTGTGGCAAAATGTTAACCGGGCCAAACACAAACGGTGCTCGTCCCCGGCAGTACTGCCTTTCAGGCGCAAATGCCGAGAGTACCGTGTAGACGTTCACAATAGAAGCGGGAGCACAAAGACCAGCAGTTCAACCAGAAAAACTTCTTTCATCCTCCTCGAAATCAGCGAGCGTTGAATCGCAAATCGTCCCATTAAGACGAGCCGCGACTTTTCTACAACCAGCAATCTCCCACCCTCCCCCAGGCACCATGCGTCGCGTAAAGAGTTCAATTTGTGCCGGGGGCAAAGATCCGATTCACATCGACTCTTCTCTATCCTCCAACTAACGTGTACGTATTCAAAGAACGAACGGAAGACGAATTAATCTCGTAGGAAAGCGGATAGTTCTGCATTTGCGTTTGACAACCGTGACTGTGATTTGTGAGAGAAGAATTTTATCAACTGAAGTTTTCAGTTTTTGTAAGCTATTTTCTAATGTATGATATGAATATATTATATATTATATTTATTATATTTATTTATATTAATATATTTCTAACGTGAATATTTAGTTTTTGTAAGCTATTTTCTAATGTATAATATGAATATATTATATATGATATTTATTATATTTATTTATATTAATATATTTCTAACGTGAATATTTAATTTTTGTAAGCTATTTTCTAATGTATAATATGAATATATTATATATTATATTTATTATATTTATTTATATTAATATATTTCTAACGTGAATATTTAATTTTTGTAAGCTATTTTCTAATGTATGATATGAGTATATTGTATATTATATTTATTATATTTATTTATATTAATATATTTATAACGTGAATATTTAGTTTTTGTAAGCTATTTTCTAATGTATAATATGAAAATATTATATATTATATTTATTTATATTAATATATTTCTAACGTGAATATTTAATTTTTGTAAGCTATTTTCTAATGTATGACATGAATATATTGTATATTATATTTATTATATTTATTTATATTAATATATTTATAACGTGAATATTTCGCTTTTGTAAGCTATTTTCTACCGTATAATATATTTTTCGTGTTGTTCTGGTATGTAACGATTGAAGGAATGATTTGTAAATATTATTATTCCACTTTGACTGTCGAATTTTATAATTGTGGCCAAGAATTACAGACGAATCGAAACAAGCCGAACGAAAGATTCGTTAATCAAGTGTTCGTGTCAGGTTTGAAAAAGCAGAAGCGTGCGGAGAAGATGCGCCGTCCGAAGCTTTACAAGCAATTACTCCTTAAACTACACCGAAAAACGGTTCAGGCACAATTTACTGTTGTTCCAAGACGTTTTACGGCGGTCGTAAATGTCGCGTGGACGGCCGTGTTTCCACGTTCCAAACTGACTTTTATTTTCTTCAATGGACCCGCGCGCGTTTTCATTCGAGTCCGAGAAATAATGCGAATTTCGGTCGACACCGAGAAGCGAAAAGTGCATCAACGTCGCTCGAACGAGTATGTACGGTCTCGTATATACGTCCGGTAGATTCATATCCAATTGTCCAAAATCAACGATGCCCCAATCGACAGCGAGAATATCGAGAATGCCGCGTTTGCCAATCAGTGGAACGAAAATCAGTTTCCACCGAAAGAAGACGAGGATGAGGGATCGCCCCGGAGGGATGAATGACGAGGCAACAGATTCCGGTGACCTTGGGAGCCTCCTTCCCACGGAACACGGACAACTCACACGACTTCGCGGACGTAGGGCACGGACAGGGAGGAACACGAACGCAAACAACGAAGCAACACGGCAACAGTCGTCACCGCGGTGGTAACCTACATTTACCATCGAAGGAGAGGAGAGCAAGCGAACCACCGTATACATGCACAGGGGGAGCAGGAGAAGGTGAAGGAGGAGGGGGAGGGGAGCAACAACCCGAAGGCGGCCAAGGGACCATTGCTCCTCCGGCATCCACTTCCACCGGTTATGAATGGAGAAACTTCTGCTCTCGTGGGCTCGCGTAAACGTTAACGCGCCGTTTGTACACACAAGGGCCGGCCCGCCACGAAGAAAGGGACTCGGCGTGTATCCTCTGTCTTTGGCCCCCTTGTCCAACTGGAAGATTCGCCGGGCGAAAGGAACGGAAGCAGAAGAAGGATGTACAAGCATGAATGTGTGGCTTAACCCGCAAGATCTGTGGTCATCCGCATATGTATTTCTCTCTCTCTCTCTTTCTCTCTCCCTCTGTCCATTCTGCAACCGTTTATCCGACGAACACGTAAATATCTGGCCGACAAGATCGTGTTCAAGAAGAACGTTCACCCTCAGGGTATGGTCTCAGGCTATGATTGTAGCAGATGCGTATTTGAACGATTGACACATACGTGCACATGTTGTGCGAAACGCAGTAAAGCGTACCTCGTGATATTTGCCTTCCTTCATATCAGAATGTCTATCACTGCCTGAGAAATCTTTGTCGAAATCATCTACCTTCGAAGATTCCCTGTACCAGATGAATCGTCTCGTTTATTAACTGTTAATTTCAGGTTGCCACCAAGTCATCTATCACTGGAAGACACTCCGTCCCGGTGATATGACGTTCATATATTAACCACTTGCGCTGGCAACTGATTGCGGACCGTAACGAGCGACCAAAACCGTATGATATCACTGGATAGAAACGATTAAAAAGTAACAAACTTGTCATTTTGTTTTGCCTGGATTATACTTAAAAATGAGAAAATATTGCTCGACAACTCTTCTCGACAAAAAATTCTCGACGCGGCACGTTATTCCAGCGCAAGAGGTTAAGATAATCGAAAATAGGTCTCCAGATAAGGCACTTTTCGTTTTATCAGTACACGTAATTCTTCGTGGCAGGTCCTCGTACACATGCACGTCGATGGCTCAAGTCTCAAGTAATAGACGAACGAACCGTGTACATACCGTGTATATTTCTTTCGTAAATATACTTTGCTTATGTTTCGTGTGTTCGTGCGGATCAGCAGGGGCGACTTGGTGTATGAGTTAAAGAGAGAGAGAGAGAGAGAGTGGCCGATAGCCACGAGAGTAAGTACGTATGTACATACCGCAAGTAGCGGGGAAAAGAGAAAAGGGAGGGAGGCACAGGGTGGTAGATGAGGAATGACACGTATATACGTACATGAAAACCACCAACACAGGGAACAACGGAGTAAGCAACAGGTTCGTGCATACACACACACACGTACGTACGTACATACTCACGCAATTTTCCACGTGTGTGTACGCGCGTACTTGTATTATACATACATATTCGTACATAAGGCTAGGTTCACCCTTGCGTATCAAAGCTCCGATGCACCTTTCTCTTTTTCTCCTTTTCTTCGCCTCCTTTTTCTCTGCCGTGCCGGCACGATCTTTCACCCCTTTTATCACTCGACCACCCTTCTCCTACTCCTACTCCTCCTCGTTCTCCTCCCTCACTGCTCGCCTTGTCTATCTTTCTATTCGTCCCTCTCAGTTCACCCTGTCTTTCTGTCTCTACCTCAAGGCCATTCTTCCTCGCTCCACGTGGATGAATCGCAAACGCGGCCGACCGCCGCTGGACGTGCGTTAAATTGAGCGGAAGGAACACCAAGACCAATGCCAAGGTTCTTCCGCGTTTCCGCCAGCATCCGCGAGAGCCAAGATGCGAGGGAAACGAACACACCTTGTTGTTGTTGTTGTTGTTGTTGTTGTAGGAAAAAGAGAACGAGTTGCGGAGAACAGAGAGCGAGAGAGAAAAGAAGGAAGAAGACGACAAGAAAGGCGACACGTTGATCGTTCAACATCTGAGTTTTCCTTCACTGTAGAATACACTCGATATTCTGTCGAACGGAATCATCGATCGAGATCAAAAAGGCCGTGAAACAAAATCGTCTTACAAGCGTGACTGAAAATAAGACGAAAGATCGACAAATAAAATCTGAACCAGCTAGTATCGGACAAATGAAAATATAGAAAAATTGGAAAAAGTCTTTCGCGAAGAATCATTCAAATGTGTAAATCTAGAGAATCTACGAAATATCAATTACGAAGTATGTTTCAACACTAAAACTACCAAGAACTGAAGCATAGAATTTTCATCAGAGATATTAAAGCGAAAAAAATAAAAATACAATAGAATACACAAACTTTTATTCATGTATTTTGTAAGAAATCATTTAAACCTCTAAGAATACACTGTTTTGCACTTGTAATGTACCTAAAAAAAAATTACGTATTAGTCATTTTGACCACTTCGGTAGTTCTAGTGTCAACCCCTTGCGTTGGCAACTGATCGCGGACCATAACGAGTGACCAAAACCGTATACAATAGTTCGTCGCTTTCTTTTTCTTTTGAACTCGTCGGTATGATATCACTGGATAGAAATGATCGAAAAGCAATAAGCTTGTCACTTGTTTTGCCTGAGTTACGTTTAAATATACTTAAAACGGAGAAAATAATATTGCAATTTAAATAAAAGTTAAATAAAAGTCAAATAAAAACATCAGCATCTTGAAGACTACTGTAAAATAATGTCGCGATTAATTCGGGACGAGTACAATAAACATTGAGTGAGAGTAATTGATTGATCATTTTAAACGAGATATTAAGGGTCGACATTTCGAACAATTTTCCTCGCTCCACCTGTACTACAATACGAGTTATAGTCCATGTAGCACATAGGTGTGGATATGTGGAGTGATGGCTCAACGAAGGAGATTCGGGTGTACGTGGTAGGGCATAAAGATGATAGAACCAAATATGTACTGATCGCATACCAGTAGTTTAACGTCTGTATGGGAGCACAACCATCGTGGAATTCCGCCTGCTGTTCTTGACCTATTAGCTGCCGGATTACGATCTGACCGTTTCACTTTCTCCGACTGCACAGTGTTGAATGGAAAACTCGAGCATGATCGTGAATGGGAAGAATGGATGGTTTGGCGCGGTCTGATCGCAATTCTCAATCGAAAAATTTAAAATAGAAGAGACTAACTAATTTCACTTCGACACGTTGGGTAATATTCCTGATTAAATAAGAGTATAATTAAACTAATTGCAAAAGTATAATTTATCGATAACAGGAGACAAGAAGAGGTGTTCGGTTCAACATGAAAAAATAAAACGAAAATATAAAATAAAGCTGTCTTACAAATACAAATATAAAAGTCTGATTGTGCATTATGAACATATGCTTATTTTTCTTTCATAATTAAATTCATCATTAAATAATTATTACAAGTTTTTAGTGTGAGCTTTGGGGATCGTCGTAGAAAATTTTCAGTCATTTCTCTGAGTTTCCTAATATGCTGTGAATGTGAATGTATATATAATAGTGCTTTGCTTTGACAGACACTGCTAAATATTTGGTAAATATCCAATCTTTCCCTGACGAGTTTATAATATAATTTCGCTGTTATTTCTTCATCCAACAGTGATCAGGTAATAACAACTAATGTCTCGTCGATTTAATAAAAACAAGCTTCTAAACTCTCTCAATGGACAAGCAAACTCTTTTACTCCAACAAAAATATCTAACAACAGACCGCAGAGTATCCAAATCTCACTTCGTTTTCAACTCAACGCGCCGCGTGCAAAAAAATTAACGAAAGTACGTGATTCGCGTCGATTAGCTTCTTTGGATTCTCCAAACACAGACTCGAAGCCTACAACCGTGGCGAGCCAATCCAAGAGCGCAAATGCTACATCCAAATTCATGCAACCTCGACTTCGGTTTTCAACCGCGGAAACATGCGAGTCCAACGTGAACCAACGCCACGTATAAAATAACTTGCGACAGCGTGAACCGCGGATGTTTGCCCGTTCGTTAAACGCGTGCCTCCCCCTCCCCTGCACGATACAAGCAAGCCGCCATTCGTTCAGTTTCTGAAGGCATTATACCTGCTCTACGCCGGCTCTATAGAAGTCGTAATATCATTGTTTATGGATTGGCCGCATTTTACCGTTCGGGGTAATTAATTCCATTAACTTGCGGCCAGGTCAAATAAAAGCGGTGTGTATCGGCGGTGCCCGGTAAAACGTGGAATTGTAACGTGGCCCGGTACGCGACATACTATTCTCCATGTATCGAATTAATGAAGTTGGTAATCAGCGTTGCCAGATTCTGACTTTCGTTCGCGGAGTGGTGCAGAGAGGGGAAGGGGGGGGTGGGTGGGTGGTTGGGCGGTGAGGGGGAGAGAGAGAGAGAGAGAGAGAGAGGTGCTCCCACCCGACAAAAGTTAATTACTGCGGCCAGATACATGGGCGTGGGCGTGATTAATTATCGCGGCGGAACGACGAACTCGCACCTTTGCCGGCATACGCAGAAATTTATGGAACATGTGCTTTGCGCTGTTTGGGAAATAATACCTGGTTTAATTACGAAACCGGCGTGCACGCGCGTCTGCAATTACGGGGAAATAAAATGACGGTAACGAACGGAGGGGGAGAGGATCATTACAATAGACGGACGTCAATGGAATCGCGATTCTAAAGAGCACGGAGACTCGGAGTCGTCATTTCTTTTTTCACGTATACCACGTGTGTACGTAGATTCCGTTTTTCGTTTCTCTCGGCGATTGTGAGATTCACGCCGGGCGTGTACGAGGAAATTGTAATGTGCATTAAAACGCGTTAAAAACAGTAGTGAGACAAGTGATTAACGTTTTGAACGTGGCATTGGTCACAGTGGACGTTTCACCGTAGAAGAAACTTACGATAGTCCCGACAAATGACGCAATTAATACGGTGACGTTTTCGTGAACGAACGCTTAGATAAGATTGTCGAATGAAGAGCATATAACAAGTTGAATGTGCCTAAATAAATACACATCTTTCGACACATTTATTCGATATATTCTCTGAACCTCTAGAAAATTAATTATTTCAAGGGTCAAGAATTAGAAACTTAATTATTTTAACAGTTGAGAATTAGGCAGTATTTAAAATGTAAATAAGTTACATATATCACACGTAAACATAGGACATAAGTACGTATGTAAGTTGAAGACACAAAAAGGGAACTGTAATCTGACTGAGTTGACTTGAGTGAATGACTTCAATAGAGTATAATAATAACGAAGTAACAAAAGAGAAATTGCAAACGAAATTTACGCAAACGTTGATTTTTTTAATAGGTTAAAAGATATGTTTCACTTCGAAAATATCATCATTTACGTTGTATATTTACTATTTGTTCAACAATGTCGCATTACGTGGCTTCCAAACATATTTGCTAATACTGAAAGCCGTAATATTCTGCAAAAACGATAGTAATAAATAATTTCTATACTTGAATCACTCATAAAAAGATACCACCTACACGAACGTATTATTCATTTAATAAATTCTCGTTATATCGATTCAAGTTACTGACGTTTATTATTTATTAAAATAGCGCTAAAAAAAGCTTCCCTGTAATTAATATCCAAAGGAACCATCGCCTACGTGTATTGTTCTATACTACATCTATTTAATTTAAAATTCATATAAAAAAATAGAATAATTAATAAAGAACGGATGTTACAAATTTATAAAACTCTTATGGGAAGCATTTGGCTAAAAATTATGTTTCTGTTTCTCTTTCATTCGAGCATTATTTTCTTTCATCAAATACCTATTTTTAGCATTTTCAATTATTCTAGAACACAGCAACCGAATGGAAAAAAAAAGAAAAGCATTATCAGAGCAAATATCGAATAACAATTACAATTGCAAATGATATTATGCAAATTTCCATACTAGATTTCTCTTTCGTTGAATATTTCATTCATTATTCTTGGATTTATTCTAAGACATGACAATTAAAACGGAAACACGTTCACACGAATGTTGTTCGTACATTTTTATCAAACGTGTGCTTATTTTATATACGTATAATCGTCCTCCTTCTATATATATATATACATATTCAAATGACCACGACACCACCGATCGAGGGTTAAAGGGTTAAATCATGCGAGATCGGCGATCCCTATCCCAGACGTATCCTATCTAGGGTCGAGCACGATGTTACACGTACATATGTACATACTTATACATATACTCTCTACTGGAACAGCCATACGTACATACATGCATGCATACATACGTTTGTGTACTCGCTGGGAGACTTTAAGTAGTATGTACTGTTATGCGTTGGCATGCGTGACGCAACAGGAAGGTGCGATGCAGTATGGACTTCCCTGTGCCACGTTGGAATTATTTGGAGCATCATATCGTCCGTGTACATCGCCAACCGAGATAAGCAAATGCATTTTAAAAGACATTTTCGCGTTTCCTACGCCCGTTACGCAGATAGCATTCATTCTCTGACGAAGAGTGTGTTATGGTTAGTTGTTAGGGGGGCAAACAACACGGCGAACTGTTGTTATATCTACACGTAGATATAACAACAAGAGCAGATAACTTCACAAAGTACATCGCGGAACGTACTTTGCATGAAATTGCAATAAATTAACTGTCATAATAAAATTGCAATAAATGTATCAACTATAACAATCGGATGGTATCAAGAAGAAATAAATATATCGTAGTAACGATACGATAATAATGTTGGTAAGTACACATTTCTTCTTTCTTTTTTTCTTTTTTCGATAATTATATACTAGAGTGAATTAAAATACGAAAGAAAATATATACATAGTTTTAATAATACGTCTTTTTCCTTGAATTATCATACGTTACAGTTACTTACAATCTAACATGTTTGTCAAAATAAAAACATATTAGTAGAGTCATGACAGTACATATCTGTAAATATATTTTTGCCTTATTATTATGTGCTAGGCTAACATGAAAAGCTTAAAGCTTAAATTTAATAAGAGAAGAACCTAATTTTTCAATTACACGCATCACGTATCTACGATATTACGTATTTGTCAGAGAAGCAACTTTACAGATTTCATTATTTATTATTAAATGTTATGCACGTGTTCACGTGTTCGTGTGCATATTAATATTAATAAAGTAAGACGGCATGCTAGACGCTAGTTTTATGAAATACACCGTGACTAATGGACATTAACCCTAAACGTTTTTACAATTTTATGCAACACAGGCAAAAAATGATGCAGGCATTTCTTTCAGATAGTTATTGACGTATAACAGTTTCATAGAAATAAAACACGGCTTAGGTAGCTCGCGTAATGATGAATTGTACACTGTAGACAAAATATGGACCGTCCATGGTTTCAACCGTATAAATATTTATAGTTATGGGAATGTTATCACTATGGTCACGCTTTTAATCCCCGTTACGGTGTCCAACTTTGATCAGCTTGGCGCGCGATGGTGATTCGCATGCGTGTAAATTTTATCTTTCGGCTGTTCGTTGCAGTGAACAATATAAATAATTCGATGCTCCCTCGAAACGTCGTTAAAATCAATTTATGCCACGAATCTTAATCTCACGAATCGAAAAGAGAGAAAGAGAGAGAGAGAGAGAAATAATTACGCGCAAAAATTAATTGGAGAATTTCATTTCAATTAATTATCCCTCGATCTGAAATTGAAATTCTTCCTAAAAACAAAATTTCAACGTCATGCTAAAATTAATAAAGAAAAGAAGACGGGTTGTTTAATTATAAGAATTCATTCAAATTTTTGACACGAAACGAAACAAAAGAAATTTGTCAACCTGCCAACGACGTACCGGCCAAGAAACAATTTTATTCTCTTTTAATTAGCCACGCTTATATACCTAATTAATTAGCCAGTAATTAAACATTCCAAAGGAATAATTCCACTCTTATCCACGGGGATCTGGTTTTAAATTAAACCTTCCATTGATTCGAGTATATTTGAAATAAGCCTGTTGCCACTCGCCGCTCTGTATTCTCGTTAACGCAAATAACAGAGTATAAAATTACACGGTATAATAGGTCCTTTTTACCCTCCCTCGGCCGTATATCTTCTTACGCATTTTAAATGCATTGAAATCGCATGCGATCGAACAGAAACGATCTTTCGATGTTTTACACGGTCTTTCGCCTTTACAGTTTACTGCCTGAAAGCTCGAGAGAGAAAAAGGGAAAATCAACGTCACTTCGCAGGAGTCGTGTATAAACGTCCACCAACGTCGTACACCAATAAGAACCAAATAGTAGTCGGCCATCAGTCGGTTATTGAATATTTTACGTTCAGCTCGAACAGACGAGCTTGTTAATTACGATGAATTTCGTTGTCCAGATATTCCGAACGAAGTAGCTAGCAAATTCGATAATGAAATTATCTGCTTAAATACATTTATCTGCTCGGGTTACGTTGACACAGCTTTTTCCATCGATCTTACGAAAATCGATCTATTATGAAAATCCAGTTTTTGGAAGCTACGAAGAGAGTCTTTTAATATTTTTTCGTAATTGTCTCCCATCTATAGTCTACAGTTTTGTGAAATTTCGAAAAATTGAAGTATGTACATGTAACATCGTGATGAATTTATCGCTTGGTTCTCAATGAGACAACACTTTCATTTTTCCCGTGAAAGCGTGAAATTTCACGTTATGTTGTTGAAGCATTGATGGCTTATGGTTCATTACACCGTTGTTAATTTATTTGCTACAGTTTCTGGATAAGGTGAGTGCAAAGGAATATCAAAAGTTTGGCGAGAGTAGTGAGTTTTTCTCTTGTTAGAGAACTTGTAGAAATTAGGCGACCTCTTCCCACACCGTCAATCTATCAGCAAAATAATAAATTTCCCTGTGAAAAAGATAATCTAATCGTCTCTCTCAGGATTAATGTATCGACAATCTTATATTCGTAGCAAAAAGTATAGAGAAATGTCCCACAAGAAATTTCAATTTGACGTTTCAATCTTCTCGCAATTTTCCAAAACTTCCAAAATTCCATTCAACTTTTACCAAGCTAAAAACACTTTCGCCAGAAGCTCTAGCCTCTCGTTGAGAACTTTTTCCTTCAAAAAAAAAAAAAAAAAAAGAAGAAGAAATTACAAAATCACTGCAGCGAAACCACCCAGCGATTTTCTCATAATAAATATAATGTATACACCAATTACAGAATTACTGAAGAAGCCTAAAACACTATCGTCTCGTTAGACTGCCTCGCCATGGATTCCTCCCTAACTAAGTCCCTCCCTAATTAAAGGAATAATCTTTAATTAAAGTAAAGCATCGAACAATAAAATTAATCATTGCGTTATCTCCTTCACGAGCGTGCGTAATTATATTAGCGCAATTAACGAAGCCCTCGCGTTCCTCGAGCGAAACGCGTGTTCGGGAAGGGAGGTCGTCGTCGAGACGCGACGAGCCGAGCCGAGCGGACAGCTAGCCGCCAGCTAGCCGAGCAGCTGCGTGAAACAGCCGGCTGGACGAGAAACACCCCGTGTATATACACTTTAGGTATAAATGCGTCAATGTTCTCTTCATTTTTGCCCGCGTTTGTCTTTCACCCACTCTCTCTCTCTCTCTCTCTGCGCGCACAATCCCTCTCTCTCTCTCTCTCTCTCTCTCTCTCTCTGGAATCAATCGAAAATTGATCGAAGAAGAGAAGATAAGGGTCTGCAATTTGGTCGTACAAGAAGCGGACTTGCTGGCGGCGAAGACCGAAGGTTACTCGAGTGTCGAATAATTATCGAACGACGTGCTATGGACTGTGCGTATGTATATGTGTGTACAAGGACGCGTGAACGTTCGTTGCTTGAAATAATTAGAGGGACTGGCTCCGATCGTACGGAGTGGACGGAACGGTGTGCTTGATATTTCAATATGAAGAGTTTCAATTTGAAGGGGATAACTGTTCTTCGTGGCGCTTTGTTGGTTATAGACTCATCTCCAGTTTATCTACCACGTATCGATGAATTTATTTATTTTTAATCTATTTCTAGCTATGTAGTTGCAAAATAGTTTGAATTTTATAAAATAGACGTAGAATAGACCGGAAGATACACGTGGTGATATATTAAATGAATCTTAAGATCTTGGAATTATTTAAAAAATGAAGTCTGATAAACGTAGATTGATTGAAAAAAAATTGCAAAAACGAAATGAAACGTAAGTAAGTATTACGTAGAGGCAAAAGAAAAAATTTAAGGAAACATAAAACATTCCTTTCTGCTTCCTCTGAGAATATGTTACAAAATTTCTCAATTCCAACGCCCAGTTACCATCAAATACTATTATATAGATTATCGTTTAAAAAAACTTCTCGATCGCTGAGGATTTCATACCGAAACCCCGTAATTCAAAATACGACTAATTAATCTTTCATCTGATTTCCGTTTCTGCTTCCCAGCGCAAACTTCTCACACTATTTATTACAACCTCTCGCAAACTAATCACCACCAGTGAAAGAGGAAAAGGAGACAAATATTTCTAGGAGTGAAAAGACTCGCGTGACTGAAGATCTTTTTTAAAAGTGAGAAGATTCACGTAATCGAGGATTGAAGTTTCAACACTTCTGCAAACGCAAACGCAAAGAGGAACTGTGCAAACTGTAGAGGAGAACATAGGAAATGAACATTTCCTCAGGTAGAAAGTACACGTAAAAATTACGCGAGAGTACAACTAAACCGTTCCACGTTCCAAATTCAAAAAAATTTTTAGTCGTGTCGAGTGAAGGTTCGAGGTTCGAGCTGTTCAGTCTGTTGCCTCCCTGTCGAAGCAGCCGCTTCGAAAGCGTACAAAGGACGAGCATACCGGAAACAGCTATAGTGTCGTGCCATCCGCGCTACAGCCTCGGCATCGAAGCGAACGACAGAGTGGGGCCTGATGTTCGAACAGGCCCACATGTGCTCCGGCACAGCTGTCCCTTCGTGTACATACTCGCATTCAACGTTCTCCTTGCCGTAAGAGACTAGATTCTTGGTCCTTTCCTTCCCTCTTTCATTTCTTTTTAAATTTACGCAAAGGAAATACGTGGTACGAAGATACTAATTGTGGACAATTCATACACTTTGATATACTGTAAATAAGGTGAAGAGTAAAGGACCCCTTTATAGTTGTAACTTTAAACTCACTCTGTTTGCGAGTGATATAAGAGACATTTAAGTGTTGGAATCATAAGTACAAATATCTTGCGAAGTCTCTTTATTTCTGTGACGACAATGATGGAAAAAACGGTGTATAATATTTCAGTTATCGCGTTAACTATGGGATAAATTTTTTATAGTTAACAAGCAGATTTTAGCCTCCAAGCCTCAGCAATAAATTAAACTTGAACTGTTTCTCCTAAATTTCTTAACAACGAAATAATTCCTTTTAAATATACTAGAGAATTGATTAGATATTTCTCAACACCTCTCAACTTCATATAAACACTTCATTTCATATATTTTATGTAAGAAGTGATTAACGTATAAATAAAAGATAAATCATGTTAGAAAGGTCAGACGGTAGATTAAAATACACGTCGTTGAATTCTGTATCTCTTACACTCCCTGTTATCATCATGCTCTTTTGATAGTGAACGTGTCCTCATCAACCATTTGCTTTATCGATTCCTCCATTTAAAAGATCATAATATAGATTCCACGCGAACGAATCCTCTTTACAATTTTAATTCTACCCAATTAGATGCTCGATTTTTTTGCTTAGATGCAAGAAAGTTCAACATCATATCCCTGAAAGCAGGTTTATTGTTCGCGACTAATTAAGCGACTATCAGAAATCTACGAATAAAAAGCGAATTTCTTGCCTTTGCCTCATGCAATGCAAAAATAATCGTAGCAGCTACTTTTAGCTACCTAAGCGATCTGATATGGCTAGAATCTTAATACATACGTGCGCTTAATACGTACAGAGTGATTAAAAAAAAAATGTGGTCTGAGATTCTCAAGGTAGAACATTCATAGAAGATATATGATACATAAACTGTGAATATTTGTACGTATAATTTCATAGTTTTATGAACACAATTAAACAAACGGATCCTAAAGTAGACATTTCTACCATAACAAGTTTACTTTATTCATTTCTGTATGTTACGTGCATTTCCTGGATTCTTGCATTTTCATATTTTCCACTTATGAAAATGGCATAGATGCCCGTGCAAATTTTCACAGCTCGTTACATCAACTACATTTCATCAAAAAGCAATAAAACTATAATTTTTGCAATGAAATAAACATTAAATATTCTCAACCACTCAAAAACAAAAAGCTATTCTTCGTAAAGAAATTCCTCGAATCAAATCAAAAATATCGAATCAAAAATATCGACGTTCAACAATTTTCTCTGCCTTCTGCAAAAACTAAAGGCCTTCAAAGGCCTCCAGGTCCTTTCTTCTTTATCGTCTTGTATACTTAAACCTTGATGAAAATTCAGAAAAAAGAAAGGGAAAGAAAGAAAGAAAGAAAGAAAAAAAAAGGAACGCGGCGTGTCTAGCTCGGTTAGAGATCAAGGCAAAGTGAAAGACACAACTTGTACATCGGCGAACTCGTATGTGGAGCACATAACCGAACGGTGGACGAATAAAAAAGAACCGCGGCGAAAAAGGAAACGGTGTGTGTATTAAGCTCCGCGGCGAGTTTCCATGTGTCGGGACATTCGCGGCTAAAAAGACATTCTCGTCACTTTCTTCCCTATCGCGTATACTTTCTCCCCGCAGAATTCAACTCGAGTGCATTCCACCTTGCCGGCTCGTTCGCGCTTATATACCCGGGGCTGGCGATTGTTGCTCTTGAGAATAGTTTCGCGATCGTCAACGCTGCTTAGATCAACGCCGCTGTATAGAGCGTTCGCCTCGCAACGAATAACGAGGCCACGGTAAAAAGCACAAAACCGAAACGGGATCAGTGGAACGCACGGCGGCGGAATAAGTTTCGCGAAAAGTTTATGCCCGAAGGTTTTCGACTCGAAACTTGAAGGAAACAATCGATCAAGCCGACGTAAGGAAATGATCGAGGAAACGAATTCGCAGCGAGGCTACATAACGTATTTTTTACAATCCCAATCGAACGTTCAATCATCGCCTATTTTTATATTGTTCCCGCCGATTAGACACCGATTTACTGTCGGCAATCGATGAATATTGCACCGGTGTGCGACGCAATCGCGAGAAAAATTGATAAGGGCAAAAATGGAAATTTTATTGTCGAGGGCAGTGTTGAAGACACTCTGCGAGAATCTTCCATTTCCGTCGCAATCAAAATAGGAAATGAGATCCTAGAAACACCTCGAAAGTGTTTCCTTTATTTTTATATATATTCCGAGATTACCAAGGAGGCGATGATTCGTGAAAACGAGATTATTAGACTCAGAACGTAGTAAACGGAATATAGAAGAGACCGGTAGACTCTATATCGGAGAGACATAATTAGCGTGTCAGTGGCGAACATGGCGAACGTGATGTGTATCACGCAGCATCTCGCACTATTTTCGTATTCTCATCCGCGTCCGAGCCCAAGTGCCTTACGACGGTCCTCTTTGGGGAACTTTCCGCGTTCACCGAATCGCGGTCGGTAAACAGTTCCCTTCACGGATGCATATGCGCGTACTATGAGCCCAATTCCGCCAGAAACGATTGGTTCCCTCTTCGACATCCTGACGTATCGCCGATATTGCAGCTACCTTCTATTCCCGGCTTTTCTCGCGATCCCACGATTTTGTTTGCAAGTATAGATGCTCCCGGCGCGAGCGAGACAGAGAGAACGCAAACGAACTTGTACGAGGCTCGATTCCTCTCTTTCCCTCTTTCTCATTCCCGCGCTAACGCTCCCTCTATATATGTATGTCGAGCCAGCTCTCTCGTTTCCCTCATCAACATCCTTCTATTTTCACCGTTTTGTTTTATTTCTCTTTACGCTTTATCATATCTACCATGTTCGCAGCGGTAATAGAGTTTTACTTGTACGTGCAATCGGAATGTATTAATGTGGACAACACGCGTCCCATTCGACACCGACGCTGTTCAATTCTTAACAATTTAAAAGACACGCGAGACGCAACGACAACGAGAGTGGTGTTTGCAATTTTGAACATTCTCTTGAAAAATTACGTGAAAATCGAATAATTTCGAAGGGGCAGGCTTCAATGCGCGAAAATAGCAAGACTGAATTGGAGTACGCTGCTGGGAGCGACCGCTAGACGCTTCGAACCGTTTGAAAATTTAATGCGCGAACTGCAATTATATTTAGCGTCAGCTTGAATCGATTTCTAACAGAACTACGGAAAATTCGTGGCATCTCTCTGGGACTGGTGGGACTGTCCTGTGTTATACTTGTCCACAGGGACATGAACTATTCTCTTATTTCGAATAATTTTCTCAAATGCGCGTGCCTGTATCGCGTAATAAAAAGAAGAATTTGCATTCAACCCCCGATGCGTTGGAACGAAATTTCGTATCTCTTCCGCCATGTTTGTCATAACCTAAATCGTATATTCTACACTAAGATCTTAACGCGGAGGGAATCTATACGCAAGACCAATTTACAAGCACGTTCTCACGAGAAGACCGACGATTACGTAGGAAACGTTACGGGAGAGAAATTACGAGAGAAATTATAGAGGCGTGAAAAAGATATACGGTATAAATATAAAAGAAAATGTTGCTTAATCGAACCGTGAGCAGCGCCGAAATTTCGTCGTGGGCGTTCCGGAGCCCGGTATGTTCGTTGTTACAAAACGCCGGCCTTCGGCCGCTCCCACCAAGTCAGACTTGAGTCCAGAGTTCTCTCCTGCGCCTCGGTTTCGTCATCGATGCAGGCAACGAGCTCCCGGGGCTCGTTCTCGCACGAAATTCTAAACACCGTCGCGATATAACAAAACCACTGTCTACGAGGACATCTTCGCGGAATACTACCTCTCTCGAGTCTCTGCTTTATCGGCCGCTGATATATCGTGCTGCTGTACTCTGGCACTTAAGCCGCGTTTCCCAACGGCATTACTTCCAAATACTAAAAATAGCACAAATATAACCTTTCGTCGAAAATTTCGATGATATCTTCTCTCGAATACTCGCTCGAATTATCTTAACCGTTCTATATCAAAGCAAGAAATAATCGAAGACAATATCAGATTGCCGAACTCGTATTAGCATTTCAAATATTTCAAATTACGTACACGTGCCTTGTTACGACGGATACTACTGAATGTTGTGGAAAAAAAAAACGACTTTCGATATTCATATACTGCATATTCATTTCGCCGTGAACTTTCGAGCCGGCTTCGAGTGAATTTTCATTTCAAACGAATCATCATCATCAACGCCGCGTTAATCGATTCGTAATTCGAATTGATTTCGAAGGCAGCTCGATACACCCGGCTGTTTTCGGCACGTGTGTTCCACGAAAGTGGACTCGGTTGGCAAACATGTCGCCGTGAGCGGTGTCCCCGGCGTCGCGCCATCGTGACACCGTGGTCAAACGACGCCTGGTCCGGTGTATTCATACAGAATCGAGTTACAAAACCGAGTTGTAAAAGGTCTACATTGACGTTGTCTTATATCACGTAGCCGACGCAGAACGTAGCGCGCCAGTACCATCAGCAGCAACAGCGCTGCTACGCGGTGCTGAGTCACTGCTGCGTTGCCGATACACACATCCAACGCTATTGCTGGGATGGCATGGTCGTCGTGTAGCGTTGCCACGTCTCTCGCGCTTTCCCTCCCTTCGCACCACGCCCCTGCGCCCGACACGATAGGCGTCTATCCCCACCGCCGCCCGCCCGAACGAGAAAGAGGAAAACAGGAATAAAACAAAGACGGAAGAGGGACTGTGACGATGCAACTACCGTGGGAGAAGGAGAAGGGCAGCGAGTCGAGTGGCAGGAGGAAAGAGATAGAAACAGACGGGGAGGAAATGCAGGAGCAGAGGAGAGGAGACGAGAGGAGTGGTGTGGAGTGGAGAGGAGACGAGAGGAGAAGAGAGGATGGAAGGAGACCGTCGCACCGCGCGTTCAAATTTCATTGCGTCAAGCTCACGGTACTCTCGCGTCTGCTTAGCGCGGAATTCAGAGAAAACGTCGGTAATGGAGTTTCGTGAGATAAACGGCAGCAGCGACGCCAGCGCGGCACCACGGCGTTGGCCCTGGTACCGGATAGGGTTACCAACGGGGCGACCAAAACATTTTCCAACAATGAAAATGCACCCTTTAATTCGACGCTACTCCAAAACTTCAAACGCACATGTAACGCGGAGGGCTTTATATAGGGGCCGGTTTGCAACGTTACACAACTCGACGTTAGAGACATTTCGCCGAAGAGCGCAAGCGATTTCGTTCGCTTTTATTTTCTCTTTCCGAGTTAAACGTCGTTGCGGCGGGTCAACAATTCTCCAAAGGCGCGAAAACAATCCATCCATCAGGGTTGTTTACGGCAGCGTGTTCGGTCTCCTTTCGGCGGAGGTTTGGCTGGCAAAAGCGACTAGCAGTCTCCGGGACCGCTTTGCGCTCTGATTGCTAACCCCGCTCTTCTTAAATCACCCGGTGATCCCGATTTAAGCTCCCGACCGCCTGAATTATTTTTCGCATTCAAGGGAGGAACCAAGAGCTCGCTGCGTGTATGTCACCTGTGCGATGTGCGTGTACCAGCGGCTCGTGTAAAACACCGCTAAATGTGGCTTTTTCTCTTTAAATTGTTTATGTAACACTTCTCCTAATCGATCTCTAGTCGAAATCTAATCGATCTGTCGGTTAACTAAGCAACAGTAATGCATAGAGTTTGGCAAACTATGAGAATGTCAGTATAGTTTGTTCGCTACACGTTCCATTCTCTTAAATTCCTCGCGATTACGTTTGTATCAACTGTACAAATTTCTGGAAAAGGAGTACGCAAAGTATGTTAGTCCTTTTTTATTTTCGGATTCTCTCAGAGTAAGGAATCGTACACATACAAGATTAGATTAATAAACTTTGTACTGACTAAATATTTTATAACTTATTTCATATTTTCATGCATAATATGAATGTTTACGCATTTCTATACTTTTATGAACACAACTGCTAAAATTGGGATTCAACTAAAAATTTGTATCATCTACCAAATGTTGTGAAAAGATATTCCTACTTTTGACATTTGATATGTTCTTTATTGTTACGTCTATCCTGTCGGTTTCTGCAGAAATAAAAAGTCTTAACAGATTTTCCACCGTGTACGTAATACTCTTTCTTTATCTGCGTTAGTCAGACACATTAACAAAATTTCATCGAAAAGTCTGGATCACCTCGCGTCAAGAGGAAAAGATCAATATCAGTTTAACTCTCGAACAATTCGAAAATAGAGATCGCGTGTCCTGTCACTCGTCAATAAAACTCGCGGGGGGAAGGACGCAAGAATAATAACATCGGCGATATTCGCGATATTTCTCCGAATTAAAAGAGAGAATGCCAGGCGATTTTCCGGGGGAACGGTCCATCGGAGAACGGTTGCACGGCCAGGAACGCGGACGGAAAAGAGGAAGCTGACGTGGAAATAAAAAGGACGATAGACGAAAAGGGGGGGGAGGGGGGGCCGAGGGAAAAGCAAGGACGGCGCGACAGCGACGGGAGAAGGATGGAAAATACGTGAGAGAGTTGTGAAACGGGAACGCCGTGCGCATCGCAATGCAAATGCAACTGACCCGATAAAGCTGCATTGGGTCATAGAAAGGGAAAATACAACCTACAAACGTGGGGCTCCCGCCAAAATACGATTTTTATAGCCTCTCGGGCGCCACGCTCTTCTCTCCCCTGCTGTCTCTCGCAGCGACTCGTTTCGCTACTCGAACGCTACCCTACTCGGCATATCATCCCCTGCACACCTCCCCGCGTTTATGTTAGCCATCTACATTCATCTTCGTTCCACCCTTTCGACTTCCTTCGTCTTGACACTCTTCGAACGACGAGAATGGAAACTCGAATCTTTAAAGATCTCGATCGTTCCCTCTCTCTCTCTCTCTCTCTCTCTCTCTCTCTCTCTCTCTCTTTCTCTCACTTTCTCCACCTTTATTCTATTTCCGTTAATGCTGTTAGATATTTCTATGAACGGTAGAACTTATTTCGAAATTAACCCCCTGTATAATTAGAGAGAACACGTTTCCCCGCACATCTCCGCGTTTAATGTCCGACACTTGACACCTTTTCGAGCGAGAATGGAAACTCGAATCGTCAAAGGTCTCGATCTCTCTTTCTTTGGCTGTTTTATTCCCATGTAAGAGTAAAATTCAGTTTGAAATGAATAAAACGAGAAGTTCATTTAGATTCATTTATAGTTGTTTTCATGTCTCTTGCTCTTCGTTCTATCCTTATTGATTCTCTTGCATGTATAATACTATTGCACGCGCGGTAGAATCGAGGCAGTTTAGAGTTATTTAAATTCACAGCGTAATTCGAACGAGTAATCTTCGATCTTGATTAAAATTTATTTAAAATTTTAATAAAAGAGACTCGATTAGACTCAGTTGAATTTGATTAGATTCGTTTAAATTCATCGCGTTGAATGCTTCCAGAATGGAAGTTCGAATTCTCTTCATTTCTCTTGACCTTACTCCTCTTAATAGGTACCAGAACATTCCAGAGCAGAATTTAGACTCGAATTAATAAAAAAGATGGATTTAGAATCGTTTAGACTCATTGCGTTAAACGACTCGCCGAGCAAATTTTCCTACGTTCTGCGCTTTAGCCGGTTTGCTAATTGCATTGTTCTTCAGCCGCGAGAAAAGCACTCCGGACGTGTCACACCTGCCTTTGATGTTGCCCAAGAATTCTTAAATGTTCGTGGAAAAGCTAACTGTTGCACGTTTCCTTTTTTCCCTGCTTAAATTCTAAGACTTTGCCCAAGCAAGATTGTTACTTCAAGAGCACGCGTTTAACGTCGTTTACCTTCTCACTACGAATTTTCTGTTATTTATCTGTACGATTACTTCCAACTTTTAATATACGTACACACCCCTGCTAAAAGGCCTTAAGAACGAATGCTATGTTCGCTTCAATTTTAATTTTTATCTTTAATTTTATTATCTACGATAAATAGTGGATATTAGTTGCTAATTAACTTTCATAAACCATCGTGTATTTTCATAGTTTTATATATTGTTGGGAAATTCATTATATCTTTTATCGTATCATGCTGAGAAATAAAGATACAGCTCGATTAATTACGAAACTAAAAGAACGAGACCTTTGAAAAACGGAAATACGTATGTGATTAAATTCATATTCTTGGCTCGCAACATCATAATTCTCGAATATTAACAAAAAAAAAAAAATCATTCACTCCCGTGAGAATTCTACTGGCAATAAATAAGTAAAATATTTTGTCAAGACACATTTTCATAAACTTGTAAAAGTTATACCTAACGTTATTTAACATTTAAATTTCACCTGCTGCGAGCGTCGAATCACGAACGCGTAAATAGGTACGTATAAAATATACACACGATTCAACATTCCGATAAACGTTAATAATCTCGAATTCTCGCTCATATTGAAAATTTTCATCGTAATCTTTCGTCGATAAAACAACGATAAAATGCAAACAAAAAAAAAAAAAAAAGAAGAGAGAAAAAGAAAAATACACGATGAGATAAGAGAAAATGAGAAACGTTATTTCGACCTGTGAGTCGAATTAATAAACAACGGGGAGAAGTTCAATTTCACGGAAAACCAAACGGTGAAATTTTGAATGGCACAAAGTCAAAACAGGTAACATACCACGGTTCCACGGCGGCAAGTGGGGCATAATAAATTTAGGTATCGATCGAGCGGGAAGAGCGCGCGATCTCTCGACCGGCGCACACCGACGCCAGAATATTGTTCCACGTGAAAATAACAAGACCGCGTTTTCAAATTATGGACAATCTCGCGGAATTCACTTTTATGAGTTAGACGTGATCAATAGTTGTTGCGCCGGGTCCGCTGTGTTGCGCGAATCCGACGACGAAACGTTACGGCTGATTGTATCTATATTTAACCCCCATCTACATAAACCTAATTAAATTCGAAACAAACTTCGCCTTAGACTGCCGGTATTAGTTTCTAGTGTATTTTAATTAAATGCATTCCGACAGTAAAACAGCCGACAAAAATTCGAGGAGTACAGTGAAAAATGTATTTCTCCTTGCTCGATGAAGTATCATCGTCAGTTATGGCGTTTCTTTGCTTTCTGGTACTTTTCACTGTTGGAAACAGACAGCGTGATTATTTGTAAAATAGCTTTGTCATATTAACTTTATTGTGCAAATGGAAGACTGGTGTTTAGCTTTCGAGAAACTTCTTTTATCAGAAAAAGATGGCGGAAGTATGACAGAGTAAATTTTGTGATAAATTTAAAAACAGTGTTTGTAACAAATGATGTGATTATTTTGTAATTCTTTGACTCCGTTGTAGAATCTTGGGACAATTATATTTATTTCAAAATTGGGGAACTTTGTGCAACAGAGAATCTCTAAAATGTTGCTATATTAAAAATTGCGCTCGAAAATGCACGTGCAATTGAAGAATTTTATTATCTACGATATGATTATGTACGATTATGTACAAATAATAAAAAGCATATTACAAGTCTTTTGAGTATATACGTATATATTCAAATAACAGTATGGAAAACAGAATCTGTCTGATCAATAAGAAAATAACTACTATTCTTGGAAACAGACTTAAATTCTTGTCAAACCCTGACAAATATTCGCAACCGAGACACACTCGATTCGACTGGTAAACAAGCGGGAAACGCGTGAATTCGCCATTTTTGCGCAGCTTCGCATCGACGAGAATGGAAAATCTAAATTAGTGAAATCCCACGTTTGCACCGAAATCAGTGTATGAACACGTGGTTCACTCAGTCGAGGTAGAAAGTGCTTACGGGCGAGAGTGTAGGGTGAGTGGAGAATGGTGGATGGGGTGCATGGACATTGGCCGGACATCGGAATGGGAAACGGGTTAGCCGAATGACCGGCGGTCAGAATTATAGGGGTGGTGAATTACGAATGCGCCACGTCTCCATACCAAAAACAATGCACGCAGTAAAACGGTAAATGGCGAGACGGCCTTATAAATGTCTCGTCGGGCCTGTTCACGAGCAAGACTATGGCAAGTGTCGTTTTAGCTGCATGCAAGGAAACTATATAAATTCGTGTCGTTGTCAGAAGTGACTGAATTTTAGAAGAAAACGAGAAAGACGTTTCAAGAATAACGATGGCTTGACTGCGGATAAATTCATGATTTTATTAATACAAGGGAAAAAACAAAATTCAGCTGAACAACTTTTAGAATGTCTTTGTGGAAGATTATTATTGAATCATTTATGAAAGTTTATAACGAGTATTATGTTTTGAGTATCTGTACGTATGTGTACATTGTATATGGTATTTTTGCAACATCAAATTTCTTACAGTAGCAATGAAAATTCATATTCTAAACTGATAGAAAGCAATTTCTCTTTGGTAAGTACGTTTAAATTAATTCGTAATCACTGCACAAATTATTGTATAAATTGCATAGCTGATACCATTCATGTATTATATATCACAGGTATCTACATATTGTTGATACATCCTAATAATTTTATCGAATTTTTGATTATTCATTTTTGCTCCTTTCATTTCTACGTTTTTCGAAAGTTTTTCTAAAACTGTAGAATGCGCTATAGTAAAAAAAATTAATCCATGACTTTGAAAGCCAATGAAATTGGTTACCATTTGAATTGATTGTAACAAATGTTCTACAAAAATAATAAAATAGAAAGGTGTTTTTGTAGCGACAAATATATTAAAACATTAGATTTTATTTATGAAAAAAAAGACATAATAGTGCGTTTTGTTGGCGCGCTTCTCGAATCGCGCATTTCGGTAATCGATATATACGAAACGTGCGCGCGGGCAGCCGAATCGCTTTTAGACTCATTTAAAATGCATCGGAGTATACCCTACACCTTCCTCATCCCTTCCTATTCACGTACATGTGCCAACACACGTTTTCCTCAGACTTGTACGAATATTTAAAACATTGCCACTGATGTGTTTGAAAAAATTAAAATTGACGTTTCATACGACAGCCCTTGAGAACAATTTCCTTTCTACATTTGTACCAATCGATTTATTTTGGCGACGACGACTTGAATGTTTCATGTTTCTCACTGATCTTTTTATTTCACGTACTTTCACTTACAGTTATTTTATTGAATGTTCATTCATGCACCGTGAAAAAGACATGAACTCTCCATCCTTTCTTTTATTTACTACTCGGTTCGACATAAAATGATTATGGAGTAGTGTAAAGTAAGTTTATTTACAAGTAGACAAATTTTTGCTAATGTTTCAATCAAAAGATACTAAAGTTTCTAATATATAAAACTGCAATCTAAAATGATCGTAGATTTAAAAGAAAACTATCGACAATTTAGAAGATTCAACCTTAATCGAATGATATTTTTAATGAAGCTATTGTATCAAATTAACGACGTTAAAAAATGAAATTTTCTATTAGCTCAAACATAATTCAATACTCCATTCTTAACATTTTAAATTACTTTTCAAACCACGCTGACGTTAAAATTTACAATCAAAAAATTAAACTATAAATAGAGAGATTGACTGACTTTATACAAATATCAAAATCTTTATCGATGTTCTTTTACATTTTTGATGTAATCGATATTTCTGTTTTACTCATACGGCAACCCCTCAGTCAATAATGATTAAACAACATAAACATCCAATGTTAGACACATCGAGGTATTAATAGCGTCACCTTCGAAGGCCGGCATTTCCTCCCAGCGGCAATGTCAGATTACGTAAGGTGAGAAGCGTACGACTACAAAGGGTTAAAGGGCTAATAATACGTAGAATTAATTTTAGACCTCCACGAGATCGAGATACAAGTCGCATTGTTAATTCCCGGCGAACCTGGAGAGCTTCCATTAATCAACGGTCCATTCAACGGTATAACCAATGAGGTATCGACGGGACACCATAAATCGTTACATCGAGGCGACACTGCGAGACCAATGGGAGAGAGAGAGAGAGAGAGAGAGAGAGAGAGAGAGAGAAAGAAAAAAAAAGAAAACCGCCGGCGAGGCGTTTCGTCCACTGCTTCGACTAAAAATCGTCATTCTGAAAATACACGAAAGTCGAAATAGAACCGGCGTATCGATCGACAGCAGAGTGCTCGTGCGAATCTACGAAATGTCGAAGGTCACCAAGATGACTCGGCAACGAGACACAGTGGTGGTTTTTCTCTTTGAAGAATCGTTGCGTGACGAAAAGTAACTCGGCGAATCATTTGGATACGTAAAAATCTTACTGTTGTTCAGCGACGAAAGTTAGTTGACCTTTAAACGGACTTTTAATTTTAATTCAACAGTTGAAGCTTTAGAAATCGTAACGAGACGTCGATCTTTGAATAATTAATTGGAAAACGCGACTCGGCAGAAACCTCGAGTTCGACAAATATTACTTATCAACACACTCTCAGTTCCTAAAATTCGAATGATTTTGTAAAATCGACTATTTCGTATATAATAATCTAATTACTGACATTTTATATAATTTATATGAAAACTTATATTTTATACAAGTTATTGCAAGACTGTCCATAATATTAAAAAATTTCACATTTCCTCCTAACAATAGTTTCACAATCCATTTCGATGGTTCCCAAGGTTCTTCCTGTATCCAACAGTACGATTATATCGATGATCTTCCGCGAGGTTTAGGTACGAACAGACTGTTTACGATTTCCACGTGGCGCCACGCCCCAACCCCCGCGCGACTTCGCAAAGTCCATGGAGTCTCGGCAAAGTTTCCTAATCGTAGGCCGGGGGAATCCCCGAACCACCCACCCACCCACCCTCGAGTGTCCCTGTCCTTGCAGATCAGCCGAGACGCCCGCCGGAAGAATCGTTGACCAAATTCTCCGGCTGTTGGATACCAGAGGTTCCCCTTTAAGCGTCTTTACTCCGGACCGATCTACCCTTTCAACGGTAGACTTTTTCAGAGCTCTCTTTATTCCAAATCGTGTTTGATAACGTTCTTTTGCGGAACAGAGGAAATTTGGAATGAAGGTCGACGATACATCTTTTGCCCCCTTCTGCGTAAATAATATATTATTTTCTCGAACAGCAACTACTTGCACAAACGTATTAAAATTTAACGCGTAGAATTATTTTTGAGATCGGTTCTCCGTGCGAAATCGGGTCTGATGACGTTCTATTGTGATGGGGAGGAAGAAAAAGGAGACGTTGATAATACATCGTTTCTATCTTTTGTACAAATTTTTCTGGAAGAGCTATATGCAAAAATTCTTCAAAATTATATTTGCATCGGCACGTCATCAATTCTCACGTACAATTATTTTTATTATCCCATTTTCGAGATTACCATTTCTTTTGAAATCGTGTCTGATAACATTCTTTTATGACAAGGCAGGGAGAAAGGAGATTATGTACCTGATCATGTACCAAGTAGATTTAAGATCTATCCTTTATACAAATGTTGTATTGAAGGAGTATTTGTAAAATCCTGTCAAAATGTCAATGCATAATTAATTATACTCGTATTTGTATCTCATTAATCGTCCTGCAAAATCACCTTTTATATCTGATAACGTTCTCTCTGTGGAAATCTCAGAACCATTAATAATATCGAAGACTTTAGATATGCTCCTAGATAAATAACATAATATTGGCTTCTTAAATGAGTATTCGCAAAATTTCACTGAAACGTCTATCATTTCATAAAATCGTTTTAAAAGAACAGATCCTGAGTACCTTCTCAAGAGTAGAGTCTTTAAAGAGCTTTCTCCGCTCGAAATTTCTATAGATCCCTTAACAAGAAACCTTTAAACGCCAAGAAAATTTAAAGCTTCCGTAAACGTCTATCCCATAAATGACACGCGATACCTTCTCTCTTGAAACATTAACGTCTACTTTCCATTGCGCGATATGCGTTGTTAATATCAATGACGCATTATATTATTAAATCGCTTCGTTGCATTAATCAATTCGTCATTAATCAACACCTGCGAGCATTGGCAATTCTGCTGACCAGTCCATAAAATCATTTTTTCGTACTCGATGTAGAGTTGCCTGCCTGAAAATATAGCATCCATCTCCGACGACCATGATCGTATCGAATCGCGGCCAACGGTTCGCCGGTACCATATTGAAATAAAAAGAAGGAAAAGAGGAAACGCGGGTACGAGACCCCATGAAAACCGCGAGAAATCATACCCCCGTTTCTCACCCCGTTCATCGTTGCACCGGCACAAAACGAAACGACTCTCTCCCTCTCTCCACCTCTCTCTCTCTCTCGGCTTGCCGCTAATCTCACAGCCGATCCGATCGGGGATGAGCACGTAGGAAAAAAGGAAAGGGAAAAAAACGCAGAGAGAGAGAGAAAAAGAGAGAGCAAACCAGAGACGGATTCGGGAAAGGTGGAAAGGGATAGGGGGGGAAAAAGACAGGGAATGGAAGCAGTAACTCCGTGTACATTCGACGAGACAAACTTGATCAATGGCCCCGGCCGAAGCACCAGTCGCAAGGAGGATACGTGTGCACGAAGCGGCCAGGCACACGGAAAAGCGTCGCGCATTGTACAGAGAGAGGCGAGGCCCCCCCGGTATTAATAACAATTCTCACATCTAGCCAAACAAACGTATATGTGCATAGGGGAAAGGGGTTTGATCGGGGTGTATACGTGCGTATAAAATATACATGGAATTTCGTCTGTAAACGTATACAGGGACACACGGGCGATACCGACGGAGAGAAAGGAAAGAAGAGGGGAACAAAAAGAGAAAAAGAATAAATAAAACGAAAGAAGAGAAACGCGGAGGGTGGAAAAAAGAGAGGAGGAGGAGGAGGAGGAGGAGGAGGAGGAGGAGAAGAGGAAGGTAGAAAGGAAAGGAAAAAAACGCAGCGAAGCGCGTGATCGTCGGAGTTTTCTCGTGGTGGGTCCCCTGACGGTGGAGACGCGGGTGGGAGATACTGAGAGAGGGGTGGAAAAAAACGAGGAAGAACACAGCGCCAGCAGCGCCGCGACTATTTCCCTTCTTTCTCCCTGTCGTTCGTGCGCAGAGAGGCAGCGGTGGCAGGCAGCGCGTACGTACATTTATTCGAAAGTTCACAAACACGCGGCCAACTTGCACTCTGCTAATAAGTCATCGGTGTTCGTTCGTTCGTTCGTTCGTTCGTTCGTTCGTCGTCGTCAACCACCACCCGGTAGCGCGCCGCAACCCCCACTATGTGGGTCGCTTCGCTTCGCTCTCGCGTTACCTCTGAACCTAACTCACCACCACCACCACCACCACCACCCACCCCCGCCCACGCCCGTTTCTACTTCCCCTCGTTCCTCCTCCACCCCCTTCCGTTTCCCCTCGTTCCACTTCGGCTTGGTTCTACTTCGCTCACCCCCGTCCCAAACCACCCCTCCATCCGTGTATACGTAGAACCTTTCGTCGTGTGCGCGGGTGCGCTTGTGTTTTACGCGAGTTCCACCCATCCTCTGCCGAATTCAAACCAACTCACACACACACACACACACGAACGACCAGTCGGTTTTCAAGTACATACATACTAAACTACGCTCCCTTGCGCGTGACTTGTGTGTGACAGTCCGTGCACACGTGCACAGAGGCGTTTTTCACTGTGTCTGGTGCTCGCACAGCTTCACTCTGAAATCCCATTTAACTGCACGTGTACGTCCCGCCTCTTCGTGTACACGTTCATACACATGTACGAACGAGAGCGCGTACATGTATACGGGGCAAGTTTTTGCAGGCACATTTAAACGAAAAAGCTTCGTCGCCACGAAGGCGGGGGTGTGTATGCGCGGGCGCGGGCGCGCACGTGAGCGTGAGCGTGAGCGTGAGCGCGATAAAGCTTCGGGAAAGCGTATATGGTGGCGCAGTGAAGTTTCACCAATACCGGGAGAGTGCTATAGCAAAACATGTATACACGGACAGATACGGTCATGGTTCTGGTTCGCTATGTTCGATCCTTCTTCAGGCAACCGACGCCTGCCGTCCTCCCCCGCCCACCCCTCTCTCTCGCTCCCTCTGACCGGGTTACGCTTGCAAGCACGCTAGCTCGTTCTCTCTCTCGCCCTTTCACCGGTTTCTCTCTCCCTGCTCTCTCCTTCCGCTTCAATTTCTATCTATTCCCATCTCCGTCGCTTCCCCGCCGGGTTTTTTTGTCCGTCTCTGTCGAGAGTCGAGACCGGAGTCCGTCGTCGAAAACTGGAAAACGGGTGTACGTGTAACGGCGGACGAGCAAGAAAAAGAGATCCACCTTTGATGACGCGTGGCCGCGCCACGAGGTCCCCGGGTGCACGTTGCGCGGCACTTAAATTACATGATTAAAGGTGCTTTAATTAGTTATTCGACGAGACCTAAATTTATTCGAAGCTTGATATTAGTTTTCATGCAGTTTAATTTCGTTCCGAGTCGACGCGATAATTAACTGACCCGGCGCCGCCGCCACGCGTCTGACAAGGGAAGTTCGCCGAGCGGAAAATTCGAAAAAAAAAAAGAGAAAAGAAAAAATTTGAAACTTTTCGCAAACTGTACGTAGTTCACGGAAACTATAGCGGGACGATTCATTTTTTCCTGTTATTACCACCGCGCGCCAAGCTACAAATTTCCTCTCTCTCTCTCTCTCTCTCTCTCTCTCTCTCTCTCTCTCTCTCTCGCTCTAAAAAGGAATCGCAAGTAAAATCATTAACAACGAATTTCTTAGAAAGCTTCGTCATATTACGCAACTGATATTTATAGCAGCAGAGCCACGTAGCGAAGCAGAACGATCGCGCGAGACGAGAGACTCGGCGAGCCAGGTATACCGAACGAGGAAAATCGATTTACCCGGGGACCGATCCACTGCGGCGACGCACACACGCGAGAGATTACGGTCGCCGGGTACGAATTTCCGAATCGAAGATCAGACCAGGCTGCGAAACACACGCGGAGAGTGCACGTGGAAAAACGAAGGGAAAGTCGGCGAACTTAATCAGACGTATGGCGATGCGCGATAGGAACGCGCGAGGTGATCAGCCGGCACGCGGGAACAGGACGTTTTCCCTTGCGCGTACGTACACGCATATCGGGGAAGGGAAAAGAGAAAGAGGAAATCTTCTTCACATATATATCGCGGTACACGCACACACCGCGGTGCACGGTCGCGTATTAAAGCGGCAAGAAACGCCTGGTTCTCCCACGCGAAGCAAAGGACCGAGCGGTCGGAGGGTGTACAGGAAGGGGAGAAAAGAACGAAGAAAAAAAGATGATCACGTTCGTTTCTCGCGGTCTGCACGCGCGGCGCCTTTCGCGAAGCGACTTTCGAAGCTACTCGACGGTTGCATACACACGTAACCAGCAGCTTTATTCGTCTCTTTCTCCTTCATTTTTCCCCTGTTCTACCGTCGACGTGCTCTCTCTCTCTCTCTCTCTCTCTTCGTCTCTCTCTTTCTCCTGTCTGCGCCACACGTAGCGGTGAAAGCAGTCACGGTGAAAGGTGATTGTAGCGTGTACATCCCGCGTGTCTTTCCCCGTGCCCATTTTAATACCCAGAATAGATCCTTCGTTGCTCTTCTTTTTTTTTTTTTTTTGTTTCGAGTTCTTTGTACCCGAGTTCCTGAGTGTATACGCGAGTGAATATCTCCCTGGCGATAAGCTCGTTTCATCATCGAGCACGCGATCGATCGACCGATCTATTTTTCTACATCGGGAGCTACGTACTCTTTGACCACTTGCGCTGGCAGCTGATTGCGGACCGTAACGAGTGACCAAAACCGCGTACGATAATTCGTCGCTTTCTTTTCGAACTTTCGTCGGCACGATGTCGCTGGACAGAAATGATTGAGAAGTAATAAATTTATTATTTGGTTCTTCCTATTTTGTCTACACTTAAATATACTTAACACTGTGAAAATATTACAATTTTGAAAGAAAAAATTCTCGACGTGCGTGAGCTCCACGTCATTCCAGCGCAAGAGGTTAATAGCTACGAGGGAAAAAAGCAACATTCGTAATTCGGTAACGCGAGGTAAAATCTTGTACATCGTCCTCGACGTGATCGCTGGTTGTCGTCGTAGTCATCGTCGTCGTCGTCGTCGTCGTCGTCGTCGTCGTCGTCGTCGTCGTCGTCGTCGTCGTCGTCGTCGAGGGGTTGCTCGTTGTCCAGAGTCCAGGGTAGCGTAATCCGGCTTGCATCAGACTCCCCTTTGCCACCCACGTCCACCCTTCCCCGTCTGCCTCGCTCTCGGCTCGTTCTCCGTCCTCTGTCTCGCTCCATAATTCAGTCGGTGCTCCGATTGGTCGACGTCGGCCGCTGACGTCACGTGAAAACCGGCAGGATAACAAGGAACGAGGGGAGGCCAGGCAGCAACCACTCGGAGGAGATACGAAAGGGATGCGAACCGAGAGAGAAAGCGAGATAGAGACAGAGAGAGATGGAAAAGCGAACAGGGGGGTTGGAAAACGGTGGTAGTCAGGCTCCCACAAAAATACCCTGTCAGATAGAAACTGGCGCCCAAGCCTGGCGGACGCTACCAGCGCCGCTCCGCCACCGACGCTACTTCCAACGATACCATCACGCCTGATACCGCCTTCGTTCTCTTCTCCACCCTCCACGCTTCCACGACCCAGCCAGCCACCACGTCCACCCTCGTATCTTTCTCTTGAACGATACCACCCCGACCTGGTATATTTCCTATATTTCACCGGTTTTCTTGCGACGCTCCCGGTGGTGACCAACCCGTGTTTCTCCCAACCCCACGTTTTCCCTCTACCCCCTGTCCTTTACAGTTTAATATCCTTTGCTCTTCCTACGCTCTGCTCTCCAACCTCTTTTCCTTTGCCTATTACTAATCCCTGCTCGAGAGAAAGAGAGAGAGAGAGAGAGAGAGAGAGAGAGAGAAATTACGCCCTCTCGAAATTTCCTCGTTATTCGTTTATGAAATTTAAATGAAAGAGATCGGAAGCGGTGGTGGGAAGCAGGTCGCGGAGGATCGGCGCGCACAGGCGGAGGAAGGTCGCAAAAGGGAAACGTTGCCGCGATAGAAACGCGGCGAAGGAGCTTCGTGTCAGGTCGAAGGATCGATTTTCAAGGAAGATGGCGACCCACGTTCCCCCTCCAACCCGCGACTACCCTCCGCGCTCTACCCACACAGTCGCAGACGCACATACAGACACGTACAAGTGCGCCACACGTAGGGAAACACATCCACACAACTCCTGTTCGTCGTCGCTACCCCTCGCCCACTTCGAACTCACGGTCGATGAAGTGGAGTTCTCCTCTCTTCTCCTCCCTCTCTCTCTTTCTCTCTCTCTCTGGATTGTGCATACAGATATATATATATATATACACACACACACGCGTTCTCTCTTTCTCTCTCTGTTACTGTTTCTGTTTTGTTCGCAGTACTCCGGGTACTTTCGAAAAATAAAGAGAGATAAGGGAGAGAGATAGGGAAACATACGGCTGTTAAAGAAAACCGAGGAGATAGGCGATGAAAGACCAGCAGCGGGGGGTTCATTATGCTTCTTGAATCGTAAACAAACAAACAACACAACGACCGAGCAAGATCCGCTCTCGTTCCTCGCGCCGGTGCGAGCGCAGAATCGCGAGGAAGGATCGCGAAGACCGCAATCATTCGCGATTCCGAAACAACCCTCGACGAAAGGGCGATAGCAAGGATTGGCGACGAGGAAGGGAGGGGCGGGAAAGGGGGGAGGGGGAGAGGAGGGCGCACATTCGAAATTATACGCGGCTGAAATATCCATCGCGATGGAAAACAATCCAAGATGAAGTTGACCCGGAAATTTACTCAAATAGCAACTCGGTATCTTTAGTTTGAACAGCGCTCTCTCGGCCCGTTCTCTCTGCCGGCTATATATATAACCCGAGCCGGGCCAGAATCTCCACCGTAAAGGTATCCAAAGATACACCCGGCAATTAAAGCGCTGCGCCCGCGAACCGGGCGCGTGGCCTGCTGGAGAACCTATTCTCCACTTAAAATTAGAACGATACAGAGCTTTGGTCGCGATTCAATCCCGAATTTTGTACTTGCGTGTCGGACGACGGTGTCTCGCATTTTTTTTTTTTTTTTAACAGAACACGACGATATTGCATTACTTTTGAACGTAATCTAATAACGAAAAAACAAGAGAATACCTGTCAAGTCCGTTAACAAAATAATTCCTAAAACTAAGACGTACACGCTGACAATAAATTGTAATTGCAACTAAATTAGAAATTGCAACAAATCGAACACGTAGTCCCTGCCGAAACATAGACCATCGAAAAATTTTCTACAAACCAAATCCTAAATTGCAAGACAAATTACTTACGATTAGCTCAAACTCGTCTCGAATAAATCTAGCTCACCCTACTGCAACCGATATTCTCGAGCGTGTGCCAGTTCTCAGCTCTCCCTCTCTCTCTCTTTCTCTCTCTCTCTCTCTCTCTCTCTCGACATGAACCAACCGTGTAGAGAAGTACAGTCGTAGGTGTGAACCAGATCGATCGATCGCATTTGTTTATTAACCTACCGGTTCGATTGAATTATTACAGATGACGAACAACGCGCGTACGAGAAGATCTCATTGCACGGAAATAAATTCGCGGGTTACGTCGGTGGACGTAACATTTTCGCGACGCGAAATTATGCTCCAGACAAGGGAAAAGCCCGGAAGTAGTGCCTCGACCGGGCGGATCGGCCATAGAAACCTAGGTGCACGTATAGATATGGGTTATATGTTAGGGCGAGTATAGCTTAGGGCGCACGCGCGCACGCGGCTGTACGCGCAGCAAAGCACCACCCGCACCGGTTCGAAACTTCAAACGTGCCACGTCGGCGCCGAAATTGGAGCATTATTACGAAGTTGAATTCGACCGCAGGAATAATTACGCGCGGCCGCCGCCGCACAGATTAATATTTCCATTCGATTTGGAGGCGATTCGCGATATATTTCAATCCGCGATTAATGACTTTCGCTATCCCGCGTCGGTCGCGCGTGATTACGAGTAATCATTCTGTGTACTGGTCATCCGTCCGGTTCGTTAGCGGTCCGCGGATTCTTTTCAAAGAATAACGTCGCCGCTGCCCGAGCTCCGTTCACGGCAGCCATCGATCGAGCGGTGGCGCCGTTTCGAAATTTATGAAAACTCGGGACGCGACACCGAGTGGACCAGGCGGTTCGTTTCGATTTCCAGAGCGAAAATTTTTTGTCGACGAATCATTCGAATCGCGTTCGTTTACTTCGTGGCCATGGCCGCCTTTTATTTTATCAACTAGAATTAACTTGTCACTGAAAAGACTATAATGTTCCAGGTATGATAGTGTTAACGAAAGATCTTGAACTTTTATTCGTATTACGATTAAAGTTACGATTGAGTTTCTCAAGATTGACGTTTCGAGGAAATTCGTAAAAAAGGAAAAAATAGGACGTCGGCGTAGAGAGAAGCGTAGAACACGCAAGAGAGTAGGATGCACGTGAGTGAATAAAATTCAATCGAGCCTTTAAGTAGTACGGTAGTCTGGCACAAAGAACGAGGAACGACGGTTACGAATCGTAATTAAATCATAGCCGGCAAAAATAGAAAAAGAGCGCGGCGAGAGGCGAGAGAGGAGCAAGGGGAGAGAATGCAGGTCGAAATATTGGACGGAATATCGCGCAGCAAAATTCTGGCCGCAGCTAGGCAACCATTTTCATCGATCGCGACCGGGAAAGGGGGGTCTGAAAAGGGGTCGGCCATTTTGTTTATCGTGCGCTAATGTCGAATGACCGCTAAAAGTGAATAACAGTTGCTTTTCCTACCCTTCTGTCATACCGTTAATGCGGCTGTTCTGCAGGCAAATACGTTCGTGCCTAATTTATCGACAAATTTCCCGTGGAAGAAATTAAATACTGTAATTTAAGAAAAAAAAAAAAAAAAAAAAAAAAGAAAAAAAGACAGATTACAGTAAATGAAAATACATCCAGTTGCGGCAGTTGCTCGTGAACATTTCATTTAATTCAAAGGAATGTAAATCGAACGACACGGAAGAGGCGATCGATAAACGGGTGGCTGTTTTATTCTGACTCTTCGATAACGCTTCAGAAAAGACACCGGCGATCCTCGAATTTTTATACTTCTCTCCTTCCTTTCGATAAAGAAGGGACCTCTCAGCGTTCTGAGAAAAATTGAGAAACTTTCAAGACGAGCTTGAGATATTTGGTTGGATCTTGAACAATGATTCAGCCAACAGTGTCTAGGGAAGATTTTTTTTAATAGATTCTTGCCGCAATTGGAAGTTGTCGCAGCTTGTCTTCGCGATTTTTCCAGTCCTTTCTGACAAAACACAGTCACGTGATTAAGCACGGTTTACAATGACCTGCCAGCCGAGCAATATCAAAGCACCGATATCCAATAATCGTTCGAAGGAGAGCCGTGAACAGGCAGTCGCTGCAGAAACGGAGCTTTCGTCGGTAGCGTTACGTCACGGAGTAACACCGTGGCTCCTAATTAACGTTAGTGCTTCGTATTTCGCTACGACGCATTTTGCTCGTGAGAAAGTAGAGAGAGAGAGAGAGAGAGAGAGAGAGAGAGAGAGAAATATCTAATTTCGTCACCATGTTACGTGACGAATTACGAGAGGAGAAGAGAGGAGGAGAAAGGAAAGAAAAGAAACGCGATCGAGCGCCTTTTAAGGGACGTTACTCGACCACTGTCGCTTTTATCGTTAGAATTAGCACGATGAAGAAACAAGTTCGGTTGGAAAGCGTGACAAGTGTTCCGCGAGAGCAGCGTGCCGATGATCAATGCGATGTTCGTTGGTGGGCATCGAGAAGCGACGGCAGTCCATTAATCATTGATTAAAGTTAACGAGCTGTGCTCCGCGCTATGGACACAGGAAAATTTGACGAATTATGAAGATCAATATGCAACGTCCCTGATCAATTATCAGACAACTCGGGACGCATCGTCGGCGACCATCTTCCGAAATCGTGAGTGTCGCGAATTGCGAAATCCTCCATTTCGAATTTCAGTCGGTAGCGTTGTTCGCTGGTACCGTTGACAATTTTATCCAAGTGTTCAGTGCACTGACGATTCATCTTCGTAGGTTTCAATTCCACGATTAATAATAATCAGACTTAGTAATAATTTTTGTAGCTTCGAGTTGCACGCATGTTGATTTCGTCGGTGTTATGAAATTTAGTACTGCGTGGAAGCAACTTTTGAAGAAAGATCGCACGGGAATTAGTAAATCGTTTGATTCTCTTGGTCGATTAGGAATAATTAATTGAATTTGTCAACGGAGTCGTTTTTTAACCAAAATCTCTCATTCAAAAAATAATAAAGCCAGAGTACTTCCAAATCTGAGTTATTAACAGCAAACGCAAGCTACGATGTGACTTGATTTTTAATCAAAAATAATACGACGTGTAAAGTAATAGGAGATCCATAAATAAAAAAAAAAAATTAAAAACTAGAAATCCAAATAAATTCATCCTCCCCGATTAAAAGAGACTGATCGGACTTCATTACTAATTTCTATCACGAAAAACGTGATACTCTCAATTCTAACTAATTCAGCATAAATTATATATGACGAAAGATACGATAAAAAAGAACTTAGTAAGGAGTCATCTACGACTCCACGATATCATTTTTTCACCAAAACTTGTCAGGCAGAAATTCGCGAAGCGTCTCGCTCGGGGATGGCGAGGAAGGATCGTCCGACTTCGTGGAACGAGGAAGAAGCTCGACGAAATCGAACGTTCCAATTCGCGAGAGAAGGGACTCGCGGGTGGCATCAGTCACCTGGTTGGAAAGCAACGTCGCTGCTCCTCCTAATTAATGTTAATGCCGCGCGTTTCGGACGGTGGTGCGCCGTCCAGGAAAGCACGTCGACGAGCAGCCAACCAAACGGTCAGAAACGGAGCAAAAGTACAGTTCGGATTGTTAGTCGGTAGTTCGGAGAGCGGCGGCCACGCGATTGGCCGGCTTTTTGCGCGGGAATCGATCCTACGTTTTCGGGGGATGCCCCGCCTGTGTAACGAGGGTGAGGAGCAGCGAACTTCCGGCGCAGAGTGGCTCCGATTGGACGGTTCCGCGTGGTGCTACCCTGTCATTGGTCCAGGCTGGAACAGCGGCAGTTCGAATGTGACGGCCAAGGATAAACCTTTCCAGTGACGCACGCTGCACACCCGATTCACATCGGCCTCTGACACGACGAAAACAGATTCCGCCAAATGGGACGAGTATCCCATGATGTTAAGACCGACGATATAACTGTTTTATTGCTCGTTGAATATTTATCGTAAGATGATATTTCTCAATTGAAGGTAACAAGAAAGAGGCAACTCTTTGCGCTTTTGTTCATATTTTTTGTATTCTCTTTCGTACAAAAAAAAAAAAAATGTGATCTTTCGTTCGAGGTAAAAAAGTGAGATGGCGAATAATAATTGATCATAAATTTATAGTTTGAACAGTATTTGATTTTAGAAAATCGATCGTTCGCTAGTTTTTAATTGTCATGCCAGATAGTTTAACTCTTGACTTGGTGACCACCTTTTCCTCCGGGTCGATAATTACGAATTGTATAAACTGTGCTCTAACCTCTTATGCTGGAATGACGAGCCCAAAATTACAATATTTTCTCAGTTTTAAGTATATTTAAATAGTGAGCGACCCAGGAAAAACGAATGATAAATTTATTACTTCTCAATAATTTCTATCCGGTGATATCATACTGACGAGTTCAAAAAGAAAGCGACGAATTATTGTATACGGTCACTCGTTACGGTCCGCAATCAGTTGCCAGCGCAAGTGGTTGAAAGACCATTTTGAAATCTATTACGTGTTGAAATGTTTCTTTCTTCGAGCCACGTAACATAATATTACGTGTCTCGTTTTTCCAAACTAATGCGCAATAAACACGAGCAAATTTACGAATAGTGATTATTTTTACATTTGTAAAAATGAATATACCCGGCGTATGCATTCGCCAAACTTTACGCTTTCGCTCCAACATCTCCAACTTTCTTCTTTAATATATAGACCTATTACAATGAAACATTTCATAAACACAAGACTCGCTTCCAAACGCTTGCTCCAGAAAAATGAACAAACATAAAACGGAGCGCGAAAAAGCGACGGCAATTTAAAGGGAATCAAAAATACAAAAATACCTAATACCTTCCCGAGAACGTGCACGTGTCTATAGCCAGTGTTCGACTGCGCCAGCAACCTACCACTAACTTTTTACGTGTCGAGAATTTTCTGTCCCAAAATTGCAATATTTTCTCAGTTTTAAGTATATTTAAGTACAGGCAAGACAAATAACAAATTTATTACTTCCCAATAATTTCTATCCAGTGATATTATACCGACGAGTTTCGAAAAGAAAGCGACGAATTATCGTATACGGTTTGGTCGCTCGTTATGGTCCGCAATCAAGTTGCCAGCGCAAGTCAGTTAACGTCGCCATACATCGACGAGGAGAAAACGTCGTTGACGAAGAGGATTGTGACTGGCGCGCTCGAGAGGATTCCTCCTTCTTTCTCCTCGTGCTCCGATCGTTCCGTTTACCGACGTCGCAGACAAAGATGACCCTGTTGCCACTTTAAATACCAGACGCCTCCTTAGGAATCACCTGTTGACTGCATTTCCTACCCCCCGCAAGGAAATTACAGACACAAACGATCTACTCGTGCGAGGCCGCCGAAACCTCGCCCCGGAAAAACTTTTTCAACGATCGTCGATCCCCGTTTACTCGGCCGCAGCTACTTTAACACCAGTCGCTTCTCAATCTCTCTTTTCCCTTCTACAGTCCGTCTCCACGCCGCAGTTTTGCCCATCGTTCGCTCTCTGTTCTCTCCTCTCTTGCACTCCAACACTCTGCCCTCTCCCCCCCCCCTCCCACGCCTCTTTCATCCGCAGTTCAACGAAGAAAACTTCATGCTCCGTGTAAACTGGCATAATTAACTTCCCGTTGCGACTTCTTAATTGCGGAGGAAAAGTTCAAGGACCGAGGCCGCGTGTATTTTGCAGCGGATCGCGCGAAAATCCATGGTAAAGCATCTACAGAGGAAGAGGGAGAAGGGGAGGGAGAGAGAGAGAGAGAGAGAGAGAGAGAGAGAAGGAGATAGGAAGAGGGGAATTCCTCCGAAGGGGATGGCCAGTAGAAATCGCGTCAACACCGATGATTAATACGATAACGAGCAAAGGAATAAAGGGGATGTTTACCGACTGAACGACGCGAACTTCTGCCCACTTTTTAACCGAACGTTAAACGTGATTACCAGAAATTATCGCGAACCAAGATTTCATCCTTGTGTACACGCGTGTCTCTAGTCTCGTGAGAAGCATACGTTTTTCCAATTAGCAATTAACCCTCTCCGTCCACGAGGCAACACTCTGGACTTTTGAAACGATCGACAGTCTACATTAAACTTTGAAATCAGCAGTCCTAATCGATGCTTCTTCGAGTTTGTTTCTTACGACGTTCGCCATCTTTTTACAGAAGGATCTATTCATTGCGAAATGAATGGCAAACTTAATTTCTGTTCCTATTACTTTTATTATTCTTTCAGACTTCTAGTAAAATTTTTCAATTTTTTCCTCGTGATCGAAATTGTTCCAGTAAAATAACTATCAATTGCAATAGTAACAAGTTGTAGTAAATAATTACAATAATTATAACAATATGATTATAATTAGAGTAAAATGATTATAATCGGATTAGCTTAATATCGACACACGCGCATGCACTAAAAGTTTATTAATACTGATAAACCTATAAACCGTTCGTGGTGAAAGTTATCGATACGTGTACGTAGCTACTCAGAATGTTACTAAAATCGATTAGAGACTCTTTTCTCGTAGAGTGTGCAATTTAATACGTAGAAATTTCGGTGAAATTTCCGTCACTGATGAAAAACACACTTTTAACGGAATGGTTGAACTCGCCACGCAACGCTTACGCTTAATAATGTTCAAACCTTGTCCTGTTGGAATGCTTACGCTCAACCAGGTGTAACGCGAACGAAATGTCTCCTACGGCGTGAAAGCTGGCGCTCGAAATAATGGAAATGTTCCTCGTTTCTTTTTCTTTTTCTTTTTTTCCAGGAAAAGTAAAAAAACGCGTCGAATTTCTTGAGAGCGCCAATCAGAGTTGAATTTTTTATCTTTCATTCATCATCAACTACACACTTTTTTCGCTTACTAAAAATCTCTGATCACAGTTTGCTACCTTCGGATCATAGATGACTAATAGTATAATAATTTCGATGAACTTTTTATTCCAAAGTTTCGTTAATTTTAATTTTAAGTTTAATTACACATTTATACAGGGGAGCGATATTGATTTTTACCTCATATTCAACGTAAAATATAGCATAAAATTAAATAACCTAATCTAGATTGTTATCGTTAACCTACCGGCGTAACCAATTGGGAGACAATTTACGGGAGTTGCTAAAGTTTAATAGCCAAATTCTAGTAGTTATTTAAGTAATTTTTAATAGCATTTTATTTTATTTTAGTGATTTTTAATAGTACTGAAAATTCAGAAAGAAATTTAAATTTATAGTACAAATAAGCATAATAAGCATTTGCTTTGTAACCGAATGGAATATGAAGCTTCGTTAAATATAAAAAAGAAAAAAAAACAATATTTAATTTCGTGCCATTGGAATTCCATGGATAATTTTGAAAAAGAAGAGCGTGTCAAAAAAGCTGTTACTATGTGCAGCGAGTCATTGCAAATATCTCCGATGTATTTCAATTGTCACGAAGCCAAGCTTCGCGTGGACACAAAACGCGCGTTCAAAATGCAAACGAAACGTTATAGTTATCGATTAACCAGCTCGCGACATCCAGTTACAAATCACTCACGCGACCGTGTGTATAATGAGCCACGCCGAGGGGCAACTACGCGCGTGGGTCAACTAATGCTCATTCCGTTACGTGGAACAGTTACATCATAAACGAAAAGAGAGAAAAGAAATAAGGAAGAACGAAGTATAAAAGGGACAGAAACGCGAGAAAGTTGATTTCCTTATCTGGCAACGTAACATATAACAATATTACAATTTACTTTTTTTTTTTTTTTTAGCAACAGTCACGAAATGTCTTGGTATTTTTTCACTGTCGAAATATTTTAAATCTCTTGTGCTTCTTTCTCTTTTTTTTTTTTTTTTTTACCTGGCAAGTAAATATTTTAAATATTAAATATGAATTTGCATAAAGATCTACAGATCTAGCGATAAAACTTCAATTATCTTTAAGTGATGTAGTTTTGAGCTTAGTAGAAATAGAACGTTTAATTTCACTACATAATCGAGTTAACGTTGGACCGATGACTGGAGTATAAAATTGAAATGCAAAGGATAGGAAATGTGTTACAATACAGTAAAGAATCTTCGATTTATATATTCCACAGAGAGAGCACTGCAATCTCTAGATATATAAATCAATAAAATTTCTACTTGGTAACAAATTGCCAATCGGTCATTTCGACCATTCTCATAGTTCTAATGTTAATTGCAAGTAAAAATAATAAATCACTGTGATGTATACAAGGGAGCAATATATACAAAAATAGATGCAATACAAAGAGATAAAAAATTTCTTATAAATCGATCACTTTGACCGTTCGATCGTTGATCGTTGCGACACGCTAGAAAGGGTCATTTATTTCGTGTCGCGTTCGTTTAGAAGTCGCGATTCGCAGATTAAGAACGGAGAGTATGGAGTTAGACAATCGGTGTCGAATTGAATCCGGCAAGCTCTTGGATAAAACGACCGCGTCACGAAATAAATTTTTCTCCGTCTCGTGTCTCGATAGTCAGCAATATATCGTCCGATCGCCACGACCGAATAAGAAGACCAGCCGATTAGAAACCGATGACATTGGGAATTTTGCAGTTCGCGTTGTTTCGTAATCGAATTCCCTCGCGATGCTGATCGAATAGCCCGATTTTTCGAACCTAATCCTTCCGCGGGAAATGGTACGTGGTTGACGACCCGCGAAGAGGGGTTCGCCGAGGCACTTAATCCTATTGCACGAAAGAATAAAATATGGCAAGACATTGCGCGTGTGCATATGATCAAATATCAAAATACTTGAAAAGAACGAAGTCAAACTCGATTAGGAATGAATCGACTAGGGAAATTTTCGTGCTCGATGTTGAGCGAATTATTCAATTATATTTTAAACGTTATTAATTAATCGAACGATAAACTAGTTTACACTCGATAAGATTGATTCTAATTTTAATATATATAACAGGAAGATCAGGAAATAATGAAAAAATTAATTAGAAACTATTATCTCGTGTTATTTCAAGATTAATAGAGAAATGAAGATTGTCACTTCTTTATCAGTGGAATTTATTTTTATATTTATCCTTGTTTGAATTTGTGTTCCAGATTTGAATTCCATTCTTAGATAAGCTATCCTGAAATTTCGTGCAAAACTGTATGAAATTTTGCGAATAATAATTCATAGAATAATTTATCAGACTTTTCTTGTAATTGGCAAACAGTCCTTGCATATCTTTTCTTCAACAACTCAAATCAATTGTTGATATTTTCTATAAAATACAAGAATATTAATCTCGTATCTTCTACAAATAATTTTTTCCCCATCGTTACAAAGTCTCGTGCTTTCTTAAGACTGAAATTACATCTGATAGAAAAATCATTGAAGCAACCTTCGCGATACTTATTATATAAATAGAGAGGGAGTGTATTCGTTAACATAACCTTTTCCAGGCGAATTGTTTCCAGTTTTTGCATCGATACCGCGCATCGTTATAATTTACCACGTAATTACTACGTTTCTACGTTCGCTTTGAACCCGACTTAATTCCTGTTACAGAGGAATTACGCGGAGTCCATTAACTTGCCTCGTGTAACTATTAACTTCCGGCGGATCTGGACTGTTAGAGGCATTTATAATAATTCTTCTCTGCAAAAAAGATTACCAAATAGCGAATCGATGTTTGAGCTAGCCGCCAATACGAACTGTACGAACGAAGATGAATAAACCTGGTTTCTATGCGTTCAACGATCAGCAGCGGTAAGCTTGCAAGCACATTGATCGAAATAATATTCTGCCAAAGGATCGTCTGTGAACGTCCTTTAATTATTAATTTTGCCATAATCCTCTGCTTTGGCACGATATTTTCTCTTCTTGTTATCTTTTTTTTTTTTTTTCTTTTCGAGAATTTTTCACCTTTCAAAGTACATGTAGATATCGAAATCTCACGAAGAACATTCTCATAACGAGCATAATTTTTTGATACACGTTCTTTGGAAAACGAACGAGCTTTCAGTGGAGTATTATTAACAGCGTTAGTGGAAAATTCTTTGGTGAATGTAAAATTCTTGAAAAAGGATAGGAAGGTCAACACGAAAAAGATCTGGATAACAAGGTTAAAAAGAAGAATAAAATGTCCGACGAGGTTGTTAAGTAATCGATATTTTCATTCTTGGAAAGAGAGAAAAAAAGAAACATCGAGGATCAAGTCGCTTTTCTTTGCTGTAAGAATAATTGTGCCATTAAAGAGTTACGAGTTCGTTAAAGTTTCAAAGTTCATTATGTTAAGACAGTGCGCCGGGGCTCCATTTCGCTGATAAACATAAGACGAGAGTTCTACTTTTAAAAACCAGAACTGGCGATTAAGCGAGTCGTATAAAATAATCAAGCGAGGTCGTTTATCTCAATAAGAGGGGATATAAATTTGATAAATCTGCAACTGCGAGTTTTATCGAAGGCAAAAATTCATATATCACGGGTCTTTAATGGATGTCAAATATTTGCACGAACTTTTGCACCGGATTACGACCGACCTGCCCCATTCTACTGTGAACCCGCTGGGAGACAAACAGTTCATATAACTGAAGTTCATGCGCCCGGAGTTTACCGATTCACTATCTGTAATTTCTCACTCGAATGGTAAAACACACCACGTTTAGACACGAAAGATAAGGAGATTCGATTCGGAGGAATTTATTTTCAACGAAAGGCTAGAAATTTGAAAGAGTTTGAAACAGTAGTAGTTTCGACGTTTTCCCGATGGAGCATTAGAAATTTTGAAACTTTCGCTCCCAAGAAATTTTTTAATTTTCTTCTCCCGACTTCCGACCCCAAAAATTTCAAATTTCTACATTGAAAGCAATCTTCGGTTACAAATTCGCGCTCCGAAAATTGGAAATTTTTTACTTTACGAAACTTTCGAACTGTCGTACCCGAAAGCTCGAAATTCCTACTTTTCTTTCCTAGAATTTTCAAAAATTTCGAATTCAAAGATTTTCAAAATTATCTATAAAACACCACACTTTATTTTACGCTACAAATGGGTCGCATTTATGAAAAAAAAAAAAAGAAAAATGCAGGAATGTAAAATTTTCAACACTCAGACATGTGACCCAGTGTTAAATAAATATCATTGTATTGAATAAATGTTAGTTGTAGTAAGCGGCAGTCATTCATGTAGATCATCCTCGACGCGAGATTCCCGTCGGAATTCCCCTTCGGCGCGTTAACGTCTAAAAATGAACCCAACTCGTCTCGCGACGTTCTGAAATAGGCCGATTTCTAGGAAAGCTAGCACGGCGACAAGAATGCAAAGGAAGGGCACGATAGAACGAGAGAGAGAGAGAATGAATAGAGAAGAGAGAGGAATGCCTGGTAACAGAGGAAGATGGAGAGAAAGGAGAGGAGAGGAGAGGAGAGGAGAGAGAGAAGGATTCACCGTTAGGCTCGAAACGATGCACGACCTAGGTGGTCCAAAGATAGCTACCGCTTGACTAGGACTCGCGTGATTTAGAAACAGCTTCGCGAACTTCTCCAAATTGTGCTCGCACTTAACGAAAGCGTGCTTGTATGTGCGGCAATAAAATATTACGATGTATCGATGATATTCCTCAATATCACGATAGTCTTTCGTTAAATCGCTAACTAAGAAAAGCCATTGCGCTGGCAACTGATTGCGGACCATAACGAGTGACCAAATCGTAAACGATAATTCGTCGCTTTCTTCTTCAACTCGTCGATGTGATATCACTGGATAAAAATTATTGAGAGCCAACAAATTTATTATTTGGCTTGTCTATTTTGTTTTGCTTAAATATACTTAGATGTGAGGAAATATTGCAATTTTGGAACAAAAAATTCTCGACGTGCGTGGCACGTCATTCCAGCGTCAAGAGGTTAAGGCTTCTTGAACCAACTTGCGCTGATAATTAATTGCGAACCATAACGAGTGACCAAACTGTATACAATAATTCGTCGCTTTCCTTTTGAACTCGTCGGTACGATATCGCTGGATAGAAATTACTGAGAAATAATAATAAATTTATTATTTGTTTTGCCTGAAACTGAGAAAATATTGCAGTTTTGGGACAAAAAGTTCTCGACGTGCGTGGCAAGAAATTAAAAGCAACCGGTTCCAAGTCCAAGTTTCAAGTCCCGCGGACCAAACCAGCCACGTAACGACACAACGAGGACAATTAGTAGCCTTTGGAGGATGTTGCTCGTTTGTTTCAGAACCAAGATTCAACCGTTACTATCACACACACCAACGTGAATTGAAGTAAAAAATTTACGGCAAAGGAGAAGGAAATTGAACGTGCATAAAAAAATGTATGTATGTATTTGTGAAATTCTAGGAATAACTAATACTTAGTTAGATTTTGTTTTACTATATTTCATTGGTACAATGAAACTTTCTCTGACCTGTTGCTTGCTGTTTCTACTTCAAATTCGAAATTAAGACCCCGCGATTGCAAAAATTTCTTCAAAACGTTAAAAAAAGGTTCAACGAATTATTATATGGTCATCTTCTAAATGACAGTGATACAACACATTAAAACTGTCCTTATAAAAAAAAAAAAAAGAGGACGACGATGGACTCGAAGACTACTTCCACGGCGACGATGGCGATGCAGAGACAAACGCGGAGAGCGTTGCTGGTTCACGGTCAAGTCAGAAAGTGGCCGGTTTAACTTTTAAATCGGTTGCAGGGCGAGGTGCATGGCTTCCTGTTGGGAGCTGATGCGTGACGCCCACACCGAGCCATCCAGCTTCGAGCTTCTTGCCACGGCGGGAACCACCGGTCTCTCCTCTACGGATGGGATCAAGTCCGAGTCAAGTTTCGTTTCACGGGTTTCGAACACTATCGCTCGAGTGTAAAAATATTTCAGCAAGCCTCGCACTCGCGATGCATTCGTTTTACGTTAGAACGAGCATACTCATTTGGTATAAAGTGAACTGAAACTGAGTAGGTACGTATAGGTTAGGAGAACGTGTAGTGTTGGAACGTGGTGTGGTAACGAATTGTTTCCAATGTTGGATTCGAGTTCCTCTTCTTTTTGGAAGACTCGCGATTCGAGAACCACGGGCAACAGAAACAGAAATGTTCGATTATCCTTCCTCATTCATTGAAACAGAGTTCGAGCAACTGAACGAGCAACTTTTGAAAACGCACGAAAATGTGCCGAGTCGAATCTCTGACGCACACGCCACATAGGAAATCCACGCATCCACTTGCGAGATGCTCGATCCCATCTCTCGTCCCTGCCGTTTCCCTTCGAAATCATCCGCACACTGTCACGTCGCGAAATCATTTCTTCCCTCCACGCGTAATATACTCCGTCCCTTTTTATCTCGCGATCGTGAAATCGTATCGAACGACGCAACGAGCATTTCCGTAAAGCGCTTCAGCAGTCGCTTCGTGAAATCGTTTTACGGTCAGAGAAGGCCACCACGTTGTAATTATCAATCGTTCGCGTTTATTTCTCGCAGAACGCGGACAAAAAAAGTTCCTTTTTTCGCTCGATACGCGGCAGCCGGGGTGTAGCCAGCCTGGAATTATTTCGAGCCGGCGATCCGCCAAGCAGATAATATTTAATTTTAATTTTTAATTCGAACGGGCGCGAGGCTCGACGATGCTGCGCTCCCCTCGAGTGGAACGCACGCCACAGGCTCTGTGCCCGTGACTGAAAGAAAATTAGAAATATAGTTTCGCAACGGCGGAAGAACTCGGTGGTGGTGCTGTTTAAAGGTTCGTTTGCAAATACTAGCCGGTCAGAAATGGTAACAGGACGATTCTACTATTCTAAAAGAATGGTACTTGCTGCTAGCGTTTGCTGTATCGGTATCACTTGACGTTTCCATATTTTTCTGTTCGTTTTAAACGATACGAATCGCTGTGACGAGGTCATTATGCATTCTAGGATAACTGACAAGATGTGACTTGAATTCGTCGAATTGAAGACACTGACTTGTAGTGTCAATAATTTCCTAATCATAAGTATACCGTGACATTTATAGCAATGTCTGATATATTATTCTCACAATATAGTTTTTTTATAAATTACTAAGTACAAGTTCAAAGAATAAGAATACTGAACGACAATGAAAGAAAGAAATTCAATTTCTGTATGTTCGTATTCATAAAAATATGAAACTACGTTAAAGATATGATAGATGTTTCAAGGTAAAATATGACTTGGTCGAATTGAAGATATTGACTTGTACTTGTCAATATTTTCTCAATTATAAGTGTACTGTGATACCTAATATATTGCTCTCACATTATAATTATTTATAAATTACCGCAACAAGTTTAAGGAGTAAAACAGTGAACGATAATGAAAGAAAAGAATTCAACTTCTGCATGTTCGTAGCTCTGTTAATAAAAATATGAAACTACGTAAAGATCTACGAAGATGATATCGCAAAATAAAATATGATCGAATTGAAGACGTCGACTTGCCAATGTCAATACTTTGTTGACTATTTCTACAGATGTACCGTGATATTTATAGCGTTATATTATTCTCACGATATAGTGTTCTATAAATTAGTGCAACAAGTTCAAAGAACAAGATACTGAACGATAATGAAAGAAAGAGACTCAACGTCTGTATATTCGTAGCTACGTTAATAAAAATATGAAACCGCGCAAGACTAATTATCGCGAAGGTGACAGATGTTCCAAGCGTTCACTATCGCGTTGTCGCGTGTTTTGAACTCTGACCGGAAGTCACGGCGTCTCGGCACATCCCGAGTGCATCGGTGGAAAGAGCGATATATATGTGTGTAGAGCGAGTGGAGGGGACCCCGTGAGAAAAGACGCGACGAAACGCGAGTGGCGGCTGACCTTGAAACGTATGGCAACGAGTTCCGTGCAAAATTCGCGAGTCCACCCTCTCTGCTGGCCGAGCCAAATAAGCGGTTTCCACGTATCGATTTTAATTTAACATTAGCGTGCTCGTTCGTTAAACTTTTGATAATGCATTGCTTCATAAATTTCGGCAGGTGAACGGCTCGCCCTCGTAACAAATATCTACCTGGCTTCGCTGTTGCAACGCGCGCCAACTATAATTATAAATACTTTTCGGCGGGATATTTCCGACGCAACTTTCCCGCGTTTAACGTCGGGCCGCGAAATTCTCGCTTTAACCGCGGTGATACAACTGGATCGATTAATTTCGACCGATCGAAAAAAAAAAAATAATGACCAAAGAGCAGTGTGCTTTTCGCTCGATGAATTTAATTGACGAAAAATGCGTTGCGTAAAATCGACGATAGACGAATTAACGTGCTGGTTGTTGTCGGTTTCGATTAATAAATATCTGTTGAGCGCACGGTGTGAATTAACGAAGGATAAGGACGTTCAATTCGAATAGGAAGCAAACGAACGATGAGCTGAACCATCAGCTTCGAATTTCACTTCGTTTATGATAACGCGTGAAAAATTGAGTGGAAACGGGAAATAAAACGAGAAATATATATTCGATAAGTTTCAACGACGCAATTTATTCGATTAAATTTCCGAACGGATAACAAAGGTGCTCTCAAGAAGAAACGGTGAATCGGCACCGGTTATAAATTTCGTTTCCGTTAATCTACAGGCAGACAATTGAGGGAAGAAATTAAAGGAAATAGAATACGCGAACGATCCGAATAATAAATATATATGCGAAATTAGAAAGTCGTCGTCGGGAGTGGACTGAGATGGCTAACGATCAAATCACTGAAGCGTTTTGCACCTCGTATTCACGCGTAATGACCCGTTCGTGGGACCGACGACACCGGAAGTCGTCGGCCATTCGTACGACAAGGTGGAGACTGGCGGAAAGTTAACGAGCATGCCACGAGATCGCCCGATCTTTTAGCCTCGACTTATCGCTAAAGTTCCGATTTACAACGCAATTTGCATCGGCACGTGGTGCAACAATAAACATGGCTATTTCACGAGCAACGGTAACGACAATAATAACAACAACAATGATAATAATCTGAATTTTACACTGAACAATAGTATTAATAATAACGATGATGATGCCGCCGACGATGATAATCGTCAACAAATAACATACTGATAATTTCAATCGTTATTACTGCAATTACGAAAGTAATTGTTGATATCAAGAATGAATTTACATTTCGTGGATATATTAACAGCGTTTTAATTAAGATTTTACGAAGTCCGTTTAATTGAAATGATTTCATTTAGTCGTAATATTTTAACGAAATAACGAAGCAACATAGTGCGCGGATATTCTACGAGATAAATTAATGCAAGTCTTACTTGTTGCTTTAATTCAGGTGGAAATAATATTGAAAAATTTAGTTGAATTTTTGTTCCCCCCCTCCGCCGGAGTATCGATCTTAGCTAGCTTAAAACGTCATGACAGACTAATCTGATTTTAATCGACACTTAATCTATCATTAAGTAGCTTAAAGTTTCATAACAAGTTGATCCAAGATTAAACATAATATTGATTGTACTTGTATAATAAGCAACACGTGTACGCCGTCTACAAGTTTCTTTTGCCGGTCGAATTTTGATTTCGCATCGCCGCGTTGTAATTTTCGAACTTTTAATCCGTCCTTCCCCGCGTGACATGACAGAACGAGGATATTTGTCTCGCCTATTGAACATCGTATTCACTTCATTCGTTATTTTTGATATTCTATATAATCGTTCCATAAATTTTCCACAACTGGACAGTGTTTTCAACTCAACTATATATTTATTTTATTTGTATTGTAGACAAGTAAATTAAACACATCGAACATTCCCGCGACCAACTACAAAATCCCATCACGTACAGGGAACACTGATTTTAGAGTCCAAGCCGATTAAGAATTCTTTATCCCCTCTCGATGAATAATGCAATCTCTCCAAATCTCAGATCTCTTCTTTTTCAACACCACGAATACGAATATCACTGTATTATTGTGCATCATCGGTTATTAAAACGTTACCGCGAAAAACACGCAATGAAAATACGCAGAGCAACAACATGGTGCTCGAACGTCCAATAAACCGTGCCAACAAGAACGTTGTACCGAGTGCGTTATTCATTTCGAATAATCGTAGACATAATTACACGGTAGTGTTGCAAGCACTTGTTGAAAAAGCGAGGAGAAAGTGGCTTGGCGCAAAGGGAGAGAAAAAAAGGAGCGATACTCGACGATCACTTTGAGGTGAAACCTTGAAAAGATTCAGAGTCCAAAAATCACGAGAACGGGACGAGGAGAAATTGGCAAAAATACGAAAATATTGAGTAAAACTCTTTGGCCCCGTTGGATAAGAAAAAAAACTGTACAAAATCGCATGCACTGACTCACTCTGACGTATTACATAAAACATTTTGAAATTTCATTAGCGTAATATAAGAATTTAAACAGAAGATTTCGTCTATTAAATATTGTAACAAAGTACACTGAACTCTTAACAGACTTTGCTTTACGTATTAAATTTTAAATACATAAAACTAATATTTATTATTATATTATATTATAACAAACAACATATTTGTTTGTCATTAATATGTGTTATACCAAAGGCAAATTGAACAACAAAGACTAGACAATAAGACGTGAAATAATAAAATAATTACTACTAACTAAGGACACTACGTCCATACGTATTTCCACATGTGTCATGCTCTTTCAGAAAAGAAATGTCACATCTTTGACAACCATCATTCGAGAGGAACCAAGCCGCAACGCTGAGCATCGTCATTGTCGCGAACGATGACAAAGCTGGCTTCGTCGCGCATGGACTATTTCATTCGCCTCTGAAGGAATATCAAACACGTCCCGTTGACGATCTCTGGCTAAAAGAAAACTCGACAAACGAAACCGGCAGGATGGAGAAAAATCGTGGCTAACCGGTAACATTTTTGTATTCGTAGACAAACGGCTCAAAAGAGACAGTCGCAGCGAGAGAAAAACAGAGCAAGAACGCGCGGCGCGGCGCGGCGAAACGACAAAGCGAAGGAAGGAAGAAAAGGGAAAGCGAGGGAAATGAAATAACCCGGGCATAAAGAGGACAAGAAGACTCACTTGAGGTAACTCAACTCTCGAAAAGTTTCAACTTGGAAACAAAACCCTTTAACGAACGACACTGTTTTATCTTTGCAATCTAGCAGAGGCTGTGCATAGTAAGCATTTGGACAGTTCCAAATCATTGTAAATATATATGAGATACGATTCAAACGAACTGTAACAGTAGGACAGCTAATATCAATTAAGAATGGTACAATTGAAGGAGCAGTTGAAGATTAATCTTGGGGTGATCTTATTCAATTTTGGTTGAACGATTTTATGTACGAGTGTTTAACCTCTTGGAATGACGTCCCAAAATTGCAATATTTTCTCAGTTTTATGTATATTTAAATATAACCAGGCAAAACAAATAATAAATTTATTACTTCTCAATAATTTCTATTCAGCGATATCATACCGACGAGTTCAAGAGAAAAAGAAAGCGACGAATTATTGCATTGCACGGTTTGGTCGTCACTCGTTATGGTCCGCAATCAGTCGCCAGGGCAAGTGTTTAATATCGGGACATTAAGAATTCGAAAAGTTTATATAAATTTCACAAGGTCACATCTGGTATTATGGAATATGGAATTTGAATGATACGAGCACCTTGTATATTCCTTGTTTCAGAAATTTCGCAAAGCGTATGATCTTAATTTTAATAAGCTGTAATTACCGCTAAAAGAATGTTCGTTGATTGCAACTATGGAAACGAACAGAAACATCAACTTTCTGATGGAATACTCAAGGACTTGCAAAGATAATTGTAAAGACAACGTACGATACGACGATATGAGTAGATAAACTTGTAACACGTATTTTATAAATTGCACTTATTAGGAGGGTGCATGAATGCTCATTTGTACATCTATAAAAATTCGATAGAATCGCAGGCAATTCACATTGTCGCTCTAAGATTCAAATCGGTGGAAAAAAAGAAAGGACCGAATTTCTATTTCCACAAATGCAGCGCATCGAACGCTCGACAGCGCGTCGCGAAAATTCCAACCAACACGTGGAGCAACCTGAAGCGTTTCGTAAAAACAAAGAAAGAAGAGAGATAGAAAAGAAGAAGAAGAAGAAAGAAAACCGATGCAACGTTTCACCTCGTTCTTCCTACGCTAATTACAAAATTAAAGGACCAAAGACGGGACCGCTTGTGCCGGATGAATGAAACCCCTAATTTACCGGGGAACAGTCGCACCAAGGTTACAAACGCTTGAAACAGAAACGCGCGTCGGTAAAAGTGGCGCTGAATGCTCCGTACAACGGAGGGAAGAGAGAGAGAGACAGAGAGAGGGAAAGCGTAAAAAGTACGGCGACACTGCGTTGTCGTCGGCCTGGGAATAAGAAGAGAAAAACGCGGGGAGGGAACACAGAGAATTAAAATAGTAGCGCTGTACACGCCGCCAAAGAACAAGATACAAAAACCGGTGAGGAGGGGGGAGGGGGGAGGGATGAAGGGAGTTAAAAAAAGGGGGAAAAAAGGAGAAAAAAAATAGTAGGAGGCGGTTGAAGTGAAACGGTACCGGAAAACAGAGAGAAAGAAACGAACGTGATACGCGTCCAACAAAAGGGGTGACGAGAGCGGCAGAGTGAAAGCGGGAACAACGAGCACGCAACGAACAGAGAGGAACGCAGACCGCAAAAACGAAGAGAGAAACAGAGAGGAAGAGAGAGAGAGAGAGATACAGGTTGGAGAGTGAAAAATAAAAGCGTTCTTCAGCCGCCTAATTATCTTAATTTGCATCGGATAATGAAGGCTGCAATTAAAAGTAATAAAAAAAAAAAGAAGAAGAAAAAAAGAAGAAATCCTCATCCCGCGTGTTCCCCGTTCCACGCTCACATTGTGCAAAGAGACTGTAAACACGGATGAACGAAGGCTGACGCGCGCGGCCAGAACAGCCAGTGATGAGAGGGGAAAAAACGGGAGAAGGGAAAAAGGTGAAAACGAAACGAGGCGAAAATCGGGGTGACATCGAGTCTACCACGGGTCCTGGCGTGATAGGGTTAATGAGTCAGCGGGTCAATTATACGGCGCGGCGTCGGCTATCAAAGTGTGTCCTAAATGAAAAAAAGAGAAGAAAGGGTGTGAGAAAGAAGGTTCAAGGAAAGTGTTACACGCGTCGAAATTGCTACTCGGTCATTCTCGATCGGAGATCTCGTTCTTGCTCTCTACAGGGAACGCAATCTCGCAGAAAGGGTTTCTTTCCCTTAATTTCAATATGAGCCGTCTTCCGCGAGCCACGAGACGACGATAATGGGCGAAACGGAAGAAACGTTAATTCCATTGCCCTAATCCGGTGTTATCGATGAGAATAAAAAGCCCGCCGGGCTGACTTTGCCGTGGTAAAAGTTCCCGACTCGTCTAGAGACTCTCGGTCTCCTCAACCCTCCAATCCCACCCACCCTCCCCCCTCCCGTCATTCCGACCAGCCAGATCCAGAAATAATTGTGATTCTAAAATGTAGTCAGTCGTTCGCGAGTATCTTCAGAAAATGCACGCTTTCTCATATTCTATTAAGAATATTATTTCCTTCCGTAGAATCGTACTGCCGGTGCGCTCGAGGACGCGAAAGACCAGAGTGGAAGAAGCATCTCCCGATTCAACTTCCATCTACTCCCTCTTCCACCCTGCAACGCTACTTCCCTCCATCTCTCTCTCTCTCTCTCTCTGTTTTCTTTTTCGTCTTAACCTCGTCTCTCCTCCTCTCTCTTTCTCTCGTTCACGATCGGAGCAAGCCAGCCTCGATCTTTTCCTTTTCTGCTTCTGTTCCTTGCCACCCTCTGTCGCTTCTCTCTCTCTCTCTTTCTCTCTCTCTCTCTCTCTCGATTTTTCTCTCCGTCTCTTTCTCCTTCTCTTTGGCTCGCCCTAGCCCCTCGTGCGCTACCAGGCACACGAGGAAGGGGAAATTTTCCCTCCTCGAGCTTTCCCTCCTCTGCCCCGCTAAGCTCCGCTGATATTACCCGGGGAGGAAATTTCGCGATATTCCTTGGCGAGAGATTTATAGAAAAATTAATTATGCAACTTCGAATCCTCTCTTGCCTCGGATGACGGTGGATGCAGCCTGAAAGAGGGAGAGAGAATCTAAAAGCCTGCGCGGGGAACGCGAGGAGGAGGGGAATGCCAAGAATCTAAAGCCGCAAGCAGCGTGTCGCGTGCTGTACGTTTCGAACCGGCGATCTCTCGCATTTGTATCGATTTTCGTAATATTTAAGTCGTTGACCGCCGCCGGTAGGAACGGCGACAAAACGCTTCCGCGTCACGAATCCGTTTTTTTTTCCCTTTCTTTCTTTCTTTCTTTTTTTTTCCATGACCAGCGTCGACCGTCGTATCGATTTCTTGGAAAAATAAAAAGGCTAACGCGCTGTCTAATGCTTAATCTTACCGCGTATTAACCCCCGCTGATGATGGATGGTTTCACCGAAAGATGATGAAAGTTAACGCTGAGAAACCGGTTCGCGGATTGGAAAATTTATTTAAATATAGTCACAGCTTCTCGTGAATTTATCGAATAACTTTTTATTCGAAACAGTGTTGTATTTCATTATAGTCGAGCAACACGTTCTATAATATTTCTAGTTCCATTAATGAAAGTCTGTACCGATCTATGCCATTCTGCGATGATCTACAAACGAGACACGTTTTAACACGAAACGATGAAATTATCCTTGAAGCATCGTAGAAAGTCGATATTTCTGGAGCTTCGATTATCCCGATAAAACTATACGATTAATACTTTCCAACTAACAAATCCAACGTGATTGCACGACGGTCTACGAACAAGACACATTAGCAGACTGCTCCTAAGGGGGTGACGTTGCCGAAGTGACGCGGAAATGAGACGAACAAGAGTCGCGAATCGCGGGAATTTCAAGAAAAATACGGTATAACCCTCGACAATATCGAAAATTACAAGAAGCCAGTTTCACGTGGATAGCAATGCCGTTCGGTGGAGCCCCTAAATGCAAGAGGGAAGGGGGCCCCCCCTCTTCCAGTGACGAGGTTCCCTAGTTATTGCCAGAAGATGCGCCGATGCATAGATTACGCGCGGCATGCGACGCGCCCGTACGTGATACGCTGCAATTTCGGGCAAACGGGTTTATTCTAATACGGCTCTCGTTCAGCTACACCAGACAAAATTAGTCCAACCAGTTCGTGAACCGCGCGCAACCCCAGAGAATTTACAAGAGTTACAAGGCCTCGCCCTCTCTTGCCCGTGCCGGATATAATAAGGAACTTTTTTCCTCCCAGCACACGTCCACTGTGCACGACTTTCGGGAGAAAGGACTGCGAGCTTGTTTCCAGAGGATTTTTGAAAATTTTGCAGCTGTGACTGGTTATCGGACTACTTTCAGCGTTTCTGAGAAATTTGACTTTCTACGCAAATAGTTTCAACTTGAGCAAAATACACTAGTAGTTTGGAAATATCGAGTCCCATTCATATTCATTAGTGGCAAAGGAATCCACCAGGAACGATTTATCGATCGATTTATCGTACGATCATCAACGTGACGCGAACAACTTTTATCTACTTTCTATTCATTCAATTAATTGCGAATTTCCATTAGTTTGAAAGTTAGACTCGCAATTGTTTCTCGCGCACAATGTACGGAATTCGAGAAATATCGATCGCACTGCTCGTTAATATCATCTCGCAAATCTAAACCCAACTCACTTCGTGCTAGAGCGAGAGAAAAGAAAAAAAGAAAAAAAGAAAATTGGTAACGCAGATTAAAGACTGGATTTCTAGCTGCAGTCCTACCACGTCGACCGTGCTTAAAAAGCGCCCCCTCGGCGCCGCGCGAGAATACAAACGCGGCAAAAAAACTCCCCTTCGAGAAGCTCCTCGGGATTCCCAACAGCCGCCCTAAAACCGACCACCCTAAAAAGGGGGATTCCTCTCTACCCCTTATAACTTCCTGCCTGGCCGCCACTGCTGCTTTACCGACATAGGGGGACGCGATCGACGGGAAACTTTCCTCTCGGTGAAACTAGTCACCTTCTCTTGGCGTGACGTCATCGCCCCCTCGAGGGGTAGAAACCGGCTTCTTGCAAAAATTATACCACCCTTCCTTTCTTCGGAGAGGGGGGGTTTCGCCCTGCTTTATTTAGTTTCGAGCTAGTTCCCGGCTAGTTTCAGCCGGTCTTTAAGGGTCCTTCGAAATTAATTCGAAGAGAAAGAATATCGTTATCTTTCGGTCTATCCACGATGAGAAAAGTTGTACGAGGGCGGCAGCATGCTGGAGGGGTTGGCGATATTATTGGCAGAAAATTGAGGGTTTAAAGCGGCCTCTATGAAAATTTAAACATTCTTTTCTTCTTCCTTTTTTCTGTTTCTTTTTTTTCTTTTTCAAGTGATCCCGTTGCCTTGCATCAACCGCTCGTTGTTCCTTAATTAAATTGACTTTTCGACTACGATGCAATTACCGCGTGGCGAGCAAACCCGGAAAGAAAATTCTCTGACCCAGAAAGTGTTCCTGAAAAATTGCCGCGGTTAAGCATGACGAAGAACTGCGATTCTTTCCTTTTCTGTAATCTTTTTCTTCTCTCTCTCTCTCTCTTCTATTTTTTTCTCCCTCTGTTCCTTCAGATTAAAACTAAATTTCGGATTTACGCGTGCCGACCGACTTGATTCGAATACTACCGCCGGACGAATGAGAATTTACGATAACAGATCGGCTCGTACAAATCGATCGCTATCGATTTCAACTAGAGTGAAAAATTCGCCCGTTTTGAATTATTGTTTCATCGACTTTCGATCGAGTTTAATAAATGTTTCGGTTGAAAAATGAAAGGAAAAGAATCAACGTTTAATAATACCGCGTAAGCGAGGATTTCTTCCTTTATAATATATCGCGGTGAATTTCAAGTTTGTTTAAGAGCCTTTTCTTTTAATTCGACACGGTGGGAAATTAAAATTTCTTTTTTTTCGCACAGCGCGATATCCCGCGGTTAATAAATTATTTCAGCACGCGTATATTTCGGATTGAACCGGGCGCATTTCGTATTCATTGCATGGAACGTCGGAATGAGCATTAATGGAAAAAAAAATAATAATTCATCAAAAGCGCGGACAGGCTCCCATGCTAACGACCGCCAGTCACGAATCGGGGAATCCTGCGTAATGAATCAAGATGGTGACACAAAGTGGTGCACCCTACTAACCCTAATGCGTACGATCGCGTAAGAAGAAATAAAATATACGAAAAAAGAGAAAACAATGAACTGTCCAACGTCGTATAAAAGATCGCGTGAAAACAATCGACGTTTATTCTACTGAATTATTTCTTCGATATTTTTATGCAAAAAGTAAAGTGTATATTCTTTATAAAATAATTAAAAGTTAAAATCCTTGCAAGACGACACTATAGAAAATACGAGTGATACAAAACTTTATGAAAAATATTATGTCAAACTAAAAATATTATGCTCAAAATAAAAATCTAGCTTGCGGGATTATTTACAATGCGCGTAAGACCAAACAACGATAAATAAACAACAGAAAATTTAATATAAATATCCACATGTTGATTATAACCATAAAGTAATCGACGTATACAGCAATTTCACTGTTTTGTTCTGTAAAAACCGCGAAATTTTTTATGACAACTTACAACATATAATACGTCAAATTAATATTTGCCGTAATTCAACACGTACGTACTTTAATTTTATCAGGACATAATCTCTCCAAGATTTCGATATCATAATTCCAATCTAACGCTTGCAAAATACTAAGACTTCGAGTTTTAGTCTTAGTTATAAAAGAAAACGATACTTAATAAAACGTATAAAATAAAATAAAATAATTTTGAGTTATAATGGCGGAAATGAAATGTTTTTGAAGAATTCAAACGGGTGTTATTTTATCATTTGTTGTTACGAAGAAACATGTCTAGCGTTTCTTACAGATTCCTAACACAACCATGGTAACATATTACGTAAAGAACAGGTAGTCGCTACGTAATACGGTGACACGCGTGATTTTTTTCCCCGCGAGCCGCGTCCTAGTTCTCGCTTCGCGCGCAAACGTTTGCACAGTGATAAGCGAGTTCGTCTTTGTATCATCGCTAAGTGCCTTAACTTTTCAATGATACGGTAGGTCATCATTTAACGCTGCATAAACATATTAATTTGCATCAGAAATATTCCTCAGCTCTTTGAATCGACGAAATGAAAAAAAAGTATTATATAATATCCTCATCATATACAGACGCATGTACGTACGTCACGTGGTTCACATTTGAGAACTAAATCAAGTTATTGAAAATACGGTATATCGTTTTTATAAAATTAAATAATTAGTATCACACACTACTGAATTCTTTAATTTATTATACATAGCTGTTATGAAAGCGAAAAATTTGCTAAGGAATAATTGTTACTGACGAATTCATTGATATTTCTTTTAAAGTTGTTAAGAAATTGTAAGTAATGAATTTTTACAATAATAATTTACGTATATTGTTCCGTAAAACGGAATTATTAATTGTACTAATTCGAGTAAATTAATCAAGATATACTGTTCAAAACATAAGATCAAAAATAATCGGAACATTAATCTCGACATTAATCTCAAGCCATCTGTTTCCCTAAAATCAGAATCACGAATTAAATCTTGATTCTATCTTGATTAAATCTTGCTGGAAATGTCCAAAAAAAGACAAAGCTATACAGTTCCTACAATTCAGAGCAAAACCATTTCATTTTACTATATCCTAATAATCTCTTTCGCTCCTAATAGATACACTTAAATTTACGCTTCGAAACATCAATAGTAATAAAAATATAACAAAAAATATGCAATAAAAAACTATTGGTGCAGAAATAAATAACGAAGAGATGAGAGCCGTATTATACTACAATACATATATTTAAATTTACAAAAAACTACCAGTTAACGACATAAATAGAAAGGATTAGACAAAAAAATAAGAAACAAGAAATTATTCGTAACAATCCCCATTAAAATTAGAACTATCAGAGTGATCAGAACGACCAATTTGTAATTTTTTGCAGAAATTTCGTAGGGAGTGCATCTTTAGAGATTCGAATAATTTAAATGATGAAATACATAAAAGAAAAAAAGCTTGTGTTTGTCATTGTATCATGAACTTTCTCCTACTCGTTGCATTCATTTGACAGAAATTTAATGTTCTAATTAAGAAACAAACGACAGAGAGATCAGAGCTATATTGACACGAATGTTCAATATGATCTCGGCGCATTCTTCCAACCAGTAATTCGAAGACGAAGAACCAGAAGAAAAAGAAGACGAAGGCTTAAATATACTCCAAAGTTTATACACGTGAAACATCTTTCGAGTCGAGGCTTAGGAACGACCACACCGGATACAGGGACACAAAGTTTCGACTCCACCAATTCTACCAGGCCAAAGGAATTTCCAAGGCCCTTCTGGGATAATGGGCCATGGGACCGAGGGTTCAGACCTGTTTGAACCCGGCTCTCTGAACTTAGGCTACAAATGCCAGTGGGCACCCATATTTCGAAGTAAACTCGACCCCTGCGCATCAGGTAGGTCGCGCAGGATTTCAAGGTTTAGGCCTTTAGTCATGAAACCGTTGATTTCAATGGAAAAACGACCAAAATTCCCGAGAACTACGTGATCGTAGAGCTGTAAGATGTTTGAACGCGAAGAAAGAATATCTACTTTCTTACTTAATATCTGTTTCATTATTGAATCGATGAATTCTCCGTTTCTGTGAAAGTGAGTAATTCTTAATTCGCCAAAAAATTAAAAATTGACTACTAACGCCAAGGAAAACTTGTTCTTGCGAAGCTGTAATAGACGAATAATAAAGATAATTGACCGACGCTGAATCAAATTCAAAGGTACTTTCAAAGTTGACTGATCTATTTTGTTCTTAACCAACCCTCACCTCTTTTAATAACAAAAATCACAAATAACGAAAAGTTTCCCTCGCCTCGGTAGCCTCCTGCAAAAGTAATGTCGCTAAAAATCTGTCACAATTTCTCGACAAAGAAAAAAAATCCGTCGTCGCTCGGGATCCATCTACGCGATTGCAAGAGGAAATCAAAGTTCGCGTCGCAGGGAAGAGGTTGTCTCCTTTTAAAGGGTCATGAGGTCACATTAAAGTCGAGCTCGTGTTACGCAGTCCCTTCTCTCGTCCTGTCTACGCACATACACCTTGAAAAAGCGGACGAGTCGGAATAAGGTCGACTTCAGCAAACAAGTGCAACCTTCGGTGACAATAGAATCCTTTAAAGCCGCGGTTAAGCCACTTTGCACCTACAAAACGAGGGACAAAGACTCCCGTAACTAGCTAAAAATCCCAGCAACCCCCTTTCCTTTCAAATAAGTACAACGCTCTGCCCCCACCCCATACGTTTCTCAGTTCACCAGATAGACCAGTCGATTCGTCGATATATAATCATCGTATCGTGCCAGGTACACGTTAGTGTTGCGTTTGGTAAAGTTATGGATTATCGAGGTGTACATTAGCGAGACAGCGTCACCATTATTTTAATCGACTGGTTGATCCGACGTGTCACGACTGTTTCCATCGAACGTCCGATGATTGGAACTCCTAAATGTAATTTATGTTAAGGTCTCGCATTTAGTTTGATGTGCACTGCAGTGGTACTTAAGTTAATGCTAGAACTGCCCGACTAGTTAGAATAAAACTGATTTCAGAATTTTTGTCCTTACTGGAAACGCCGTAAGGATTTTTTTGAAATTGAAAGAATTAGTATTAAAGAAAGTGTATTGAGATAGTCTTAGGTAAATGCAACCGACAGTTGCAAAAAATTTTTATAAACAAGTTAAAATGATACGCGACTTTCATGAATATAACGCATTCGTAGTTTATGAAAATTCTTAAGTAGGAGGTCATAGGTCTCGGCCGTAATTAACGAGTTTGCTTTGTACATTAATTTTCATTCAGGTGAACATTATTCATTCAAATAAATACAAGAAAGTCACAATTTGTCATTGGTTGTAAATTAGACACGAGAAGACGCAATATTAAAATCAGTAAGTATTTATTATATATTGAAAAATAAGCTGGATTGTATATGGACTATATTACAAAAAAAAAAAGAAAGAAAGAAAGAAAGAGAGAAACAATTGTGTATTCTCTTATTTCCAAAATTCATAGCTAATATGCACATATAAGTTATATATTTAATTATCATTAAAAGACACATTCATTGCGTGAACATACAAATTATAAAAGAAATCGTATATTCCTTTATTCCTTCGTATTTATAAATTTATAAAACTGCTTACGCAATTGTGAAGCATCTTTCAACGTATTACGATGTTAAGTCGCGAAATACGTGAAATATTCGTCGGAATTGTAGCTCCGTAATATTTACGATAAAAGTTTTATTTGCTTGCAATGTTTCTTCTTTAACGGAAATAAAGATCAAAATACGGTATATCCCTTTGTCGGGGGTGGAACAAGCAACATTAACAACAGAGAGTTTCACCTTTTCTCCCCGTAGTAACATTCATATATATATATATATATATATATATATATACATACATACATACATACATACATACATACATACATACATACATACATACGTAACACACGTTTAGCTGAAAGTAAAAGCTGAATGAAATTCCATTACATGCTACAGGCTAATATTCAATTAACTACTATTCTTTCCACTACTTAAATAATTTATCAAAAGACAAGCTACAGAACGTGTCGTTTAAAAAAATTCCATGAAACACAGGAAATTTATAAAAACGAGATCTCCTGGATTTGTTCTACGAGAACGAAGCTCAAAGCTTTGTGATTTTCCCCCGGAGATAAAGATATAATTATTTAAATTAACCAAACCGTTAACGCTTTAGTTAATGAAGTCCTGTTTAAAAGGAATGGGAACATATTTCACTTGAAACACGAACATTTCGTAAATTCTGATGCGTTGCAATTAATAAAAGGAGAGAGGAGAGAAAGACACGTAGACACGCGGAGAGACGCGGCGCGGAAAATTATAAAAATAATTACTAGATCCGCGGATATTTACGAAAATTCGCATTTTTACAAACGAAACTAAATAGAAAGCAATAGGGGGCGAAGCAAAGATACTTTTCAGCCTCTAAATAATTATATCGCGCAGTGTATTCTGTATGTCATATGTACTTTTATCTCTGAACTTTTTTCTCTTGTATCTTTGAATCTCTCCTGTAGCATTCACAACCTAGTAATTGTTCAAAAAAGATTTGAAACGTACAAACGTTGATTTGATCTTTAATATGAATCGACTATTACGAAACGCAGAGGAAAGGAAGCGTTAGCTGAAAAAAAAATAAAAAAAAAGATGCACTTGGTCCGACGTTCGCTTCATTCAAAAGGAAATTATCATGAACGTTGCATCAGTGTCGGTTCAAAGTTCGAATCTTCTCGATTCGAATAATAGATCAGAAACTCTCTTAAATTCATCGCGTAAACTTTGTCAAGGGAATACACCGCGAAAAGAGGCGCAATTAACGTCACGATACAACGTTCGCGTTAAGACACAAGCTTCCGGATTAATTAAACGAATATCGAACACGTTATCTCGATTGAAATTTCTCTTACGTAAACTCGAACCCGGCGTTTTCGACAGACGAGACAGAAATTTCGTCGCTGGAAGCCCGAGTTGAACTACCCTGTGACGCAAACAGTGCAGAGGGTTAAGATTTAATTCGCCGAAAGTGGAAAGGAAGGAAGGAGGACGGGATCATTAACGTAATCGTAAAATCAGTCGTGGATCCCACTTAATCTTTCCAGTTGTAAAATCCTCACGTTCCTCCCTTCATCAATGTAACTGCATCAATGTAAAAGCAGAGACATCGTAGATAGGGACATGGGATCAAGTTCAATGTGTACTTGCAAATCCGAGTCAAGGTATGACTGAATTTCGAATGCTACTCGAAAGTAAAAATATTTCAATTGGTACACTTACGATGCATTGATTTGATACCAGAATGAATTTTCGATCTCGAATGAAATTAGGTTCTTATTATCAAGTGAAATGAATTTTGTCTGGTTTCTGGATAAAATTAAACATTTATTTAAAAAAAAAGATGATATTCAAGCTCTTTCTGCATTTTCTGATGAAACTTCGTCCAGCAACATTTAAGAAGAAGTTTGAAAAACAGGAATACATTATCATTAAAGCAAGAAAATCTCTATCACGCTAAGAATCGTTCACCAGATACATTCAAGGATTCCTCGAACTAAGAGATGTATTGTCAATTGCTTTTCAATGTTATCTTGTTCATTAATTATCACGTGAAGTTTCATGCTCGATGACATTTGAACGATAACAGAAGAGAATGAAAATTTCTAATATTTCATCGCGATGTCAAGTTACGTTACAGTGAATACTTTATAAGGGAATAGTTACAAAAGACTGAAGGACTGAAGGTTCGGACTTGCGAGGTGTACCCACTCGATCCAATCTCTAATCGTAGAACGTCATCGTGAACTCTCGAGGTTTCGTACGGAGCGACGAAGACGGAAACTCTCCGTTTTCTCGTTGTCGTCCGAGTGCATCGCTACATTCGTTCAAAAATAGAATCGCGCGGTCTTGATTCAATTTCAGAAGCCCGAATTACATCTGCCCGGATAAATTTGCGGTCGATCCGTTCTCGAAATCAATTAATAACGAACCCACCGAGTCATCCTTCGAAATATATATATACATATATGTATATATACACACACATATATAATATATCGGCGTAGAATCGTGATTAGCATTGGCTAATGATCCACGATCATTAATCCGCTGCCTGAGATAGTTCAAAGAATTACAAAAGAATCGCACATAGGTGTTGCTTATTGAATTATCGAGAATTTTACATAGCGTAATGATAGATAAATTGTTTTTGGATTTTCTGTTAACAATAAATGACACCATATTTGGATGCGGGAGGAGTGAAACTGATATTTCTTTTTTACAATATTGGATTGAGTTAGCAACTTCGATATTTGATCTTTTTTTTTTTTAATATCAACGAGAACTGAATGACGTTCGTTCATTTCCGAAAATGGACAATTTCAAGTCTCTCTGAAGCCTGAACTCCGAATCAAAAACCGATGACGAATTTCAATAACGTTCACATAGAATCATAGCCCGGCGAAAGTAGAAGAGAATTCATTTCGTATAATTTTATATATAAACTGTAATATACAGCGTTCTGTGGACAAAATGTATTTGAATATTTTTTTCATATTCAAACATTCCGCCATCCTATATACATACGCTCTCTTTGAAATATAAACAGCACACAATTTATAGATTTAAATTCTTTCCCTCTAAAACGTGACGACTCATATGCACATTTTATTTACCGACATTCTCGCGACAACGAGCGTTTATATTTTTTGAAAACTCTAACTAGACGTAAAATCTCAAGCGACGCGAAAGTGATATATTTTGTTCAAATAGAAGAGTACGTACTACGCTACTGTTATATTATATTTCAAAGGATCGATAATATTTCCCGACAAAATTATTTCCATTTCACGAGGCTGGTTGCCTCGTGGAAATGTCGTGCGCCGGTATTTATACGGCGATCCAAGTTTACCAGGCAACGTACAACACCTCAGACGAACGGAGAGGAGAAATGCGCGCGGCTGCAGCGAAAAACACTGCAAGGACGCACGCCGGATGCTCATCCGTACGTGCTGGCCGACATTCAACAAGTGACTGACACTGATGTCGCGCGAACGATATCCTACATCCTCTACCCTACGAACCGACAGGGTTGCATCGACAGGAACGCGAAGAGGTGGGGAGGGAGACGGAGGTCGATCGTTTTTCCCCGAAAGGTCAAGAACACATGAAAAAAAAAAAAATATTGTACACGTTCGCTATTTCTATGCGCCGGTCCGCCAGACAGAGAACAGAATAACGAGCGTACTAAAATACTTGTGATAGCCAGCGTTGAACCGCGTACTCGCATAACCTCAATATCAGCAACAGTAAAACAACTTCTAGACGTTCCTCGTAAAACGTAATAGGACGCTTTGAAATCGTTTAATGCTCTCTTCTCGATTCTGAACTCGATTAAAAAGTTCGAAGTTCGTACGAAAGATATAGATTCGTTAATTAAAAACGTAAAAAAAAAACGCGCTCGATATATATTCGTAGGAAGAAGGGAAAAAAAGCTGAAACTCGAAAGTCTATCGTTGTTGTTATTAATCCGGTGAATACGGTTGGATGTATGATTATTGAAAAAATAACAAAAAAAAAAAAAAAAAAAAAAAGGAAACATAGGAAGGATGAAACTCACAGTGGGTTTCAATAACAGAATCAAAACGCGAACGTAACAAACGAGATGCGACGGGGTTAATAATTTACCAATTGAAAGTGCAATTACTCACCGTGCTCGCCGATAATTTCAAGTGACTGAAGGGCCCGTGAGACACACAGAGTGCATCTCAAGGGTTAATTCCGGCCGATATACCGTAGCCGAGATTTCCATCCGATCGATCATTGACTGGTTACGCCAACGTAGCCACCTATAAAGCAACCAAAAATTAACGTGAAGCGATAATTGCTGCACCTATTCCTCGAAGTAATATACGCGATCACGGCCATGTTCATGCTTCTGCTACGATCTCTACACTTACGAGTGAGCTCGTGCATATCGGCATAATATGAGCACGGCGAAATTGCGTCGTTACTTTCCAGCTACGACTCAAATAATTAATAAAACTAAATTTTCATTCTACCTAATTAAATTCAAATTTCATTACGGTGAAAGTTTCGTTTAAACACAGCCAACGTACTTCGCCCGTGCAAGCAACGTCTAGCAACGGGGATTAACCTAAAACGCCATGTTTTCCCGTTTACTAGTTCAAGTACGAAATAACTTTTGCTTTTTCTCGCAGCCGTTTCATGATAATGTAAATTTCATTGTAATGAATATGTACATCGAGCGTAATTACATTACAAATGCAGAGTGATGCTGATCGACATCGTGAAATAAACATATGTTTGTATAATGTGATAAAAAAAAAAACGGGGGCAAACACGATGACACACTCGAAATCAAAGAATAGTTACGTAAGATTGAATAACCAATCGTAGGAAGATTTATATAAAAATTAAACTTTTCATATATTAAAAATACATCTAAGAAAACAATGCATCTAATTATGTGTAACCATAACAAACTTTTATTATACATAGCAAAGTATAGCAAAAGTACTTATTGTCTCGCTCGCTCGAAAATGAAATAGATTTTATACAGTATTGTACAAATAAATTAATAAAGATAAATGTAAAGATTAAATGTACTCAACATAATCATCAATTATTTTCACACACATAAAATAAGAATCTATGAGCTACATACATGGTATTTATAATTAACGATCGAACAGCACACTCGCCACCGTTCGTTCTATGTTCGTTAATGTCCGTTGATTTCCGCTATAGCTTCTTTATCTAACCTCCAAACCGGTCGACCATTATTCATCGTTACACTAAAAGATAGAATTGATCAATAAATAAGAATAAAACTATTACGATGATAAATATGAGTTTCTTTCAGAATATTCAATGCTAAATATCAACTCGAATAGCAAGAATTGTCTCGCAAGAACCTAACCTCGAATCGTATCCAATTTACTCGTATGCAGCATCATCTAACGATGGCGCTATTTTCGTAATACTTGACAAATATCTCTTCCGTATTTGTTCAACTTCAAAATTACCCGTTTTTTTTTTGTCGTCTCAACTTCGAATCGTTTGTAATTATCGATCGTTTTGTAATTATAATCTTTGGCTCTTGACGCAGAACTCGCTTCGTACATCATGGCTGCAGTTCTGTTAATGGCGGCGCTCGCTGCACGGGGCCCATAGGCGCGTAAATATCAGCACGGATGAGCGCCAACGAGCAAAGTAAAGAACTGGCTTTACCCTCTGCTCATCTCGAAGCAGAAGAGAAAGATGGAGAAAGAAACTAGTGACAAAGAACGAAAAAGAGGGGCTAGCAAATAGAAAAAGAGAAAATCGAGAGGCCGTCATAATTCCTTGAATTGAACGGCGGGTTATTCTCCACCAAGGTTACCGACGCAGAGGTTGAACGAAGCAAGCGGGCCAAGCAAGCAGGCTAGCAACCTAGCAGGCAGACTAGCATGCAAGCAAGTAAGTAAACGAGCAAGGCAGTCAGGCAAGCCAGGCAAGCAGACAGGCAAGTTGGCTGCCAGTGAGACGCAGAGAGAAAAGCGAAAGAGGGGGCACATGACGAGTAGGATGAGAAGAGGTTGGGTAAGAGAGGAAGGAGGAAGGGAGGGAATCGATAGAACGACAAGGACGGTGCGCGAGTATATACCGCAGCACAGCAGCATCAGGCGTCGTCGGCGGTATATGGAGTTGGATCAGACGGGCGGAGAGAGAGAGAGAGAGAGGAGGGTAAAAACGTTTCGAGGCGTCCCTGTCTGGCGGCGCCACCGTTGCGTCGCTGTAGAAACGTGGTACCAATGCTGCTGATGGTATATCTGTGTGCGAGTTAGTGGTAACGATGTAGAATAAGGATACGTTGGTAGTAGTAGGAACATAGTGGGGGAAACGTCAGGCTGGCAGGCTCGTGGGAGAGAGAAGTGAACGGCGGACAACGAGAGCTCATGGGGCGACAAGGAAGGGGATTGGTCGAAGCGTCGGTACGACTGGGGGGAGGAAGGAGGGCAACACGATCAGGTCGGCAGGCTGGTGAGAGAAGGAAGAATAGAGAGAGAGAAGGGAAGAGAGAGAAAGAGAGAGAGATAGAGGAAGAAACGTTGATGTCGAGCAGCGAGGTGAGCGAAACAGAATGAGGAGGGGAGTGGACGGGTGGTTGGTCGACAGCATGGGAGAGGGTCAGAGGGGTAAGGGGAGGTAGAGCCGACTTTATGCAGCTGCGGGACGATAACAACGATGGGCTACAGGACCGCCGCTATAGCTGGGGAAATGCCAAATGGGCTACAGGACTGTGCCGGCCTAGCTGTACGTTCGCTCGCTCGTAGTGGCATGGCGGACGGGCGGTAGAGAGAAGCAGGCAGGAAAGGCGGGAAGGAGAAAGGGATTTCAAGCGGTCGTCTCTTCTCGTCTGCCTCTGCGCTCTACCTACCTATGTATATCTACCTACCTACCCGGCCCGGGTGCTCTCTCCGGGTACTCTTCTCTCCACTGCCTGGAACGTACCGTCCTGGCCGTACCTAACCTCTACTGTTTTCTGCGGCTAGCGCCCTTGCTGATGTTCCTCAACATCGGAGCACGTAGCCGCTTACGCAGACTTCGATGTCATTCATCTTGAGCGAGGTCGATTATTGTTCTCTTTCGGGTATTTTATGTTCTTACGAGCAGTATTAGAAACACAGCAGCTTCTGTTGAAAATCATAGAAAAATATTAAAAATCATTTCTATATTTAATTGATCGAATTTCTCAAAAGTTATAAGTAGTTATATAAGTAATAAATTTCGTTGTATGAGTTTTCGAACGAATCTTTAAATATATTTTGTGGAATACTAACATTTCACTATGTATTATATCATTAAAGCGAAAATAATTTTCTTCTTCATCTAGGAGAAACGACATTCCTTATTTAAAATGAAATTTCTCTTATAATTAGCAGTAGTATTAACGAAATGTTAGCACTGCATAATAAACGTTATATCAATAAACACCAAGAGTGGCTGAATCCACGGTTTTATAAAACATATTATGACTTCTATGTAGCACGAAGAATACAAGCAATAACGTAGATGGTACATGAAGAATGGGGAAATATATGTATATACAAGAGAAACGAGAGAAATACATATATATATATATATATATATATATATATATATATATATATATATATACATATAAAGAATATACGACCCGTGAAAATCCATATTTAAAACACCAGGACTTCGCCTTCATAAAAGAAATTAATAATTCGTCCCTTTTCTTTCTTTGCTTCCCACTTCTATACCAGTCTGTACTGACTTCTGTCTGGAAAATTCAGATTTTGTTGGAATTTGAAAAAACTGCACGAATCGATAACCTTTCGTTGGAGTTGAGAAACTAATTTCCACAAATAATCGCAAATTCATGATTAACAGACACGAGAAAAAGTAATGTTCGATTAATGCAATACTAGAGAAATCTAACTTTATCATGTGTTTGAATTTGCCGCTGATTGCTGTAGGTGGATATATAGAAGCGCAAGAACAGCATGCTTTCGACAATCGTCGACGAGATACGTCGGTCCACGCAATGACGTCAGAGGCTGGTCCAATCCTGTCGAATACGTCCGTGGCCCGATCTCACCCTATTGAACGAGAGAGAAAGAGTGACGCGATGTATAAAGGTAAGCTAGACAAAGACAGAACAACATGTATGTATATAGATATCGACAAAGAGGAAAGAGACAGAGAAAGAGAGTCGCAGAGAGACGCAAGAACCAGCAAATAAGAGCACAGTCCGACAAATAGAAGGAGAAGACAGTTCGAGTTCCGCTCTCCTGCTCTTACGAGACGTTGTACACGCCGATTCGAGTTTTGAGATATTGTTGCCAGAATTGTTCGTTACAATGTTCAGAATATTCCTAACATTGCAATCATTGAGACAAATCTCGATTTTCTATTATATATAACGCTCACGTATACAAATATATAGAAATATTCTTCTCTCCCCGGATAAATTATCTTTCGAGCAAAAGAACGAAAGAGATTATGGCAGGATAATCGAGAAAAAAAAGTCCAAACATATGTGCATTTTCTATTCTATTCGAATATTTAATTTCCGACAATTTTATTAAATGTTACAGCTTTGACCGACACGATCGATAAATAATCGAACCGTGTTTTATATTTTCATATCGTCCATAAATTATGAAAGAGATTCAATGCTTGTTAGACGATAGAATTTAGAATTTCAAGTAAAAATTTCGTCTTTTGAACTTTATTGCATATTTATCGACCAGAGACAATAAATGGATTTACAAATTAGTTCTCTCTACGAAATTATTTACTGCCACTGAAAACTAAAATGGTCAATCATTGAAAGTCAAGTACATATGAGAACGATGCAAATGCTCCATTAAAAAATTACACTAGTAATGAATTACAATAATAAAATAAAATAATTAATGCATACTTAACGTACACATGCCATATCCAAAAATTTTATATTATTGAAATTATCGAAATTAATTGATGAAATAAAAATATTAGAATCTGATTTTGTGCTAATGAAAATTACCGTAATATTCATGAAATTAATGACATTATTTCATTCTTTGAGTTATTAATTAGCAAAAATACCAAAATATAAATTTATTTTTAAGAAAGCTTTCATATCCATTCATATTATAAAAATTAAGCACTATTATACAAATTTTAAAGGAACATTTATACACAAGAGTATTCATTTAGATTTATATAATAATTATATAATTATCTTTGCTAAAAACATTAGACAGAACCTGTTATCTAAAAACTATAAATTATTTACAATATCTATTATTCAATAACATCAATTTAATATTTAGAAAATTGTATTTTATTATTTTGTGTAATAATATATTTGAATATATTATTTACTTTTTATCTAAAACTTTTTTATACAATTAATATAATTATATTTGATGTATATTTGACATTATACAATTTTTTTCCAATTTCAAATGTAAATAAATATTATCTGATGAAAACCAGTAATATTAGCAAGTACATAAATGGGTAAAAATTATATTTGATTGGATAATTGATTGAATTTAATATAGAATTAATATGTATATATAGTTTAAAATTTAATTTGTATATATATTATTTAATTTAAAATTTATTCTAACAAAATGAACTATTGTATGCATATTGTAACAATAAGAAGACATTCAAATTGTTATAATATATGGTTGTTATAATCTAAGTTACACTCAAATTAAATTACGTATAAAAATTTATTTTTCAATAATACTGTACTGTATTGTAGAATTAAATAAGTATTGTTAGTGCATATATATATAAAATACAAGAGCAGTAAGAAAGTAGGTTTAACATAGGTACGAATAGAAATTTCTAATATTCTAAAAAGAACCTACATAAATATAAAACGTTTAATACATATCTAGAAATTTTTGTAAAACAGATGAATTTGTATAATAATAAAAATTAAATATATTAAATGTGAGAATGAAAGTAAATATTATTTTACATAAGAGTTTAAAACTTCAGTTATAAGCTTAGTTCGAGTTTCAGTCGCTAGGCAGCGCATGCGCATATAGAACTCTCGTATAGAAATTTTTAATATAAAGAAAGAAATATGAAATTCAATGTATAAAAATAAAAATATTCTATCGTAAATTACTAACTATAATGTTAGTATCAATAATATACGATTATTTGTAACAGAATTCATTATATATTATATTGAAAAAATACGAAAATAATTAGATATGATATCGATTAGTGCATTTACATATATATGTGTGTGTGTGTGTGTGTGTGTATCTGTGTGTGTATGTACAACTATTTCTATATAAAACTATAATATATTTTTATATTATTACTTACAATCTATTTTACTGCAAATGAACGAAAATTTTTCTTTTCCCTCGCTATTATATCATTCAGATGTTTAATGAAAATTCATTAACCTCCAAAAATTAATCTTTTAAGTTTTAACATGCATATTAACTTTCCAATAATAAAAACTGCATTATACGCAAATGATTTTAAGTTACGCACTATTTTATATACAGTCAATTTTAATTACTTTTAAATCATTTTATGCAAAAGTTTAAAATAAAACATTGTAAACTGAATAGTTACAATTTGCTAATTTTCTTGAAACTAAACACAGAAAAATTTATTAAATTTATGGGAGCACTGAAACAGTGAAAGCATCGCCACCTAGTGACAATATAAGGAAGTTTACAGTTTATAAACTTAGTCGATAATTTAAATTTATATTCACACGTATTTTTTTATTTTATACACTTTTGAAATTCAATATAATAATTATATATACAGGGTGTTAACTGTAACGCGACGCACGATTTTTCAACCACTTAGAGCCATCTAACAAAAAAAATTTAAGACAAAAGTTTTACGGTAGAGGGTGTACAGTAGGTGACAATAAAAAAAATTTTGAAAACTGTTTTCATAGCTAAATCGAGGTCACACTATAAATGGAGTAACATGTTAACAAAAATATCATATAATATGTGTTTTGAATTCGTCTCAATGTTCCCTACAATAGGGTGGAAAAGAAATTATGTGCTTCTATTTGTTTAATCCAAAGTGACTTGATTTAACTAAGAAAACGGATAGTTTTAGAAATTTTTTTTATTGACACCTACTATACACCCTGTACCGTTCAACTTTTGTTTTAAACTTTTTTTTGTTAGATGGCTGTAAGTGAGTGAAAAATCGTGTGTCGCGTTATAGGTAACACCCTGTATGTGTCTGTCCTTGTCGCACGCTGTTGCTCTCTGTCTAACGCGACAATGTGAGTGTCCTTATCGCACGCTGTTGCTCTCCTTGTTTACCGCGGCTATATCTCTGTCCTTGTCGCACGCTATTGCTGTCTTTGTCTACCGCGGCTATATGTCTGTCCTTGTCGCACGCTATTGCTCTCTTTGTCTAATGACGCTAGACAAGGAAAGCAACAGTGTGCGAGAAGGACAACCTTCGATCTATTGAAAAAAAAATTCAACTTTTTACACACACATAGAATGAAAGCGGGGAGCCTAATTCTAAGGAGGCATATAAAAAAGTTCGCAAATTATTCCTCTTAATTAGGTTTTTTTCATAATTAGTGCGAACTGTCAGAAAATGGACATGGTGGCGCCATCTAGCGGTGATTCAGAGGTACTAATTATTTATAAAAATACTTATTTCTACATTTTACGGGTCAAATGAGGTATGAAAAGAAAACTAAGGGTCTGAGTAATACAATCACAAAAGTTCACAGTTCATTTCCCTAAATTAGGTTTTTTTGCAAATGAAAATTTCTCTGTTTTACGGGGTAACAAACACTAGCGCCGCGTTGTGGCAGACCGGTGGAACTAGACGTTCTATAACCATATAAGGAGAGTAATTAATTTTAATTTTTCACGCTACAAATTTGCACTCCTCGAGCATATATTTCAAAGATAATGCTATCAATTACGTTCACAAATGAATCTGAATCAAATATTCACTACAATTTCCGAGAAATTATGCGCACACTACTGACACTACTACTAACGTATACGCATTCTTTATTTACGTAAACTATACTCAAACAAAACGTAGAACGCAAGCTAAGAGTCTCTAAAATCGAAGACGCAACGATAACAGTTCACAAATGATTCCTCTTAATTAATTTCCTCTCGTAATTTGTTGGAAAACTGTCAACTGTCAATGTTTAGAAGCAAACATTGACAGTTTTAGTGGCGCCATCTATTAATAACTCAGTGGCACTAAAAGTAGAAAATTTTGCCGAGAGGTAATGGTAGCGCCATCTATTGATATGTCGGTGATATTAAAAGTAGAAAATTCTGTTTTTAGTACCGACGAGTTATCAGTAGATGGCGCCACCATTGCTTCTAAACGGACAGGTGACAGTTTTCCAACAAATTACGAGAGGAAATTAATTAAGAGGAATCATTTGTGAACTGTTATCGTTGCGTCTTCGATTTTAGAGACCCTTAGCTTGCGTTCTACGTTTTGTTTGAGTATAGTTTACGTAAATAAAGAATGCGTTTACGTTAGTAGTAGCGTCAGTAGTGTGCGCATTATTTCTCGGAAATTGTAGTGAATATTTGATTCAGATTCATTTGTGAACGTAATTGATAGCATTATCTTTGAAATATATGCTCGAGGAGTGCAAATTTGTAGCGTGAAAAATTAAAATTAATTACTCTCCTTATATGGTTATAGAACGTTTAGTTCCACCTGCTACAACGCGGCGCTAGTGTTTGTTACCCCGTAAAACAGAGAAATTTTCATTTGCAAAAAAACCTAATTTAGCGAAATGAACTGTGAACTTTTGTGATTGTATTACTCTAATCTGACCCTTAGCTTTCTTTTCATACCTCATTTGACCCGTAAAATGCAGAAATAAGTATTTTTATAAATAATTAGTACCACTGAATCACCGGTAGATGGCGCCACCATGTCCATTTTGTGACAGTTCGCACTAATTACGAGGAATAATTTGCGAACTTTTTTATGTGCCTCCTTAGAATTAGGCTCCCCGCTTTCATTCTATGTGTGTTTTGTCCTGGAGAAACGTGTGTGTAAAAAGTTGAATTTTTTTTTCAATAGATCGAAGGTTGTCCTTCTCGCACACTGTTGCTTTCCTTGTCTAGCGTCATTAGACAAGGAGAGCAACAGCGTGCAACAAGGACAGACATATAGCCGCGGTAGACAAAGATAGCAATAGCGTGAGACAAGGACAGACATGTAGCCGCGGTAGACAAAGAGAGGAACAGCGTGCAACAAGAATAGACATATAACTGCGGTAGACAAGGAGAGCAACAGCGTGCGACAAGGATAGACACATTGCTGCGGTAGACAAAGAGAGCAACAGCGTGCGAGGAGAACAGACACATACAGGGTGTTACCTGTAACGCGACGCACGATTTTTCACTCACTCACAGCCATCTGACAAAAAAAAGTTTAATACAAAAGTTGAACGGTACAGGGTGTACAGTAGGTGTCAATAATAAAAATTTCGAAAACTGTCTGTTTTCTTAGTTAAATCAAGGTCACTTTGTATTAAACAAGTAGGAATACATAATTTCTTTTCCACCCTATTATAGAGAACATTGAGACGAATTCAAAACACATATTACATGATATTTTTATTAAGATGTTACTCCATTTACAGTAGTGGAAATGTGAAACATTTAGCTTCTCGTCGTATTTGATTCTAAGACAGTGTAAACATAATTGACCTCAGATTATTGAATATAAACATAGGAGTAGAATTTATTTGCCATTTGTCATTGCAATTCTTTCGTTTCATATTTCCAATATTTGGTGGAAAGTAATCGCTTGCAACAATCTGTTCTTTTTCTAATTTCGAGAGAGTTGAAATGCTGTTAATTTTTCGCGAATGCAAGAGAAATTCTTGAGAAGCTACCAAAGTGTACAGAAAAAGATTTCTGCAACGAAAGCAACCTTTGAAAATGCAACGATTCCATTACTATAAATGGAGTAACATGTTAATAAAAATATAACATGTGTTTTGAATTGGTCTCAATGTTCTCTACAATACGGTGGAAAAAAATTCTGTGTTCCTATTTATTTAATCCAAAGTGACCTTGATTTAGCTATGAAAACAAACAGTTTTCGAAATTTTTTTTATTATCACCTACTGTACACCCTGTACCGTTCAACTTTTGTTCTGAACTTTTTTTTGTCAGATGGCTGTAAGTGGGTAAAAAATCGTGCGTCGCGTTACAGGTAACAACCTGTATATCTTATAACCCGTAATTTTATAATTTCTAATAATAATAAAATTCAGAAATTTCGTATTATACATATGAAAATAAGATATTATATCATAGGTAATAAGTTCTGTAAAATTGTTTCAGAATTTAGACTAGGAAATATTTTAAGGGATATACAAAAATAAGGGAAAAAATTTCTATTATTTTATTTAAGGAAATATTAATAAATATTATAAATTTCTATTATTTATTTAAGGAACATTCATTGTATATACAATATACATACAATCATTCACTTTGGTATTGTATATGTCAATTCTAATTTAGAATTTCTATGATTCTATCAAGGAAGCTGATTAAATTGCTTTATTTTATAAAACTGTTTAAAAATTCATTTTACCATATTCTGAGTCCTGTATAAGTTACTTCAATATCCTTGTTGTAACTAAAACACAGAAAAAAAGAAAAGAATATTTGAATTTGTATTTTTTAAGGAATTAAAAGAAAAATTAAAGAAAGGATATCGTTAAAACCATTTCAATGTATTTAATGCTTGTGATTTCATCTCGGAGTTAAATTTTATTTTCGCGATTCTTGGGACAGAAATTACATAGCAGACATGGAAATATAAATCAACATAGAAGGGCACACCTTACCACAAAAAGGTATACAGAGAAATAAAAGAACGTAATTAGGCGTAGTATTCGCGAAGAAAAACCTTTAAATTTTCACTAATGCCGAGATATCATGTAGTAAAACGTACCAATGAAAAGAAAGCTTGTGTATTACTTATTACGTACGAGAAAAGGGTTTTAAAATGAATACTTAGTTGAGGCTAGGTAGATGAACTTTTTCGTACCGGTGAAAGACCTTACACTTCGCGTGTAGTAAAGGCTTTCAAACTGAAGCGACTATGAAACACTTTTTTATTCTCTTCGCATAGCCTATTCCACGTTCTACAAGAGAAAGTTTAGGCTTGCAACCTTTAATTCTATATAAACGGACCTCTGCCAGAGAAAATTTTGATTCATTTACTTTCTAAACTTAAAATATTGATATATATATATATATATATATATACACACACACACATAGAAAAGAAGATAAATAAATAAAAGAATTAAATTTTTGTTATAGAGGAAACTTAAAAATTAAATAATAAAAAAATAAATATGATATTTATGTAAATAAATGGTTACCTATTCGAAAAAATGTACTAAGAAAAAGAATTAAAAGATAATATATAATCACAGACAGAAAATTTAAATTAAATCAAGAAAGTTGATATCACAAAAAGGAACATGTACATATACACACATATGTACGTGAGGTAACAAAAACATTTCACAGTTACTAATACTAATATTCTTTTTATAGAATTTATATTTCTTGCATAAAATACATGTAGAAAAAGTATAGCATGATATATTAGAGTATATTGAAAAATCTTTATAAATTATTTATTTAAAAAGAAAGTTTTTTATTGACACAGATTATCTGAATTTTTTAAATTTCTTCAATCTTTAATGTTCTTCAATTGTGTGTTTCCAATTATTGTTTATATTACTTTAAATCATTGTATTTTGACACAAAAGCTTGTTGTATTCTTATTTGCGTAAAACATAGAACAATTTACATAAAATTATTCATATTTTCCAGTTGTAGATAGTACTTTAACGTTTCGTACAAGAGAGAAGTGTCGTAGAAAAAGCAATTTCGTATACATTCGAACAATATGTATTTCAAGTACCAAATATTCGATACATCTTGTTCTTAACATTATTTCAAGGAAAAAAAATGAATCGTATCCAGATAATATTATTGCTTGAACGAAAATTATTTTAAAACCATAGAGACTTTTTACATCTCGATCTACTGAATTGGTTGCTTGAAAATTGATACTCCGGTGCGCATAGTGGAATGACTAGCACTCAGGATCGATCGGGTGAAAATGCTGCTGCACCTAACATTATCGACTAGCTGAGGACAAGAGAAGCACGAACCAATTCGAGGAAACAATACCGAACGGATTAGTTTTCAATCACATACATTAATATATTATAATCGCATTTTTTAAATCTTTTTATACCGTTCCTTTAATTCTAAATTGCGGACGCTAATTGATCTTTTTTTTCAGTTTTCTATGTAATAACGATACACAAGGATACAAAACCTAAACAAAATTTACAGTATGAAGTATATGAGGATAAGCACGCTGTCTTCGGTTCGATTTCACAAATATCCTTTCTCTCTTTCTCTCGAAAATGAGCTTGTCCACGCATTCAAAGTTTTCGTTAGGAACAATGAAATAAAAGATGAACGCTCGGATTCTAATTGCAAAATTCATTTATTTTGCTCTACGAATGCAATCAAGAGTTCAGAGAGAACAGAATCGTCAATGTTTTTCTTTTCCTGTACAGTGTATACCGTATTTTCGGAGTCAATGATACGTCATGCTCAAAGTTCGTGCAAGATCCGATGATCGTTGAACTTGATACGATGAAATAGAACTCATTGTCAGTTTTGTGCCCTCGCCATGTAGTACACACACGCACGCCCGCACACATATTACATACATACATTATTTAAAGAACACTGAGAAATAGTAACTACGAATGATTTCATATCAACAGAAAAAGAAAAGGAAAATTATGTAAAAAATACTTGGCTGAAGAAAGTAACGGAGCAGTATCTTAGAGGATACGAATCTTTAAGGATCTCCGTTGAAGGTTATCGTTAAAAAGTATCAATTAAGTCCGTACATTCTCTCCTACACTTATATTGACATGTTACATAAAATAGCCAATGAATTACAAATAATAATTGCTAATCGATACGAAGCTATTGTTTATTAGTATTTCCTATCTTCGGTACTTAATGTATCGGTATCTAAGGTATTTTGAAAGGACGACAAATCTTACGCATACAATTTAAGTAGCTGTCCAATTTGTAAGCCGCGATAAAAACGTTTTTGAGGAATATTACGTTTTTCGATCCGCTTACAAAAACTACAACCATTATTACGTACGAGTTCAACTGATAAACTGTGTCACGAGTAAAAATAATATATATATTTATATATATAAGCGACACACTCACTTCATTTTCAACAAAAAACAAAGCGTCAACGTTCCATCAATGATTCATGACTGATAATGCAGACTTTACTCGATTAATATCCGGTATAATATCATGTTAAGATAATAAATAACAAGGCAGTGTATGACGGCCACGCGACCATATACGAATAGTAACACAATAAAACTGCATTGACATATTATCTTAGAGTGTGATCGCATCAAATTGAGTATCAAACGTTGATTCGATTGAGTATCAAACGTTGTCTAAGTTGACACGTCGTAATTGAAAAGTTTGAACGTCAAACTTACAAACGTTTCTCGACATAACACTTCGCGGTTCATAGTATTGAAAAAACAAATAATTTATTCCATCGAATTTTACATGGTCAATACATTACATTTTTGTTTTTCTTGTCGCATGTTATCTAATTTATAGAATACTTCCAAGTTCAAGATCATTGTAAATAATATTTAGGAGTTAAACCGCAAAGAGTTAAGAACCCTTAAACTTAGAACATTAACAATGCTATTCCATGTGTGATTAATAACACACGATCGTGTGTTCGAAGGAAAAAAGGCTAAGGTTCGTTGAAATTGAGCACTTGCAAATAGGAAAACAAAGAAATAGTAATTGTACGTCGCGAATTACCAATATGTATTTCGGTTCTTCCGACTATCGACACAAGAATAAGAATGGATGATATGGGAATGATGATATCTGATGATGCCGTGAAAGTCAGCCGAGAAGAACTTCATACATATTGTCAGTTAGCGTCCAAGGATTTTAATTTTATTGTACTGGTAGTGAGTTTGCATTTTTAAATACGATATCAATAGACAGAATATAAAAATACAAGATATTACCAAAAGAACAATTAAAAAACTCGTTATGGCAAAATGTCGGCAGTTTACAATCGTTAACGCTTGAAAGCTGTTAACGTCGAGTTCGTTTATCTCTTTGTTTAGTCGTTAACAAAGGTTGCTCTAAAAATTTCAATAAAGTCGTTCAATTCTTGCGGTTGAGCATTTTCGGGCACTTATGTTATCGATTATGCATTCGATGAATTTGCAACTGTTATAAGATTTTTATAATATCAATTGAAAATTTGTCTTATGTATCTGACTTAAGGATAAAGTTACCGTGTAGAGTCAAATCGAACATCGGCAATGCTCTTATTCGCTCTGATATATCCTCGTGTATATTTCATTATAAAACGAGGAATATCAAACGCGCACAAGATTCAAATTCCGTTTCAGGTAATGAATGGAGATTATTATCTTTTTTAACAATCTCTACTCTTTTCCTTTCTGTTTATGATGAATCGTGCAACGCCAAAAAAAGAAAATTATTCAATCATTGAGTATTAAAAAGAGCTTTTGTCGTAAGGACACCTTATAAATAAATGCGAGGTCCGTCAAGTGTCCTGTAAAATATGCAGTCGTAATAATTAAAGTTTCATAATGTAATCGTTACTGACTATACATGCACTTATAGATATAACAAGTCTAGAGAACGTCGCACTTCGTTTATTTCGTTTACTTCCTTTATGGATCATTGGATTTTTCTAGCATAGCCGCTGGCGAAAAAAAGAAACGAAAATTTAACAAAAAGAAAAAAAAATACAGAAATTTCAATTGCTTACAGACTATACTGTCTACAGTCTTCACAGTGACTTCAATCAGACAGGATGTGTATTAATTTCGATAGAAATAATAGTACAGTAATCTGCCAAAAGAATCATTACATGTGATTAATAAATGAAATGTTTTATATTCCCTATGTCTATCAAATATATCGTTAAATCACAGTCAATTTTGTAGGAATGGATAATAAATAAATAATCGAGTTTTTGTCAAATTCGAAAGACAATTTACGAAACCTAAAAGAAAGAAACGAAAAAAAATCACCATTGTTAGAGAAAACGATCGTTTTTCACATTAATCCGTAGGAATGAAAAAGTTAAGTTTTCAAACCGAAGTGTTTTTTCTTCTAATCGGCTCTATATTAAGTACATTTTATGTAACTAATAAAATAATGAGTACATGTAATACATCACGTTACAAGTATATCACTGGCAATATATGAATGTTATCACTTTTGTAAGACATTAATAAATGCAACGTAAAACTTCGAGTTGCTCAAAATCGACTTAACATCGATAAAATGTTAATTATGATACAAAATATAAAATACAGAAATACATAATGTATATAGGCCAACATTGTTCAAAACGTTCTAAACTAGAAATAGTTTTGATAAATAAATGTAAAAGAAAGGAAAAAAAATAGGAATATGATGTCACATTATAAGTCGTACAGCGTTCTTTAGAACGCAAACAAGTATATCTAATACAGTCAAATAGATTTATTGTAAAACACAGTTTACTGATAATAGATTTGGACTCATGATTCGAAGATTACTGTGTTATTATCAATTTATAAAATTAAGTACACAAGAGAGTATGCAAAAATTATATCATGTAATTTCAAGCCAGCGACTTTTCGAGGCAGTACCAATTCAGTCTTAAAATCATATGTGATCAAAGTTCCCTGATTTTTGTTAGAAACTAAAATAGTGATCAGATTTTTAAACATTACATGTATAATTATAGAAAAATTCTCAAACTGTTTAGTTCATTTCGAATTAGTTCATTTGGCACAAAGTATATTCAGTATTTTAGCATACTCCAACTATGATGAATTTGCTATCCTATAAATGTTCATACCGTAACATTCCGTTTAGGCAGTACAAAAGAATCTTAATACGCATTGTAAAATATAATAAAAAAAGAAAACTCAAAAATACTTATTAATCATTTTCGATTATCTTTGAATCAATTCAAATTATAAACAGATATTTAATGTAAATTTTAAAAAATATATTTGAGTGCATAAACTAAAAATGACAGATAAAGTACAGCGAAATTAATTAAATAATGTAAAGTAAAACTGAATGTTTGTAGAATTTTTAAAGATTTTATATTAAGTAAAATTGACAAACATGCAATATATTAAATTGTGACAAAGATAATCGAATATGAATGTATTATATGTCATATTATCGTTTTCTTTCACATTTGTCGAAGAAATAGAAATTTTATGAACTGTATCTTAAATTAACGTATTACATCTTTAACGTCGTACGATTTATGTAAGGTGTAGGGAGCCAACTTTTCAGTTTATATCTGCGGATAAGTATTGTGGGTTGGGGTTATGTATGAAGGACTTCTTAAAATGTATAAGAACAAGATTAAGACGTCGCAGCTACAACTACTGGGGGAACAACGTCAGGTTCGCCGGCACCATCAGCTACTGCAGAATCAACGACTTTTTTGACTTTTATAGATTCTGCACTAGCTTCAGAGGAACTCTCTGGTTCACCATTTTGCGCAGATGTACTTCCGCTCGTTGATGAATTAACATTTTCATTCGATGATCCCTCATTTAGTCCATTTCTCTGTAATTTGTCATCTGACACTGGCACATCTGTATCTCCATTCTGTGTTGTACCATTTAATTTTTTCTTTTCGGAATCTACTGTATTCGTTTCTTTTGTTTCATCCGCTACAGTCTCTTCTTTCGTTGATTTCTCTGTTAATTCCTGTTTTGGTATCTCTGCACTTACTTGTTTTTCTGCATCGTTTGCAGACATTGTTTTTTCTTCCGTTTCTTTCGTTTTAGGAGACTTTACATTAGTCAATTCTGTTTCTGTTTCAGATTTTGTTTCCTTAATTTCTGTCGTATTCTTAATTTCAGTATTTGTATCTGCTTTGCTACTAGTAGCTTCTGGTTCTGTTATCGTTGGCGCAGTAATTTTTTCTACATTTGTTAATGGTACATTACCATTCTCTGCAGGTTTTTCTTCTGTCTTAATAGGTTCGTGTGCAGGTTTTACCAAAGATTCATCATTTTCTGATGGTTTAGTTTCTGTTATACTAGGATTAATTATGATTTTCTCAGTGGATTCCTCTTTTGTTTCTTTCTCTGGTTTATTAGCGCATTCTTCTGATTTTTCATTTGTACTGCTACTATTTTTTTCTTGGGATACATTTTCTACAGGTTTTACATCTGTCATTTTCACGTCATCAGATTTTGTTTCTTTAACAATATTTGAAGATTCTTCAGTCTTATTCTCTGTAATAGAAACTTCTTCAGACTTTGATTTAGGCTCACTCGTCCCAACGTCCAAAGGGTCATTAGCAGTAAGAGTTGCCTCTGGTAGAGATTCTACAGTTTTTTCTATAGTATCTATAGATTTTTCTGTTTTTTCAGAAACCGTGGACTTATCATCTTTAGAAGGTGTTGCTGTTGATTCATTCACGGCAACTTGCACATTTTCGGAAGTGTCTAACTTTGTACTCACCTCTGATGACTGAAGTTCTACCTTTTCAGTTGTATTTTCCAGCTTTTCAGCATTTGATGCATCTTTTGTATCAATAACCATAGGCTCTTCTATTTTCGCGTCTGAGGTGGGAGCTTCTTTTGATTGCTGATCTTTTACACATTCTTTTGCGTCTTCTTGAGTCATTTCTTTTACTTCCACTTTATCAGATATTTCAATATCTTCAGAAGTATCCATTGGTTCACTATCAGCCGTACTTTTAGTTTTATTTTCTTGAACTTCTGTAGCTTCTAACTTTTGTCGTTTTGTAGAAGTTTGAAATGTTAGATCTAAGAATGACTTAACAGTCGTGGAAGACATTCTTTCTTCATCTGTAAGAGGTGCATTACCTTCGCGTATTACTATAGCTGTTGATAAGCCTGCTTTCTTTGCAGCAGCAGCTTCTATTATAGGGAAACATAAAAATTAATATCTATCTATAAGTATGACTATACTTTGAAAATACTAAAATGTCATAATATACGTAACCACAAACCTTTGACAACATCAGTTAAGAAAATTACATTTGATGGTTCTGCTCCAATTTTACTTAATATATTTTTATAACTACTTGATTCTTGTTTTTCACCTACTTCAGTATCAAAATAACCACTGAAATACTAAAACATAATAATACATTATTTTATAAATTATGTAATAAAATATTATGTAAATAATTTATTATATTCAACATTTATACAATAAATACTGTTATTTATTACAGATGAACTATAATAAAGTACCTTAAGTAAGTCACCATGTACAGAATGTCCAAATAGAAGTTTTTGTGCTTCAACACTACCACTTGAATAAATATAGATTTTTTTACCATCACTTGTCCATGATTCTAAAGCTTTTGGTACATCTTCATAAACACTATATAAATAACGTATTCGTCATTTCTTGAATTATTTTTCATTACTCATTATAATATAAATTGTTTATCAAAATTGTAGTGATTTATTCATATCAAATTGTAGTGATTTATTCATATCAAACTGAAGTGAGCCCTTACACAACATATTCACCTCACTACGTATGGTGTATATATTATATTGCTATACATATATTGTTTATATATAAGCATTTATTTTTTTAGAAATGTAACATTTTTTCTTAATATTAAAATTAATATTAAGATATAATAGCTAGTAACAAATTAAGAAATATATTCAGGATTATGTATAGTACACTTACAAATAAACTTTTTATAAGCATACATATTAAAAACATATACCTATAATATCATATTTGCAATAATACATAAATATAATAATTTGTAATTTAATATTAATAATATTATTGAATTTTAGATCCTGAAAATGTTTTTGTAAATTATAATTAAAAGAAATTATCAAAAACTCACTGTGCTTTAATTGTTCCAGAATTATAAGCTTCACGCCACATGTGTCCTTGTAATTGTTTCAATGCACCAGTCTTTCTATCACCATCCATTTGCCATAATATATTTTTTATAAGTGATTCTCTTTCTTCTTCTGCATTAGTACCAGTAATTGGTACAAAACCATCAATTTTATCTTCTTCATCTTTCTTTGCCTATAATGAAAATATTAACAAATATTTATAAAGCCCCTTTTTATTAACAAAACCCCACAAAATTTATAAATATAAATAAATATTATTATAAACATCACATTACATTTTTTGGAACATTTTTAAGAGTTTATAAGCTCATAATTATGAAACAATTATCTTGATTTATAATATTCTTAAAAAATGTATAATTTATTTACAATATATAGACTGTTATATTAGTTTATTTTTATTTTAAATTTCTTTTTGTTGTATTACTTATATTTAAATAATTTGAATATATATTATAATAAATTTATGATATATATCTTAAGCTTTAAATAACAATTCTTAAAATAATGTAAAAAGTGAAATATATTAAATGATATTATAAAAAATGAATTAAGTAACAATAATAAACAAATGAACAATAAATCATTTATTTCAAATAAAATGATTATATATTCTATATAATATACTATATTATATAGATTATATATAATATACTAAAAATTTATTAAAGTCTAATCTCAAGCTGCAGAAATATGTAATCTAGATAGATTTTTGGGACAAAAAATATTCTCAAGTCAATGTGTAATAGTTAAGCAGCTGCTTCTTACCTATCATGCTATTGGTCATTCTCTAAGGTACATTATTAAAAATTATAGTTATTATAGTTATTTGTTGAATTATGATTTTAATAATAAAAAATAGAGAAAGAAAACATAAATAAAGTAGTAGTATACTATACATATATATATTTAACATAAACAATCAATATCATTCAGAGATCATAATTCTCCTTTATATTTTTTAATGTTTTAATATTAGTGCATTAATAGATAAAAAGATTATTTTTACATACAATATTTATGTTAAAATATACTACTGTTCCCAATGTTTACCTGTTCTTTCAATTTTTCATAATCTTGCTTGAATTCTTCATCTTCCCATTTAGTTTCGACATATTTCTTTAAATTCTCTCGCACGTAAGGAAAAAGCGTGTCCTGAAAAGAAGGTGAATGTGAATATAGTACATTCTCGCCGATCGAATTAACAGTGATGGTACGTCGTTACGCTTTCCGTTATTTTAAAAAATCGTATATATAATGATCTTCGAGCAGCGATATTTTTTATAATCGAGCAATTCACGCCACCTTACGAATACGCCGAATTTTCTAAACGAGTATTCAGATTGTTTTCACTTGCAACGTTGTCGTGAAACAACAATTCAAGCAATTTCGCAAAAAAAAAGAAAAAAAGGAGAGAAAAAACATTAACTCGAGTAAACAAATGTAAAAATGTTAAAGTTCGAAATAAGAATGATCGCACGATCCGTACGACATTTCATTTGTTTCAGATTCGGAAAGCATGGTACATATAGCCTTCCATGAAACCCGCTGTCTCACGAACAGGGAACCTGAAACTGGATTTCAGCCGGCATAGTAAATGCCGAGAGAACACACACACACAATACGCGCGAAAGCTTAATTCACAAATTTTCAATGCTTGCAATAACTCTACGATAACGTTCGGAAATTCGTCAGCGAGAGGTTGCCCCTGCGGGAAATTCTGATCATTAGGTATTGTCAGAGAGTATGTCGGAAAACCGGTGAAATGCGAGAACCCGTAGGGCGCGTTCTGCCTCACGGCCATAGTCTTTGTTACCTTTACGAAGCTTATGCTCGTCGTGGTGCCTTCGATGTCAACCAGGATCACCGTTTCTGACAACAGGGTCTCTTCCTGATCTTGAGTACGCTTTTCCCCGGCCATTTTTACGATTGACTCGCCTTCGACCGCAGGATAAATAACAAATATATCACCTCAGTACGTTCGAGCACGGTGTATATGTCGACGCGTTCTTGTTGAGAGCCGGCGAGTGAATTCGCTCGTCGTTCTGCGCCGGTGTGTGTGCAAACCTGCCTCTCCCTTCGCCCCTACTTGTGCCGATCAACCAGGATCGTATTTATTTCGCTTGTCCTCGATTATCCTACCGCTAAACTCTCTATTGCTTTTTTTCGTAAAATGATCGCAATTTTCACAGCTATGCACGAACTTTTCCAATGCGTAGATCGTTTGGGCATTAAGACAATATTTTTTACGATTCTTGCTCTCATTATTATTGCGCTAGCTCTATAAAATAATCGTTCTATTCCTACGGTAGATTATGTTTCATCGTACGGTATTTAAATTTATTATGAAAGTATTACGCGAAAGTAGTTTATAAATGTATTATTTGTATTTACCGTAACGCAACGGTAAAGTTGAATTTTGCGTGTTCTCGTTCAATCAAAGACCAATTGATAGCAATGTTAGTTTTACTTGGATGAAAAATCATTATTACTACGTGGAAAGTTGTTTCCTTAAGAAATGAATATCTAAATACGCGATCTGGAACAACCGATCGCTAAAATAAAAAAGAATATTTTTTAACACGCAGAGGTGATCTCGTACAATAGATACGTCCCTGAATCTTGGACGAAAATTTTAGGTCAGTGTTGGTGAATATGTATTTGTAGAAAAGAGCATGTGTTACGTGTGTGTGAATCATTCGCTTCCTTCAGCCAATGAACGAGGTTGGTTTGCGTCTGTGCGATCGCAGCACGACATTATTGCTCCGCAAAAATTGTTTCGATGAATAATCGTTTAATAAATGCAGACTTTCAAAAACTTTTACATTGAAAGTTTTCTAAAATTTAAGTACACGCTTCTCAATTCATTTTTCAAGCAAAGTAAACTATGATTACAGTAAAAAACCAGGATAAATATTGACTCGCTCGAACGGTTTCCAATATTACTCCGCGTAAAAGTAGTTCCTCATGTGTTATTTTTGTTAATTTTCCAAAAATTTAAGCAAATTCGAATGATGCGTATAAGTAATACGAAATACTTTATACAATTCATTTATATGCTGATTTTCCTACATCATAAAATTCATAATTTCATTATGTACGATCACAACTACAAAATCATACAGCTGGCAAATTCGACCACCTGATTTTTGCGAGACAGCGCCGCGTCGGACACGGAGGCGCAACCATTTAAATTTTGACATTTGTCTCAGCCGCACGTGTACCTTGACTGTATCTACATATGAGAATACGCGCACATTTTAATGTTAAGAATTGTTGCGCATTTGTATGTATTTTTTTTTATTCATTTTATAAAAGATATTCGCATTAATATTTTCGAAACTTTCGAATTCACATGTTTATTACAAATGTATAAATATTGTAAAAAAATTGTAATAAATACAAACTTAATTTCCACAACATAAGAATATTAATTTTTGTTCTCTTGTATTGTTTAATAAGGTTGATTAGAAGATATTATGTTACAAAAGAAAAAAAATATAAATATTTATTTCTTTTTTATTATAAAGTTTCCTTAATAGTTTACACAACAATTAGGAATAATTTCATATTATATGTACAATATGTTTAAAAAATGATAACTGAATGTATATGTATATGTATGTATAATAAATTACATAATTTCTTATTCTAAATACATTCAATACAATATAATTATACTATCATAAAATTGTATTTATTATTTGTAAAGTTATATTATTATTATAAATATAAAATTCAATGCAACATGATACACAATGAAGATTATTTTGCAATGATTTTCCTAATATTATTATTCTTATAATTTTGTTCATATAAAGATCTTTTCATGTATATATAAATCATATTGTTTTGTTCAAGATTTATATTCTTACTACTTTCCATATAAATAAAATAAAAATAAAAATCAATAAAACAATTTCTTATATAATTTTAATGTTTCTAATTGCTTTAAAATCATGAAAAATATTCATCTGACTTTTATTTTCAAATATAAAAATTTAATTTTTAATATTTTTATAGATAATTTCAGGTACTATGTTTGTAACATATATTTTATAATTACATATTTTATATGGAGGACTAATTTTAAAAAATATTATAGTTATTTATGAAACAAATCTATAAACCTATTTAACTACCATTTGAAATTATGAATATTATAGTAAATATATTTTACAAAGAGAAGTAATAATATTAATTTTATATAAAAAAAAATATTTCTTAAAAAAGATTTATTTTTATAAAATTGTGTAAGCTTTCATATAAAGAATAAAATTTTGTGTTAAAATAAATAATATAAGGAAAAGCTACTTTGATAAAATATTAACATATTATTTATTATTTAATTGTATAACATTTCGTGAAATAATAATTCAGTGCTCAAAATAATATTTACAAAGTAATATTTAATATAATTCAATATGGCAAGTTAAAGTACGCTTTAATGTCTTTATTAAGTAAAATGATAATTAATGCTCTTCTAATTTCAAATTATATTTAATTTGTGAAATGTCCAAAAATATATTATAGTAAAGAATTTAGATATAAAATAAATGAATTTTTGTAAATAAATATAATACAATAAATATGAATTTTCTATGCATTCTAATTAATTGATATATTTTAGTTTAAACTAATTGCATAATTAAAGTAGCGCTGTATTTCTTTAAAAACAATATAATATATAAATTATATCTTCTCAGATTCTACATTTTGTAATTTTTTTAATTTTTCTCCCAAATGTTTATTTAAATGTATTCTAATTTCTTGTTGATTGTTACATTTTTCTCCACACTCTGGGCATTCAGGATCTCCTTCTCCATGTTCTCTTTTTCGATGTTTAGATCGATTATTGTAAGTAGAAAAGGATTCCCCACAATCCGGACATTGATAAGGTTGTTCACCAGTATGTTTTCTGCGATGATGATCTCGGGAATCTTTTCTTCTAAAACTCATGTTACAATATTCACAGACAAATGGTTTTTTTCCAGTGTGTAATAATACATGATTATATAAAGATTTAGTGTCATTAAATCCTTTTTCACACTGTGCACATTTATAACGTCTTTCACCATTATGTTTACTTTTAATGTGATTTACTAAAAGTTGTTTTACTCTATATGTAGCATTGCATATGTCACATTGATAAGTAGGATTTACTCTTCCTTCATGTATTCTCTCTTTATGTGCTTTTAAAGACATCTGATGTTTAAATTTCTCATGACATTCTGCACATTCGTACCATGGTTTTTGTTTTGTTAGAATTGGATCCTGATTATTTATTTCATGATCTTCTACCATATGATATTTTAACATGCGATATGTTGGAAAATCTTCTATACAAATTGGACATGTAAATAATTGTGGTAATGTTACACTTTTATCATTTTTCCAATGCTTTTCTAAATGTTCATTCATATTCTGCTTTTTACTAAATGATTTATTACATATATTACAAGTATATCTATTATAAGAAAAATGAATTTTTCTGTGAAGTTTTAAAGCATTTGTAGTTCTACATCGTTGACCACAGATATCACATTGATACGGCCTTTCTCCTGTATGAATTCGATGATGTTCTTTTAATCTAGCTTTCAACTGAAATGACTTGCCACATAGTTCACAAATATGAGGTCTTGCTCCTTTATGAACAAAAAGATAATGTTCATATAAAGAATTTTCTGCTCTAAATTCTTTTCCACAAGTGCTACAGATAAATTCATTCATATTTTCATTATGTCTCATTTCATGAAATTCTAATCTTTCTTTTCTTACGAAATGTTTAGGACATTTAGAACAATGATATTGACGCGGCGAAATGACTTTTGTCTCATTTCCATCTATCATCAAAGAAAGTGTAGAATCTTCACAAGTAACACATGTAACTAAGTCATTAATAGCATCCGGATCTAAATCTGAGATCAATTTGCCACAAAGATTACAATTTACAGATACTTTTTCCTGTTTTGTTGTTGCTATAGCTTTTTGTATGATATCTTCACTGATAGTATCTTCACTAGTACCAACTTGTATTTGTTTCACACCAGAATGTTTATAATTTTTTTGATGCCCATTTAGTCTAGATCGTTTTGTAAATAATTTGCCACATTCTATACAAATATAACGTTTTAAACTTTTGTGTGTGTGGAAATAATGATCCCATAATAAATTTTCATTACTTGTTTCTTTATCACATAGAGTACATTCATATTTATCTATTTTACATAATTTATGTCTTTCCATGTGAAATTCATATTTTAAATGTGAAAGATAACGGGCTCCACATAATTTACATACATACTTTAAACAAGATTTATATATATCATTTTCATCTTGTATATCATCTTTTTCAAACATGGCTTGCGATTTAGTTACACATGTATCTTTCTCACTTTTGTAATCAGTCTCACTATCTATCCAATAAGTATTATCACTTTCAGGTTCATTTTTCACTAATGGATCTGTAGAATCATAATCACAATCAAGTAAATTACTAGATACATGCGATGTTTCTTCTTTAAAATTTTTTAATTCTTTCTCTACTTCAATTTTTAAGTTTTCTTTGCCAGATAATTCATTTATACAGTTTAAATTTTCTTCTTGTAAAACAGATAATGTTAGACTTACTTCATTAGATGTATTTTCAATACCTTCATCAATTATTGTTTTGTTTCCTTGTTTTATATGTATATTATTTTTAGCATTATTAAAATGTATATCTTTATGTATGTTTATATACTTTTCTTTTGCAATATTTTTTTTTTCAGAATGGTTTACCATAGCTAATGAGATTTGGAAGGTGTAATCACAGCCTTGAGAATTACTAACTAATAAAATCATTAAATCTACATTACAGTTTGGACATGTATACACAGCATCACTATGTATCTGAGAGAAGTCTGTTACTTCTTTAGAAAGATTAAAAAAAGATTTTATTTGCGATGTTTTTTCCAATCTTTTAGAATACTCTAATACCTCTTGAATAAATTTGTAGTAAAAAATGATTTTGTCATAACATGATAAACATATATACTTTGAGCCACTATCATCAATAGATATCTGTAAAAATTATTTAAAATATAACATTATTTAAAATTTAATATAACATTATATAAAATATAACATTATTTAAAATATTCTTATGATATGAAACAAATAAATTATTAAAATATTTTAATAAACGTTTTATTGAAATAAAATGTTTAAATTTAAAAAATTGATATGTTTAATTTTTATTAAATATTATATATTGACATACTGTTATGGGTAATGTTTCCTTTATTTTATGTATTAAATCTGTTGAACCTTCAAAGATACTTTTATGCTTTCCTTCTGTAAGATTTACACCACATAAACGACATATTAATGCATCTTTCGAAGTATCCATAACTAAATCTCTGAAAAGTTTATTGTAAGATTATTAAAAGTTTATATTATAATTAATATTTCCTATTTCTTATATCTTAATAAATCATTGAGTAATTAGTTGAAATTTATTAAAAATATATTGTACTTGACAAAACATATACTTACACATAATTTTGATGATTTGTTTATTTTAGGTTATGTCCCTATGTGTATCAATATAATTAAACTGTATACATTAATTAAATCATAATTCCTTTAATATAGTGTATATGTTATTAAAATTTCTTTCATAGATTTTAAATATCATTTATATCATATTACTAACGATTATATTACGTTATAATATTAGTAAATATATCCTTTTCACAACAATAACTTAAATACTGTATGAATTATTAAGTATTTTATGAAAGACGGTTGTTTATACCTATACGCTATACAAATTTTTTTGATGTAAACTAATAAATACACATTCTCAAATAAAAATTGCGTACATGAAAAGGTGATCTTTAAATTGTTATTTGTGTGTGCGCACGTATTTATATACATATATCATTTGAAACAAATGTTGAAAAAAATAAAAAAACACTCAAAATGTATTGACATTGGAAGTTAATCTCAATGAAATATTTAATAGAAACAAGAAATGGATAGACAAAAAGGTACAAATTTTTTTATTTTAAACATATTTAATATTTTTCTGTTATATACAAAAAATAAGTTATAACAATTTAATTATAGGTTATTTAGCTTGCAATTTATATATCACTTTTCTTACTCATATGCAATATAAATTAATGTGAAGAAATAGGTCCAATTAAAAAATATCAATAAAATGTTACATGAAGTATTATTGTCATTATGGGGATGTTCAACTAATGCTTTGCAAATATTGGAATCAGATGTGAGTATAATATAATTTTACCGATAGTAAATTATACAGATTAATTATATACAGTTTATTTATGTTCTTTAAATTTGTTGTTTTCAGACTGTAGATCTTGAAAAATATTTGCATCCTGGTGAACGTGTTTTACTCAAAGAAATATTAGATATAGTTGAACAATGTAATATTATTAGAAATTTCATTCAAGAATATACTACTTCTGACAATTTAAAATCTATTCAAAGTATTAGAATTTGATATTAAAATTAACTATATATTTTACTATGTATTAATTTATAATTTATTAATTTTCAAATATATATTATAGATTTACAAGATGTCCCTCAAGGTTTATACTTACAAGCCTTTTGTGAAGGAATGGATCAAGCTTTGGAACCATTTCGTAAAGAGATTGTTGATTTAGAAGATGTAGTCCTTCGCGATAGTTATACTCCATTGTCATTAATACTTTGTCGTATCCAAAAATACATTTGTCTGTTTTCTGTTTTAAATTCTATCATAAAAGAGGTAAAGAAAGATTATTCATTTAATGTAATTTGCAGATATGATTTAAAACAATATTTGAAATACTTGAAGAAAAAATTTAATCTATTTCAGATTCATACACAAAAAATTCATGGTTGTAAATTATTACAATGTTTGCATCAAAATATGTATACTGGTATTCCTGATGTAAAATCTGCAATAGAAAAGTGAGTGTTAAATTATATCATTTTTTTTTATTTTGACATTTATTTTTGCTAATTGTTTCATTTTGTTTAGAATGTCCCACTGTGTACACATAGTTTTTTATAAACACTTGACTAGCTGGCTTTTATATGGTCATTTAGAAGATATGTACAATGAATTTTTTATTCAAAAAATATCTGAGAGACAAAACAGCTTAATATTAGCAGATAATAAAGATAATTTTGATAAAGCAAATACAAAATTTACTGCAGATATGTGGAATTATGATGTTCAAATAGATATGCTTCCCTCTTACATTAGACCATCTTTAGCAATTAAAATCTTGACTATAGGACAAACTATTATAATGTTTGGAAATGATCCAAGACAAAAAAAAGGTAATTTATATTTAAAACATTTTAGATTGATTAAAACATAAAATGAATTAACTTGTTTATTTGTTAACAGATTTTGCTATAGTTGATCAAACAGAAACTTCTATATGGGGAGAAAAAGAATATGAATATTTTCTTAAATTCCAGAATCTTCAAAAAAAGCATATTTTCGATATTGTCGAATTTGAACGTACAATTGATGAATTAAAACAGTGTATAACAGAACTTTTATGGCGAGTTGCTGTTGAAGAAGCACAACTTGTGCAGCAACTTAAACTAGTGAAAGATTTCTTTCTTATGGGACGTGGTGATTTGTTTCTTGAGTTTATTAGACTTACAGCTCATATATTAAATAAACCTCCAACACAGCATACCTCTAGAGATATTAATTTAGCTTTTCAAATGGCTTTAAGAAAAATGCATTTAAATGATGAAAACGCTATGGACAGCTTTAATTTTATAGTTCCAATTCCAGCACAAGAAAATAAAGATATTGAGGTAGAAGGTACAGAATTTACTGAGAAGGAACGTGAAGATCCTATTAGTAAGACATTTTTTTATATACTATTATATTTTTTTAAGTGAGCAAAATTTTTGATATTATTGATATTATTATAGAAAGACGTGGATGGGGTATGATTATTTTGAAATACAAAGTTATATGGCCATTACATCTATTATTTAGTCCATCTGCTTTAAATGATTACAATACATTATTTAAATTTTTGCTGAGGGTTAAAAAAACACAAATTGATTTGTGGAATCTTTGGAGTGAACATATGTATTACAAAAACATGTAAAATATTATTCTAATATTTTATATATAAATAAGTTAATTTTTATTAGATGTTAACAATTTACATTATTACAGTGATATTGGTGTAATTCAGCTGAGAAATAATTTAATTTTCATCATTGATAATTTACAATACTACTTACAAGTTGATGTATTAGAAAGTCAATATACTATAATGGAAACAAATATAAAAAGTACCCGAAATTTTGAAGACGTACAAAAGGCTCACTGTATTTTCTTGGCTAATGTTATGTCACAAACATTTTTATTAGGGAATGCAACGGAAAGAAAAAATCCCGTATGTTACATATTTATTAATTCAAACAATTTTATAATTTTTTATCTGTTTATTTATTATATAAATATTTTTGATAGGTTAATAAACTAATAAAACTTTTACTACGACTTTGTGATGATTTTATCTTACAAGCATCAATGTGGGAAGTAGGTAATTTACTTTTAACAGAACAAGAAGAACTTAAAACATTATCTGATACTCTTGAAAGTTTAATGGGTTGGCTAACTAAAACACTGAATAGAGTACGTGCACAACCAAGTGGAGAACATTTAGCTCAGCTATTATTGAGACTGGATTTCAATAGATGGTTTAGTAAAAAAATATAAAGAAGACCTATTTGAATCTCGGTAAATAATAGAAATAATGGAAAAACATGTGATGTATTTATATTTTGTTTTAAAATTATTCTTTATATGAATTTATCTCTGCACACATATATGTATTAAACTCGTTTTTTGTTTACTTGAAATATTAATATTTTTTTGACCATGAAAAATACAGTGCAAGACTCTAATTTTGTTCTTAATTTAATAGAAATATATTAAAAGGTAAAAAGAATATTTATAAATCAATGTAATATGTAATAAGTAAATATATTTTTTTCATTAATTTCTTCATTAAAAATAAATTATTTCATATTGTAATTAAATATTTTAGAAGTAAATAACTTAACTTTAATTATGTAAATAATAATTAACTTTATATTATATAAGTATTAATTATCCAAGTGTATTAAATAGATAAAAGGATTAAATAATTATAATTCTCATAGACGATTATTTTCATCATATTTATTTACTCACATTTACCATATTGTTGATTAAGTATGATCCACACACATACATATTATATGTACATAGATGAATTAATAAAAAATGCAGAGTATATAATAAGATGTATAATAAGAATAACAATAGTAACAATTTTACAAGAATATATAAATATATATTAAAATTTAGACTCTTTTCTTTGCAACTTTTATAAATAATACCATATCTGAAAAATAATTTTATATATTGAATAAATTCTTATTTCAGACAAGTATTTTATAAAAATTAGTCACTATAAAATTATATTGTAATTATATTAAAATCAATATTATAATACATGATGCATTAATACTTACTAAAAAATACAACTAAAACAAATGCAATCATCACCCACATCCAACACCTCCAATGTGATTGTGTATGTTCTTGCAATTTTAATGATTCTGTTTTTAATTTAGCTGTATTAACATCTGTTAATTTATCAGATTTTTCAAGTAAACCAATATCTTTTTTTATAATGGCATTTGCCGCTAAAGCATGTTCTTTCATGCTGCTAGTCATTGAAAGCATATTTTCAGCAATTTTTTCTTGAATATTTCTATTGTATTTTAAAAATGCATCCAAATCATCATCTTGTATGTTTGTACTAACTAGTCTTTGTCTTATACCATCTTCTAGTGTTCCTAGAAATAATAAACAATTAATTACATTTGTAAATTCTCTTTCTCAATTAAAATGATAGTAACGTACCTTTATCACTATGAAATAATTCAGCACGCATTTCTCTATTATATTTTGCTGAAGTTTTTTGATGTATTTGAGTTGTTATATTTGGACCTATTGAGTCAGTAAATGCTGTAGAACTTTTTGGTAACATTTGTACAGCTGCAACTCTGTCCACTGGATTTGCAAGTTTAGTTGTATTTACTAATCCTTTTAGAAAATCTATTCGTTTAATGTAACCCACCATAATATCTTTAGATGGTTTACTACAATATTATTAACATTAATAATTTTATTATAATTTTAAATATAATATTGTCATCTTGTTTATATATTATTTGGAATATACTTTTATCAATAAATGTTATTTAAAAAAAAAAACAAATAGAATGATACCTTGGTAATGTTTGTAACTGTTTAACCATATCATTCAAAGTAAGGATATACTGAAATAATCGATACATTCATTTTGAATAAATTAATTTAATTCCAATCATTCATTTTTTAAATTGTTTTTAAACCTTCTCAAGTTTCCAATCCTTATGAGGATCATCCTTTGCCATCAATTCACATCTTGTTAAAAGTCGTCTGATATTAATTTCTTCTCTGGACATTTGACTCATTTTTGATAATTGATAATTATTTAACAATTGATGAATAAATACTATATATAGAACCCAAGTATATATATATATATATATATACTTGGGAATTAATTAAAAAATACTTTATTAAATATCAAAATTTTAAAAATATTTTCAATATATACAGAACTAACTACACAGTGATAACACCAGTACTATACATTATTTATATGTATGTTATAATCATACATGTGCACTCAATAATCCATAAAACTTATACAATCTTCCTAGAAACATGTATCTTCTATATGCTTACACCTATAAATTGAAGTGTTATACATTGACAATAATATTTAAAAGTTCGTAAATTAATTAATTTCTAAAAATGTTACATATTATAACAATCATTGCAATATTACATATTCTTTTTATTACATTTTTAAATATGCCGCTACAAATTCATCACTAGGCGATAACAATTTATTGTGAACGAAACGGTGTATAATGCATTTTTTCATCGAACCATAACTAACTGACTTCATCAGTAGACGCCTTTATAATAATATAATTGTTAATTTATTATATGTACGTTACATGTTATAGGCGTGGGAATTTTGTATTGAGGTGTGCGGAATGTGCAGAAAACATAAATTAGAAAGTTTATAACATACGAATATACATAGACAAATACTGTGAGAAATACGATAGTCATAGATAGCGATTGACGTTGGCATACATCACTTGGGGGGCCGATCCCAGTGCATTTCTCAGTAGATTGACAGAATCACTAAGATGGCTGATATAAAAGAATCTCCACCGCTATTTGATACTAATGAGACGAAAGTTGATGATTTAGACGACGACGATGAAGATATTTTTGCATCGGCAGTACAGGTAGTTTTTATATTATTTTCAGACATGTGCGTAAAAATTCTACAACCTATGTATTACAGTCACTGGTTTATTTTTGTTGTAATAAATGTAAAATTTGTATTTTACAGTTAAAAAATAAGCGATTTAAAGTGAGATTGTTTCGTAATTTCATAATAAGACGTTATTTAAAAAAGAATCTTTTTAAATATAGGATCAAAATCAATTGGAAGATTCGTCTCCTTACAATGGAGTGTCAACTATTCCAACAGAATTACCAAAGCTAACTTTGCGAGATGCACCAGAAGAAAATTCATTTTCATCAGTATCGAGTCCTGCACCAGGACCATTAAGTTCACCTTTGGGACCAATGAGTACTGATATAGGTGATCTCCATGACGTTCCCATAAATGATAATACAGATGTACTTTCATCAAATGTTATGCAAACTCAGTCACCTGATGTGGTATATTTTAAATTATTAAATGTTAATGATAACAATTCAAAGAATGTATGTTATAGTTTATATATTTTTATAGGTATCGACAGATTCTTCTGATGTTTTCTTGAAAATCACTGTAACTTCTCCTCAAAAAATAGGAGATGGAATGGGTGCTTATGTTGCGTATAAAGTTGAAACAAAAACAAATATGCCAATATTTAGAAAGAGAAATTTTAGTGTTATTAGACGCTTCAGTGATTTCCTTGGCCTTCATGACAAATTAACAGATAAATATCTTAGAAATGGAAGAATAATACCTCCTGCTCCAGAGAAGAGTGTTATTGGTATAGATATTTCTAGATATTTTGAATTGCTATCATTTTTATTATGTTGTTTAATAAAATAAATTAAATAATTATATGATTAGGAACAACCAAGATTAAAATGTCTGGTGACAAAAATCAAGAACAAAATTCCAGTTCTACAGAATTTATTGAGAAACGTAGGGCAGCACTTGAAAGATATTTGAATAGAACTGCAGCTCATCCAGTTCTTAGTGTTGATCCTGATTTTAGAGAATTTTTAGAAGCTGGTAAATCATAGTATAAAGTAAAACATATTTTGTGCAATCATACATATAACTTTGTTTGTGTATATCTTAAACAGATATGGAATTACCTAAAGCTACTAATACATCTGCACTTAGTGGTAAAGGAGTAATGAGGCTATTTAACAAAGTTGGAGAAACTGTTAACAAGATAACATATAAAATGGATGAAACTGATAAAGTAAAATAAAAGAATGTTTGATAATTTTTTGCACTATATATATTATAAAATTGTTTGTGTCGTTTATTTAATTAATTACATAGGAAATTTAAATGAGTAAAAATATGTTTATAAGATATATTTGTGGATGCAAAATTTTTTAATGTCTCTTATTTTTCAGTGGTTTGAAGAGAAGACATCACAAATTGATTCTCTTGATGTTCAGTTACGTGCATTACATTCTGCTGTTGATACTTTAACTAATCAGAGAAGAGAACTAGCAACATGTACTGGTGCAACAGCAAGATCTATTGCAGTTCTTGGTCATGGTGAACCAGGAGCATCTCTTGGAAGGGCATTAGCTCAGTTAGCTGAGACTTTGGAGAAAGTAGAAGTAATCAGAAGAGCACAAAGTAATAGCGATCTTTATCAGTTTGGAGAAATGTTAAGAGATTACGTTGCTCTCATTGGAGCAATAAAGGTTAGTAATCAGTGGTGTGTTTTGCATTTAAATATTGCACATTTCATTAGTTTAAAATATTGTTAATTTTAGGATGTATTTCACGAAAGAGTGAAAGTTTTTCAAAATTGGCAACATGCTCAAATGATGTTAAATAAAAAAAGGGAACAGAAAGCAAGACTAGAACAATCTGGAAGAATAGATAAAACAAGTCAAGCTGCTACTGAAGTAATAGAATGGGAAGCAAAAGTTGATAGAGGGCAAGAAGAATTTGACAATATTTCAAAAATGATTAAAAAAGAAGTTGAAAGATTTGAATTAGTGAGAGTGGAAGACTTCAAGAAACAGTTAACAGAATATTTGGAGTCCATGTTACAGTACCAAAATCAACTTATTAAATATTGGGAAAGCTTTTTGCCTGAAGCACGAGCAGTGGCATGAACATTTCCAAAGTAATATTCAAACTTTTCCTTATTGTAAGGAAAACAACAAATCTATAAATAAAAAGTTTCGTGCAATTTTTTTAAGCAAACTTCTAATGAATGATAAATGACGTTCTATGAAGAATGTATATTTATCGATTTGCGGTACAATAATGTTTATAATTTATAATAATGAAAGAAATATCATCTTATGGCAATATTTGAAAAATTTATAAACAATAATTTTGAAAAAGCAACAAAATCATGGCATATTTCACTCAAATTTTTAGATATTCATTTTATGTCGATTATTCCTGAGTATCATGCGTTTATAATCTTACTATTAGTTTATATTAGAGATATAAAGCGCATAATACCGTTTGTTAAGAAATGTTATATGATAATAAAAATCGATTAAGATTGTATAAATAGAGAACATTAAATATCTATTTGTTAAAACAAAGTCTAATCATATAATTAATATTATAATAACTTATAATTTTTCATATTATTTTCAGATAGTGAATAGGCATTCCAATAACGTTTTTTATTAAACTTAACATAATTATAATATATACTTTGATAAGTATGAGATAAAGATATCATATTTTTCTATATGTTAAAAAGTTAAGTATAAATTGTAATAAAATTAAATCGTTAAATAATATTTATCCCTTATATTTTATTTATTGAAAACATTTCATTAATATGTAATAAATATTTTGTTCATCTTGCGTAAAACATAGTTGAAGAACTGTATAGAAGAAATTAAATGTAGTTTGCTATGTTGGCCAACTTGTTCTAGCATGCAGAATTGATATAGTGTCATGTTAATACATGTAACTCTATCATATGTCGTGTAGTCCGTCAGTGATCATGAATTAAATTAGGTTATCAATTATTTATCGTGGTTAATTGTCATTGACAATTAACGAAACTCGTGGATGAATTTTGTTCTCATTTGAGCGAGTGTTTTGCATACGTGGCAGAAGCTGCCACCAATCAGAAAACGGGGGTTTTGATAGGCGTGGCTTCGAACACGTACACTTGGCTGTGTCTCCGGCAGCCATAATCTTGAGAAGTCGTGTGTGAATTCTTGTCGTGATTCTCTGTAGACAAACAGAGTTCGTTGTTCATTTTACATTCCTCGGTGGAAGCGATCTACTGAATTTTCGGTGAGCAGTGTAAGTTTAGTGAGTTTATTAGTTCTATTGTTTTAACGAAATGTAGTACAATATAAATCATTTTGCCGGTTCTGTCCGATTCGTGATTTAATGTTGAGGAACTTTTCTCATCTTCAATAATTATGTCGTCGACCTGCTTGTCACCCATATGTCATTTTCATCATATTTTTTTCGAAATTTTCGTCTAATAAATAACCCCATTATAAAACACTTTACGTGTATACATATACATATACATATATATATATATATAATGTACTTAATATATACTTAGGCTCGCGCACCCGTACAAAATATATACATATATATAATATGTATTATATGTATACAACAATTTATTTTTTGTACTACATTATTATATGCTATGTAATGACACATATTTTCTATGAAAGTATATTTAATATTTAAAAAATTAATAGTGTAATTTTTTTTATTAAATTAAAAAATATAGAAAGAATATAGAATTAAGGTATAAAAAATACTATTGTACATGTTAACTTAAAGAAAGTAACTAGAAAATTATGTTTTAAATAAATTGCAATAAAGATTATGAGATATCAAAATTGCTTTCATTCACTTATATATTTACAGTTAATAGTCTCTTATATAAAATTAGTTAAAGAAATCTTTCATATAAGTACTTTACTGTTACAGGCACAGATATATAAAATGGATGTTCAAACTGGATTGGTATACGTAGCAGTAGTAGTTATTTCTGCAGCAGTTATTGTTTTAGTATCAATGTTTGGTATAAAAGAAAAGTCTTATGAAGAAGCAATAGCGGAGCAAAGAAAACTTCCTGATGATCTTTTATTAAGTATGTACAGTTCTATGATGATATAAATAAATAATTTTGTTTACCAGCTATTAAAGAAAATTTTTGTAGCAAATTATTGATTAAGTAGATTATGTTAAATATTTTGAAATTTCCTTAAGAGATAGTTTAAATGATTATATTAAAAACTAATATGAATCATATTAGTAATAGATATGGTGATAGTTGTATCAATATTCATTTTAGATAAAAAAGATAAAAACAAAGAAAAGAAGCATAAAAATAAGGCAGGGAAGAAGGTAAAAGAGAAGAAAGAAGAAAAGGAAGAGAAAGATGATAAGGAAGAAAAATCAGAGCATGTACAGTTTGAGGAAAATCCACAAATTTTACCACTAGAGCCATTGTTACGTGTAAGTACAATTTTATTAAATCTATCTCCTTAAGATTATCTCCTTTTAACTTTCAGTTGATGTACATAATTTCTGTAAAAATATTCTTCTAATTTATACATATACATTATTTCTTCAAAATATAGATAAAATAATCAGAACTTAAAGTCAGAATAATCAGCAATGTAAAAATAAATTTTATACTATATTTGTAAGTAAAATGTATTAAATTATAATTAAATTAATAATTTTGTAGTAAAATTGAATTAGAATGATTACTTATTTTATTTAGTTTATTTATTTTATATTAGTTTCCTTAATTCGTATATATTTTAAAAGACATTCTTAAATATTAATTGAGATATATAACTAATTATTTGCTTAATTGAAGTTTATTTTTAAAATTTTTAAATATTTTTCTATTAAGTTCAATATATATATGTATATTGTTATTATACAATATTAATATTATATATATAAATAAAAATATACACATGCGCTTTTTTATCCTTGGGTTTCCATACATTTCATGCATGAAATATGGTATGCTTACATATTGTATGTCACACTTATATGTCATTTAAGGTCTTTTAAGGTCTTTCTATTCATGATGTATCATATTTCTGGTAGGTGTTATCCAAACCATAATGACTAATATTTTAATATGTACCATATAACATCTTATATGATATTTATGTCATTTTACTTAAACTAATACATCTACATGATTTAAAATAATAATTTTACTTAAGCAGAGAAATTTATTAAATATTTATTTTACCACTTATATTATTTTTGATCTTAATTTTTTAATTACTTTAAAATTACTTATACATACTTTAAAATACATTTTGATCTTAATTTTTTAATTACTTTAAAATTACTTATACATACTTTAAAATACATTAATATAAAATAACTGCACACTCCTATATCAATGTAGAAAATCCAATTAATGTTTTCCCCTTTAAAATCATATGAACTTTTTGTACATTAAATCTTATATTAAAATGGACATTTGTCTTTTTAAAACGACAATTTTTATGTCTAATTGCATCAAACTTATATAAACTTAAATTTATTTATATGAAGACGTAAAGTTTTGTAATAAAAAAGATTTAAAAACAAATTATATTGTAATACATTAATTACACTGTGATTGGCATTTGTTATATATATTACAGCAATTCTGCATCTTTTTAAATATGTTTATATGATTAAAATTTTAAATAGTATTGTATTATTCTAATTTCATAATTTTGTAATTATTTATAAATGTATATAATATATTTGAAATTATGCCATGGTAAGTTAAATTATAATATTGGATATGTAATAAAATATTTTATTTTGTATTCGTAACCTCGGAAAACATTTAATATATTTAGAAAGTGAAGACATTAAAAAATTAATGAATTTTTATAGATAAATTAAATTAAATTAAATAAGATTCTAATGTAAAATGAAATAAGTTAACTGAAGCAAAAATTTGTTTTTTTGTATAGTACTCATTGATAAACAGTTCTAGGACCTGAAGATTAACTTCTATAAATAACTGTTTCACACATATGATAGTGTCTTATTTTTATTGATATTTCATCGTATACATGACGAAAATTAAGAGAAATAATAAAGGAATATAAAATTTAATTAAATAAAAAATTCTAGAGATATAGTTAAATTTTTAAAATTATTTATTTCCAGAGATTTAAAAATATTACTGTAATTAATTGAAAATGTGTAATTGGTATTTTTATAATTTTTATAATTTTTATATTAGAATTCAATAATGATAAATATTAAAGTGTTTTTTTTGCATTAATAATCTTTCTGTGAAATAAGATATAGTATACTTACATAAATTGTTAATGATGCAATGGATTTATTAATTTCAGGTATATATGTTTGGCAAGAAATCAAAATAAATACAATATTAAGGTGAAAATTGCATCTATATTTATACAAAAATGAAATAAAAGTTATTATTTTATTTTTTTTTAGTAAATATTTTATCTATTGCTAAAAACATAATAATTAACAGATTATAAATTTTTAATGCCTTTATATGTGTTTTATACTCAATAATCAATATAAATAATTTTATATGTCCATTTTAATATAATGTAAGATAAACTTATTGTTCTAAAAGTGGAAGTCTTTTGTCTATATTACTATTACTTAGTTCAATATGTGGGAAACATTTTATATATACATTGAAATCATAGGAGGGTAGCAAAGGAACTAAGAAGAAAAGCAAGCATGAAAAGGTAAAGCCAATTCTTGTAAATAAAGATGAGCCATTGGTTATTGTGACTGAATTAAGTTCTTCACAACCCCTCTCGGCAGAGGCTAATCATTTTGATCTCATTCAACCAAAGGACGACCTCGAACTCATACGGAGTCATAGTGTGAGTGAACTGGTTTTGGTAGAATATTTTATCTCATATGCATTTCATTCACTTTTCATATTTTGCATAACTTACTGCTTCTGACACAAAAGCTATACAGTATTATGTACTGCTTATTTTACATTTTCTAAATTTATTTATATTTTTATTTTAAATTAATTTTAATTTTATGGATAAATAATATCTTTAAAATTGTAATAAAATAAGTTTTCATAAATAAAGTTTAAACATAAATTTTTAAGTTCATATCACATTTTATGTACTTGTTTATACTTTTACTGCAATACTAAGTTATTTTAATTTTTAATTTTTTTTCTTGTATGTTCTGTATGTAATTTTATTAAATTATTTAATAATTTTGTATTACAGTATAAAATTGTTTGGTTTTTGAAATTATTTCACACAAAAATTTTAAAATATATTTCCTAGTATATTTTGGTTTGTTTAACAGAAAGAAAATTTACAACAAATTGGTCAATCTGAACCAATTATAAATAAATCTCCAAAGGAAACTCCAACAAAATTAAAGAAGAATGTTAAAGATTCAGTGAAAAAGAAGGATGACAGTGTTAAAGAAGAGAAAAAAGAAATGGTTAATAATGCTAATACACCACCAGTAGTTAATAAAGATTCTGTAAAAGAAGTTAAAGAACAAAAAGAAATTCCAGTTAAGGATGTAAAAGAAGCTACAAAGGAGACTTCACTATCTGTTCAATCATCAAATAAAGAATCTAAAAAAGCAAAGAAAAAAAATGATATTCTAGCACAAATTGGTAAGTTGATATATTAATTATTTTATATATTTTTGAAAATTAATTTCAAAAACCTGTATCTGTGTTCTATTTAATGCCTTTCCATTAATCCTTCTAATAATTTTACTTGAGAGCAATTTAGTTTATCTTTTATTCAATATATTTACAATAAAATTATAATCATCTTTTGCAGAATAATACTTACTATCGCTATAATTAAGTTTATTAACATATTTATTAATCAAATGACCAATTAAGTTTATATTATCACCCGAATAAAACCATTTTATAAAATAATGTTTATCAAATATTTATAATATATATTTCTTTTAATTTTAAACTATTTTATTTGAGGTGGAGATAAAGATGCTGTTAATGTATCTTTATTAATGCCTTTGGTTCAAAAAGCTGAACTTAGCCGTTCTGAAATACAAATTCTTATTGATCAACTTTTAAATAAACAAATGGATAATCCATCAGAACACTCAGAATGGACAGAAGGTCGTGCAGATCCAGTTATTAAATTAAAGAAGCAGCTTGCAGAAAAGGAAAAAGCTTTAGCTGATGAACATGAAGCAAATATTGCATTTCAAAATAAATTAAAAGAATTACGTGCTGAATTGAATTCTGAAAGGTCTAGATTATCAGCTAATGTAAGACAATTAGAAGAAGCATTAAATGCTAAAGTTACAGAAACTCAAACTTTGCACACACGTATGCAACATATTTTGGAAAGTCATGCTGCTGAAAAGCAAGGATTTACTAGACAGATTGAACAACTGCAAACTAAAGTAAATGAAAATGCTGCAATTATTCATAAGATGCAAGAAGATCAGGGACAAACTCAAGGTCATATGCAACAAGAGTTGATTGCACAACGTAAACAAATGGAAGTACAATTTGCACAAATGCGTGAAAATGAAAATGCATTAAAAGCACAATTAGCTCAGAAGCATGTTGAAGTCCAAGAACTACAAAGTGAATTACAAGCAACTTGTGAGAGTAGCACTGCTGAAATAGAAATGTTACGGCAACAACTAGGACTTATGCAAGGACAATTGATGCATTCGGAAGGACAATTACAACATTTCAAGGAAGCTGGAGATAGATTGCAAGATGTTGCTAGGCAGCTTGAGGTATGAAAAATTTATTACACACTTTCAAAACTAGAAATTTTGTATCAAAAAGGGATAGAGTATCTCACATTATCTTTGCCTCTATAGTAATATCATATCTCTATAATGATATAGTGCAATGTAAATGATTAATAAATTATTGATAAGATTATTTATATTTATATTTATTTGTTTAGGATTCTCATCGTGCACATGCTGATTTAGATCACAGACTAAAGAATGCTCATCGCCATGAACAAGAACTTCAGAAACAAGTAAATTCCTTACAAAGTGAATTGAATTCTGTAAAAACAGAAGCTAATGATGCTTCAGCATTAAAAGCAGAGTTAAATAAAACTCAATCTGAATTAATAAAATTAAAATCTGAGCTATCTGTTTCAATGAATGAAGCGAAATTTGAGGCAGCTGAAATTACAGCTCTTAAAATGACACTCGTTAACAAAGAAGAGGAGCTAAAAACATGTCAAGAAGAACTTAACAATACACGAGCTGAATTAAAGCAGTCAATGGAAAATATAACACAGTTGAAAACACAATTAGATCTAGTGCAGAAGGATTTAGATGCTGCACAAGATGAACTTAACAAGACAACGGAAAGTCTGAAAATAGCACAAAGTGATATTAATAATTATCAATCAAACATGGAAAAATTAAGTGAAGAATTAAAACAAACTCGAAATGAATTGGAAAATACACATATAGAACTCAAAGCTGCAAATGAAACAACGAATGAAATGAAAATGTTAAAAGCTGAGTTAAATAGGTTACAGAAACGTGATCAGCGAGGTGAGGCACAGTTACAGCTTACACGACTACAAGAAGAAAATGATAAACTTTCTATGCAGGTAGTATTTATTTAAATATCATATAAATGTAAACATCATACATATTTCATTACAAATATATTGATTATTTCTTTTCAGCTTGCAAGTCTTGCAGATTTGCAAAAACAACTTAAACAATTACAAGAAGAAAATGAATCATTGGCTTCTCAGTTAGCAGCAACTACTGAACGTCCAGCTGCAGAAGGCCGAGAAAATGGAATTGATGATAACGTTCAAAAGAATGTACAACTTGTAGAACAAACAAATTTGTATGTATATTTTTTATTGTAAAACACATTTTGAGTTTTGATAATTAAGTTTTCCTACATGAATTATGTTTTATAGATTGGCCCAAAAGGAGAGTCAATTAAATGCCTTAGCGACTGAATTAACACATAAAGAAGTAGAACTCAATCAACTAAATACTCAAATTGATGCATTACGAAGTGATGTAAATAATCAACGTAGTCTTGCTACACGTTTAAATAATGAATTGGAAGCACAAAGATCCAAAAATAACGTAAGTAATAATACGTATAAATAAATTTTTTTCCAGTATATTTATTTAACATATATGTAAACATAACATATATATATGTTAATTTTATCAATATTTAAATAGTTCGGTTGTTATATAAATATTCGGTTAAATTTTTATATAAATATAATTTTTTTATATTTATGTATTTTTGCAATCAATTTTTATTGCTTCCATCACTTTGCCAACCTTTTCTCAATTTTTAAATTTCAAAAAAACTTTTTATATATTTGTAATTCATTTATATGAAATATTTATTTCAAATTATTATACTGATTTTCATTTCTTTATGGTTGGAACAGGAATTACGTGTAAAAAACTGGAAAGTGATGGAAGCTCTTTCTGCCGCCGAATTGCGTGTTAAATCTAATAATGGGAAGAACTTTAATGTAAGTCCCCATTTTATCTATCTTCATTTTTCTTTTTTTTTCAAAATATAGATTTGGTATAATATATAATATATACAATTAACTAAATTGTAATTTCTTGTTTTCAATCTCTGTAAATATTATATTTGTTTGTTCCATTTAATAAAATAGATCAAATTTAAATAAAAAAATTTTTATTTATTTTTAGGAAATTACACAAAAAATAAAAGTAGAACAAGAAAAATTAACAAAAACTTTATTAGAAAGAATATTCCCAGAAATAAAAGTGTCTGAAAAATCACATGACCAGTGGCTCAAAGTTTTTGAAGAAAAAGTGAATACAGTTTTAACTGAATTGAAGAAAAAGAATACTGTTGATAATCATTCAGAATTAGAAAAACAAAATAAAAATTTACAAGATATGGTGTCACATTACAAACAAATTATTGATGATACAGTAAGTTTCTATTATATTTATAATATTTTTTTATTAAATTTACATTTAAAACGTATTTGTCAAAAATTTATTTAGGAAGGTATGCTTAATAAGCTTCAAAGTCATGTAGAATCGGAAGAAACGAGATGGGAATCTCAGCTTCGACAGAAAGAAACTGAAGTAACAAGTCTTAGGCTTGAATTGAATGAACTCATGAATAAATTAAGTGTAAATGAAAAGGTAAGTTCTGTGAATAAGAAATAAAAAAATATTGTATGTAATTAAAAACATATTGTATCTAATATGTATCTTTCGAAATGTAAGAAAATGATTGTTTTATTTATCTATAGTTACAAGACAAGGTAGTAGAATTGGAAACCAGGTTAAAAGAAGCTGAATCTTTTAAAGAAAAGCTAACAAGCTTAGCTAAAGAAGCTGATGCTGAATTATTAACACTTAGATCTACGCCAAAATCGGTTTTGAGTGAAATAGATACCCATGATTTAAGTACATTAGAAAAACTTCAAGAGGTAAATAAATATAAAAATAAATTATTACTTGAGACACTAAAGATTGTATGTAATAAATCTATATATTAATTTTAGGAAAAAGCACGTTTGTCAGAGGAGCTTCAAATAGAATGTAACAAAAGAGCGGCAGTAGATGCAGAACTGGATAAATTACGATGTGTAGTTACTCAGCTTCATCAACAAATGTCACAACTTAAGGTATTGTATATATGTAGTACATATAAACAATTTGAATGACATATTTTGGAAATTAATAAAATATGTATTTTCTAACTTATGTTTTTAAATTGGAAATATTATCAATGTGTTATATTAATTTTAGAGTGAAGTTTATGGAGGTTGTAGCAGTACAGAACAACCAATGTTAAATGGACCGCCAACTTCCGAATGTCCTAATTCCGAGGTTAGTATACATTGATTTTAAATGTTTCGTAAGTGTCCTAATTAATTTTTGTCCAGTGCCTTTTGTATAAAAAAGTTAAAAAGCTTATGTTATAGCTGTAATGACAAAAATTATGGCTATAATGCGAACATGTGAGAATCTACATAATGCTGCAAAATTTTGACGTGATGTTAAATATTAAATATTAATTGTAATTAATTTGTGAAAGTAATTACTAACAACAGATTTTTGCGTTTTGCTGTTATTGTACTATATGTAATGATTACATGGTAACAATTTATATATAGATATTATTTTGTAAAAGTCAGTTACATACTTAAGGAGTTCAATAAAGCAAATATTTTATATTCAATTGAATTCTCTTCTATTCAACCAATTTATTTGATGAAATATGATTTTAATGTTTAAATTGTCTTTTACAAAGTATTATCTATGAAAAAATTCGTTGTTTACTAGATAATATAGGCAATCAAATTGATAATTAATGGGGAATACGTAACAATTGTATTAAATATAGTTAAATCTTCTTGGATTTTATTTTAATACTAGCAACAAGAAAGCTCAAAATTATAATTTTAAACTTTTTAACTCATTTGCTAAATTTTATAAATTTAGCAAATATAAATGTGGTATTATTGCATGAATATATTAATTTAATTAATATATAATTTTATTTAGTATATTATATTAAACTCATAAATGTCAATTATTCAATGATACCACAATTTATTCTTATATAATACTTTTATTCTGAGAAACTTGAACTAGATTTGTTAATAATCTATCATATGATTGCTAACAATAGAGATTAATTTGCTAATGTTGCTACCACTGTTGCTATTTTGTAGATATTTTATGTATAATTTTGTATTTAGAAAAGTGATATATTAAAAATTTACATTTTTATCATATACTATAAAAAGAGCAATGTAGACATTACTCTTTATTGGTATTAATGAAATTGCTTTGCAAAAAGAAAATATTATTTTATTAATATCGTAATTATGTAGTTTTTATTAAAAAAAGATTATTTGAAAAGTTATATATTTACCACATTTATTCATGTGCCAAAAATGTAAATTTTTTAATATAAAAAATAATTTCAAATTCTATCATTTTTTTAAATACAAAAACTTTTATGGAACATATATTACTTTTGAAATAATATAAGAAAAGTATGTGAATTATTCTAATAAAATATAAAAAGTTGAAATTTTTATCAAACGGATATCGCCAATTTGATTGTTGTGTATCATTTGATCTTTGAACCATTTTTGTTAACAAAACGACAATTTTGAAAATTTTTCCTTGCTCCTTACATTAAAAAATTTGATAAATTGTCGTCATTTAATATAATATGTGATGAGTTAAATAATGATATATCTGAAACGCAGCTCCCAGTAGCAACACAGACTCTGATAGCTGCATTAGAAAATATTCTTCTCAAGAATACAGAGTTCGCAAATTGTTCCATAACCAAGCCTATCAATTTGGTTCAGTGTCAACAAGAAATTGACAACAGCCCCCTTACTACAAAATACTCCTCCAAATCTTGTCATATGACAGATCACAACACACAGGCTAGCTGGAATCCGTTGATGGGCCAGCAGCACAAAAAGCACAAGAAAAAAAGGAAGGTAAACTTCAAAATTGTGAAAAGAGGAACAAATATTACTGGCTCTGTTACTGTATAGGTGCACCTCAGTTAATTATTAAAATATGAAATATTTTTATTTGGGCTCAAGTATTACAATGAATGTTATTTTAAATCGTATGTTATATATTTTATTACTTCTAATTATTATATTCATTATGAATAATGTTTTATAATATAGTTTTCTATAAAAAAAGCAAATGTATATATAACTTCGCATATTTTTTATCTTAAACAATTTTAAATGGCCTATGAATTAAATAATATAAAATTTTCAAACTTTTACCACGATATTTAAAAATAATCAATAAAGTAATTTTTTGAATAATTTATATACCTAAAATAATAACAATTCCTTGTGATAACTCCGAGTCCTGTGTTGTCATTTTGTTATCAATATTACAGAGTATTATTTGGTAGTCTATAATTTAAACAGTATTTTGTAGCAGTTTTTAATATATCAATAATTTCATTATTACGTTGTTTATTGTGGCTGTTCATAAAAGCATTAAGAGCAACCATTTACAAGTGATGTGTAGTTATACACAAAATAATGAATTTAATATATATATATAAATTGTGTCTTATAATCATACAGTGAAATACTTATGTATTATTTTGTGCATAATAAGATAATACTCTCCACAATTTATTAAGAGTTATTTAAATATAATTTATGTTTAATTAATGTATGCATATATATATATATATATATATAATTATGTGTGTTATATATATATACACATACATACATACACACACACATACATAATTATTGATTTTATACGATTTGTAAATTAAAAATTAAAAATTAAAGTACTAATGACAGTAAAACTTTTTAATATTTCACTACATTTCTTTTGTAGTGAATTTATTCATAAATTGTATACGAAAGTACTGCATAATATTTGTAATATTTAATAAGCTATAATTTATGATATATTTACCGAAAGTAAATGCTAGCAGCATTTTATACATCACACTTTTTATTTCAGTTTATTTTGTTCTAAAGAAGAAAATGCGAATAGCGTATGTATTGCAGTAAGCATCTTATTCAATTTTGTATAATAATATTTTTTAAAAGAAAAAATAAATTTAAAAAATAAAATTATTTTCTAGGAAATTATTGATTATGAAATTGCTTTCGATTATAAAACAAGTTTGAATCATTGGCTTCAATCATTTTATTTTGAAAAATTCGATGCAAACTGTAATGACATACTTATCTCATTATCCCAGTGTTTGTTTCATAGAAGATAAAGTATTTAAGATTTGTTTAAAATAGCAGTTATTATTAAAACAACAGCGACTCATCACGATTCTACGATTAATAAGAACATTTGCTTTGACGTACGAAATCTCATGCATTACAATGAATAACGTTTTTGTTATTTTGATTGTTCTGACAGTCCACTAAGAAACCCATGGCAAAACGGCGCAAATTCACAGGTATGCAAATCAAAGTATGAGATTCTGGAACTTTTCCTACTTTTGAAAGGGTTAATAGTAGACTGCTATTAGCAGTTTATGCCAGGTCTTACTATAATAGTTTATTTTAAAATTAATTTACGTTGCACTACACATTATTTTTTGTAGTATTAAATGTTAAATTTTTATTTTAATGGGCACTATTTTATTATTTGCTTACAGTAGCATTTCTACAACTAAAGAATAACAAATATAATTATTCAACTATTGAATTTGTAATAATATATTAGATAGGGTGATATTTTATTATGTATTTAATATTATCATTTTCGAAAATTAGAAATGTTAGTTATGCTTAATGTATGTTCAAAGCAACGTTTTATTAATTATTGTAAAAAATAATATTCATAATTCAGATTTTAAAAAAGAAATTTTGAAATTTCTGGCAATTTATTCAAAATAAAAATATCTAATGTACATTTTTATTAAAATATTAGTTCTGATTATATTAATATTTAGTTATAAATAATATAAATAAAATCTTATCACACAACATACAATATTGTTTGTATTATATTTGTATATATTTCATTTGAATGAAATTTAAATTCTTAAAAATATTTTTATCAATGATTTTTTATCATTAACTATTAAATTATGAGCTATCATAATGTATGTGTCCTCTGAAATATATTGCACAGTGTTCAGATTTCATTAGCTTTATACTTTATTTGATCATCTTAATGCATTTTGAATGTCTTGCATCTTGTCTGTCCCAACACATTGTTAAGAGAAATCAATCTTGTATATTTTTATTTTCAATTACATCAAATTTTACATATAGCAGTACTATTCGCACTAATATAAAATATAATCCACCAAATAATTTTAGATTATATCAGTGACATACAATATAGGAAACTAATTGATTTGTCTAATATCAATTATTCACTTCTAGAAAGCGCAATATTTTTTGTATAGATATAAAAAAGTTGTACAAAGATGAACAAAAGTTTATAACATTGCCAGTGCGGAAAGGAGCGATGCGAAGATGATGAGTATCACAGAACATGATAGTTACATGTGGATCAATTTTTATGAACACAAACACTGGGGTAAAGGGCACACTATAAAGAAATTTTATGTTTGCTCTATCAACTTTATTATCTGATTTTTCGTTGATATAAATAATTCATTATAGTTTTCCATCATTGTTATTTTGTATTTTCATAATCTGCATCGCTTTTGCTCTTATATGTTTAATTAACTTTTTTTACAGATGGTAAACACATTGTTGGACATAACATAGCATATTTTTTTTAGCAGCCACAATGTTTAGTAAGAAACATGCTTATATAATAAATTTTATTAATATTATTTTGCTACATATTAAGTTTATGCTGTTTGATTTATAATATTAAAATAACGTAAAAAGATATAATAGGATCGTTATTTAAAAATTTTTTCTTTTTAATTTTAAAAATTTAAACAGCATGAATGTTATTTAAGCTTTTTAAGTGATTCATTTATATATTATTTTGCTTGCAGTAATATATATGTGTATTTATGTAATCCTCACACGTGCAATTAATTTTTTACTAGTTAACATAAAATATTTAATATTGCTTTTATGTACGGTGATGGATTCTATTCAGTATAATTTTAATAATAATTGCGTGCTAATTTATTAGCATATGCTGCCAAAAAAGGTATGTGTAATAATATACAAAATTAATATAAATAAGCACGCAAAAAATCAGTTACATATATTTTTGTTGTTTCCAGTGGATATACTCTCACCTATCTGTTCTTTTAATGCATAAAATAAAATTAATAATATCAAAATATTAATAATTAATCAATTAAAAAAATTAATTGTTTTGTATCTGCTGGAAGAAATATACAATTATTTTGAATTTATTATATCCATATAAATTTTTTAAATATTAATTATATGATAATAAAATAAATTTTTTAATGCATTTTTCAGGGTGGTTCAAGAAAAAAATAACTTCAAAGAATAAGCTGCGTTAATGCAGCATGACACCAGATAATTGATAAAGGAAATATATGAGAAATTACATATGCACTATATAAACATCAATGGTAAACTTTGCTATTGAGAAGACTAACATAACAATGGAAATATTATGAATAATGTTTCTTACGAAAAGAATATATTATTTTATTATATGGAAAGAAATAATGAATTTTGTAGTTAGATATTAAGAAATAATGGAACTGTTTGTCACAGTTACGCAATTAATAGATATAAAAAAGCATAATTCAAGAATTATTAAATTCATGGAAATTACAGGATAATAGTAGTTATTGTTTAAATATTATTTCTGTTACATAAAACATGCTCAGGTGTGTTTAAAGCCTTCATAGTTTATTTAAAATTTATTATTCATAGAGTAAAATGTACGCATGTTACGCTTAATGAAACGCACGAATTTTAATTTTGAATGGTAACGTAAATATTTTTACATTTTTTTTTTTTAATTAATAGTCTTAAATAATTTTCATATTGTTAATGAATTTGTATACAAAGCTGAAATTGTTAATGAATTAATGTGCAATAAATATATTCATGTAATGATTTATATAAAGGTATACATAGAGAATTCAATATGTGGCTTTTTAAAGCAATTTCACGAACAAATAATTTTATAAAATATAAATTTTATTGAATCAATTCTAGGGAATTTGTAAATCTGTTCAAAAATTTGAACGCGTTAGAATATAATGAAATATACAAATTTATATTAATAAATCTATGGTTCAAATAATTTGTAAGTATGAAATTTAAACAATAACGTAAACTGTAAATGGGGCATTTAAAAGAGCGTTTGTTAAAGTTTTTATGTATTAGTTTATTTTACAAAACAATATAATTTTTATTATAATCTAACGTTACAAGATATAAAATAGGTGATAATACTCTATTTATGATATATTAAACATTTATTTCTTAAAGTATCATTGTTTCGTTTATTTACAAGATTGTATAAGATTTAACACGTAGTACTTACACATTAAATGTTTTACATTTAGAAAAATAGATAATAAAAAGATTATTGTTTTACTTTACGTTATGCAATATACAAATTTCAATAATAATTTATAATTATAGTGAATGATGTCATTTATTTACATTTTATAATAATCCTAAGTTTTAGTATAGGTTATCTTTAATCAAATATTTGCTATAAGTTTAATTATTCAATACATTTTTTAAATTCTCCTTAGGTGACATTATCAAAGGCGATAATAGTATTTTTTTTAATGATATTTAATACACTATATTTATTTTGACACTATAAAAAATCTTAAAATCTATTACGTGTCAATTAAGTAATTGTTTTTGTGTTTAATACACCTAACTATCATTATCATCATTATTTAATTTAGCATAGTTTGTAGAAATCCTAAAATATAACTACCTAAATCTTCATCTTGATTTGTCCATGAAACATACACGCTTTTTTGATCATCTTCATCACCTTCTACTTTTACTAAAACAGATTCAACAGATATTGATCCGTCTGTTAATTGAACTGTCCAACCTGATAATCTCTCTTTTAATGGTTGTAATAATTTTAAAGTTGTTGAATGTGCTGGACCAGGGTCTCTTACTTGCACAGTGGACGTAAATCGTACTATATGTTTGGTTATACCTGCAGCTTTTGTCACCTTAAAATAAGTTTTTAATTATTATATTATGTATAGCTTAATAAATATATAATTATATATAATTAGAAAATGAAGAAAATGCAATAATTACTTCATCTGCGTCTACAAGACATACTCCATCTTCTCGTAGCATTAAAACGCTGTGGAGTAATCTTCGTCGCTTAGGATCTGGTGGCAAAGCTGAATATCTTTTTGCTTCAGACTTTAATAATGCTAAGGAAGCGTCTACTGGCACTTTAGCAATAGTTGTGATAACACATGTTTCCCCATTTGCAGGGTTATAACAATTGGTTCCAAATTCTTGTTTTATTTTTTCTTTTAAAAATTCCATTTTAGCAAATTCTCCATGTACAAGCATAACATTTTTTGGTTCGCAATATTGTATTAATTGCATAATACCTTTTGCATCTGCATGTGCAGAGAAAGACATATACTCTACTGCCATTTTAACTTCGACAATCTGTCGGTTCTCAAATTCAATTCTTCTAGAACCATTTAAAACTTTATGTCCAACAGTACCCTGAACGCAAAACCCGGGCATGATAACCATATTTGCTTCGTTTGGGGCCCATTTTTTAAAAATTTGTAAAGATAATCCTGCATGCAACATGCCTGGGGTAGCAAATACTACCATAGCTCCAGGATTATCAATATATGCTTTATCAAATGGTTTTATATGTTTAAAATCAAACATATTTCTTTGTACAAAAGTTTTTTTAATTTTTTGATTAGTCCAAGTAATAAACATTTTATAATAATTATTAGCTTTTTCAGTTAATCCTAAAGCAAAATATACAGGAACTTTTAAATTCATTCTCTCCCAATATGTTTCTAATAATATACATAATTCTTGTGCACGTCCAAGAGCAAATACAGGGATTAATACTTTGCCACCTCTATCTATGCATTCATGAACCTAAAAAGTAACTTTATAAATCAACTTTATAAATGCAATAAATATACAGTGTCCATTATGTTTACATACTTTCTTTAAGAAGTCTCTTTCTCTACATCTCTTAGAATCTCTAATAGTTGTTGCATATGTTGACTCTGATATTAATAAATCTGGTCTACATTTATCTATCCATGCAGCACCTAAATGTCTATCAGGAGTCATATTGTAATCTCCAGTATATACAATCGATTGTGAACCAACTCTAATCCAGAACATTGCAGCGCCAAGTACATGTCCTGCATAATATGCTTTTATTTCCAATTCCGAGTCAACCATTACAGATTGATGCAATGTAACAGCAATAACCTTTTTCATACAGTCTTTTATCATTTGTGAAGTAAAAAAGTTACTTTCTCCTTTACGTTCTACTGCAACTTTTCTCATATCTTCAAGTAAGATTGGTGCAATGGCTTTTGTTGGATGTGTCATATAAATTGGTCCAGTATAACCTACCTATAAACGAAATCATTTTTAAAAAATACATTTCAACATGTAATTTGTACGACTTACCATTTCTGTAAAATATGGGAGAGCACCACAATGATCTAAATGAAAGTGTGAAATAATCACACAATCAATGTAATTAGTTGCTGGACCTTCTGGTATTATATATGAAAAATCAGGAAATCTTCTTTCATCGTTGAAACCCATATGCATGCCACAATCCAGCATAATGTTCTTTCCACCCATTGATACAAGAATGCAGCTTCTCCCAACATCTTGACCAGCCCCCAAAGGGGTTACTTTGATATCTGGCATTTTTCTTTTAAATAATGATTTTCAATTAAAATAATCCATTCATTTTATTTACAGAATAACACTCATTATATTAAATAAAATTAATTTTATAAAAGAGAATGAAAAATATGTTGTTGAATTTTTAGTCAATGTAAATTTTGTATCATTGCAATTGTTACTACTGTCAGTAGTTTAATTGATATATAATTTTATTTATAATATTTGATATGTTATTAGAAATGGTCAATTAAAAAATATTAATCAACGATCACTGCTGTTATTTTTTTATAATCAAGAATGTACAATCCTCGTTGATCCATGTTATTAACCTATACTTACTAACAACACAATTTTTAATAAACTTAACCTTCAAACTGCGTTCAAAATTTCGCTAATATAAAATTTTTAATTGATATACAATATTCTTGAAATTATTATAATTAATAATGTTTTATTTATTTACAATTACTAATAACGTGTACTAAAAGATTTATAACTATAAATTTAAAATTAAAATTTTACCTGTATCACATAGTCAATAGTATTTAAATCTAAGGCGAATTCAAACTGATTATAAAAATGACTTCTAATAAAATGAATATACAAATATTATAAGTCTCAAATTTGGCAAATGATGTTTCGTATTATCTTAAAAAACTCCAAACGATAAATTTCAATGGTTAACTTCCAAATACAAGCGTAACTTTCCGACATTTATAATTTTCTAAATCACAACTATCTGGGAAGGTATGAAAGCAGACTCTAACACAGTTTCAATACTTTATTCATATAATTTCGTAGTTATGGCATTATTTCTATATATTTACATGTCCCCAATTTTCCCAAGAGAACTCGTAATGCGTGCCTGTGCGCGCACTACCATATTATCTGTGTGTACGTGTACATGTATCTGTATGTGTTTATGTGTACTTGTGTCTGTTGTAAACGATATCGTCCACAATGTTTCATATTTTTTTCTTTTTTTTCTAGTTGCTTACATTTTGTCGTCATCTTCTTCATTCGTGTCCTATAAAACATAGAACGCTACGGCGAAAGAAAGAGAAACTGCGAATTGGTTGCGTGGATCGTCGTGTTGTATTTGTGGCGTCGAAGATCTGCGCATTTCTAAAGTTCAGAAATTCTAACAAAAACGGCACAGGAGGCTTCGCATTGACATGTAAAAAATCTAAATGCATTATTTACGCTACTGCTCGTATTTTATATATTTTTCGTTCGTATTCACATTTAGTTCCTGAAAACGAAATGGGGCTGGCCCGAGCCATGTCGAGAGAACAACGCCGAGCCGACAAATAATCGGCTCGATCGTTTTTCCTCTTTTGTCGCAGCAGAACACATGTGTGCGAGAATACGTGTATCCACGCGTGCCACATACGAATGCATACGTGTATATACCCTTTCCTGTCCGAGGAGGATCGATTTCCGATACAAGTATATACGCACTCGAATCCTATTATACATACACACATATAATAGTATACATGTATACGTGTAAAAATCGGGAGCTTCAGTTTATTAAAGAACAAAAAAATATTCCGCGGCCGTTGTTGATCATTCAGTTTTGCGTTAACTTTGTTTCTCTTCTTTTATTGTTTCAACGTTTCTCTCTGTCTCCAACATAGGGTTGCGTTCTTTTCTCCAGTCTGTCCACGAACAGAGAGTTATTTTGTCACTATCTATAGATTGAATCGGTTTATTGCGCCCGAACGTATGATAACTGTACAATTGTAAAATATAATTCCATCTAGCTATAGCGACTCTAGTTACACTTGTGTGTGAGCTTATTATTCTTTTTTTCCCTTTTTTTTAATTCTTTTCTCATTTTTATTTGCATACTATTCAACGACTTTCGTTTCGCGATTATCAGTGTCACGCTATAATTTTCTGCGTACGGGCTCGACTCTTTCTTTTTTTTTCTTCTTCTTTCCTTCATCTCGCGCATACACACAAAACACGCACGTTCCGCTACACACGTACACGACATTCATTCCACGTTTACTTCTCTTCCGTTTGTCTCGCATTCTTTTTTTTCTCGTACACTTTCCTCGCTGCTGCCGCACTACGTATTTTAATAGTTAAGTTTCAAGTATTCCGCGACACGCTTAAGTTCGAAGTCGTTAATGCATTAAGTTTAATTTAGAGTAACATTTTGCTCGATAAGATATTCTTATTAGAAGTTAATTAGTTTCGTATAAATGTTAATTGTCAGTACACCGAAGGATATGCAGATAGGGAGTTTGGAGGGCAGTGGTAACAATATGTTCGCGTTTTCTCGATGGGTGAACACGTGTTTCTGATTGATGGCGCGATATTCTCGTGGCACGCGATGCCACAACGAGATATAGCGAAAAGTCAGTTACAATTTTTCATTTCCAAGAGAAGAAAGGGGCAAAATTACGTTCACACTACGGTACTTTCATATTAATGAACACGTAGTTATACATCGTCGAAGAATTATGATCGCAAGAAGTGACGTAGTCAACTAATCTGATAACCGAGCGCTCGATTCTGTGCAGAAGACACATGACTCTATGGTTTTCTCTGGTCTCGTTCCGAAGACAAATGACTTATGCCGTTTATTGTTAGAGAAAATTATCTTTGTACTTAATCTTTGTTTCAAATTCATCATTTGTTCGTATATGTGCTATAAAAGGGGTAGGTATATTTAATCGCACTTGCACGGTTTGAAACGGGCGTTGTTTTATGAAAATTGAAATGTAATTGGTGATACGTATACAATTGAAATTGTTATATACAACAGAGTTTCCTTTATCCAAATTTACATTCTACGAATATCTTAATATCCAATTATTATATTATTATATTATTATAATAAAATGTTTAAATTGTGTCTAATCGATGATTTTCCAACTATAGTAAATGATCTTCCTGAATAATACAACATTCGAATATTAAGATATTATTTGAAAAATAGTGATTCAGATAAAAGAGATTCTGCTGTGTTGTGTTTTATTTTTTAAACGAAAGACGAAGGAATAATATAAGAAAAAATTGAATTTAACGAAGTTGTAAAATGATCTCTTTTATTTTTAACAAAGTTGTCGAAATAAAATCTTGGAAGGACAGCAGGAAAAGACATTTCAATTTTTAAAGAAGAATAACAAGACAGTGGTAAATATTTCTGAATAATCGTTAAAGCTGTATAAATGAAATGTAACAGGAGAAGACGTTTCAGTTTTTTTAAAGAAGAACAGCAAAATATTGTCAAATATTTCCGAGTAATCATGGAAGTTATTCGAATAAAATACAGCAGGAGAGAAGACAATTCTCGTTAAACGCATTGATAAAAATAAATACTTCCTGTTTTATAAGTAGGAATAAACTTATTTAATCATGCAATTCACCTGAAGATAACAAACGATCTATAAAATTACGTGACTGAATACGTGTAAGGAAACGAACGTCAGTTATTAACAGTGTAATAGATAGATGCTAGTATTTAAGCAAGCATTGTCATGTTACGTTACCATTTGTCTCCCTCTTAATGCGAATGTGCCATGATGTTTTATTAACTATGAATATACGGATTGTTTCATGCTGAATTCTGTGTTACTATCGTCGATCATTCATTCCTAAGCGCGACCGGGAGAATTTTCAACTAGAATAATGCAAAAAAAAAAAAAAAAATGAAAAAAGATATTTGTGGGACGTATAATCGGAGGAAATGCTGCGTCGACAATGTCACGGCGATATCGTTAAGACTGCCCACTCAACTTTAGCCACGTAAATATACAAAATTCACATCGACTTGTCATTTTTTTTTTTTTTTTATATAGCCTACAATTGATCTCGATGGCGTAACGAATCTAGCAAAGTCGAAAGAGCATAGATTATTGTGCCGTTTTTAAGCGTCGTGTGTAACAACGTTCGATCGTTTTGTTCGATCAAATTCAACGAGATGTCGCGCGAACGATAAAAAATGAACGATGGAAACAACAAACAAAAACGAAAAAGAAAGAGAAAAGAAGCGAAAAATTACGCCCTCTTTATCAGCAAAAATCGTGCTACGTTTGGACTTATCAAGCTCTTGTGCGATTAAGATATGAAACGGTGTTTCGATGTTTTTCTTCGTCATTTTTTTTTTACTTTCATTTTTCTCTGTTTTTTTTTTCGTTTTTAAATTAACTTTTGAAGAGGTTAAAAACAAGTCTTGGTTGTGTAGGAATATTTTTCTGCACAAGCAAGGTATAATCCTTTTGACGAAGGTACGTTCAATCGATACACGCAAATAGATGCGAGCATCGGACGATACGTGTATATACTAAAGATCCCTATTTCACGTGTATGTAAATATACATATATACATATAGTAATCGAATTTAGATCTAATTTTTAATACGCGATTACCCGTACGAACGTAAACATTTGAAAATCACATGTAGGAAAACTGGAACGTGTTTCGTCATCCATCTGTCAGTCGTTTTTAAATACTGTTTTCTTTATATACCGTCAGGTTAAATTGCAATGCATGTTGGAGCGATTTTGATAAAATGGGAGGTGGAGAAATCTTGTAATATTTTATCATAATGGGGAGATTCCAAAGAGACAATCGTAAGAATTTGTAAGAAATTGTAAGAATTGTAAGAGTCGTAAATAAAAGTCAGACTGTCGTCTTTTTTTTTCATAAAAATGCTTTGACTTGACGCTTATAAGAATATAAATTGATTTTTAGTTTTAAACATACCATATGTACACGTGTATTTTAGTCCACGTTTAAAACCGTGATCTCTAGTATATAGCATATGTACGTCGAATATGCCTCACAGAGAATCTCTCCTTTGTATTTGTAAAGAGAAAACAAAAAAAAAATCAATATCGTACTTATAAACCGTGGAAAGGTACTGTGATTCGTCTTCCTGATATTTTGAATTCGTCAAAAGAGAACGTTTCATCGATTTCCTCTTTCTTCGTATGAAACGGACAATCGTTCGTTTTGATATGCGTTGGAATCGTGGTCGGTTTGGTTCGTACCTCGGTCTCGGAGTTTCTTCTAATTAAAACGCGTTAATTGTGCTTCCCTGAGAGCCTATACTCCGACATTGTCGAAAGCGACGCTGCACCAAGGTTTTTTCACCTTTACTCTACTCGTGAATATTTTTCAAGTCGCTTTTGCAATCGACTGGGAAAATAAGCCTGACAGATAGATTTATTTTCAATAAAAATCGTAAACTTTCATCGTATCACCGTACTAATTGTAAGTTTCTTATATCGGAAATATTCGAAATCTTTGAAGCGTATATTAAAAAGAGAGAATTCGAACGTCTAAAACAGAGAAGCTCGAACGATAGAAAAATTGGTTGTCGATCAATTGGACAATCAGTCAAGTACTTAAAAATCGCGATGTAAATAGAAAAAACGGAGCGTGTTTGCGGCTAGGATATTCGAAAATTGCGGCCTATTTGAGCCGCGTGATGGGTAGAAAGCGATAAAAGGACATCTGTCGTTAACAATTGGAGGAGCAATTGAACTAGAACGATAATGATGTTTCGTAGGATCGTAAGGACACGCGTCAAGGCGCGTAAAACGTGAATTGCAACGACTGCGTTTCGAGTCGGACTTAACGTTGGACAAGTAAGTAAATATAATACGAGAATCCTAGACGAACTTTCTACAAGTTGTTTGAGAGAATGGTGCAAAGTTGAATCGCGAACAAAGAACAAATTCGTCGGCGTTCCTCGAACTCTCTTAACCACCATGGGATCCTTTCAAAGACCCTAGAGACGCGATTCGAATTGTCATTCCATTTTATGGCAAATCGCGGGAGATAAGATAACGAAGAAGCTGAGGAAATTTTACATTTTTCTCTTTCTTTTCATCTCTTTCTCACTTATCTTTATTTTTTATTTCACCTTTGTTACCTTTATTTTTCTTCTTTTCAATTTTCTATCAGTTCCTCCCATTTTGTTCTAACGAGACTTAGGATTTCGCGATAGTTCGAGGTACGCCGTGTCTAGAAAAAAATGGCGAGTCCTCGGTTCACGCTGAACATTTTACAAAGTATTATACCTTATAAGCCTTTAACAATCGGACGTTTTATCGTATCTCGTTTCTTTTTTTTCTCCTTTTTTTCTTTCTTTCTTTCTTTCTTTTTTTTTTTTTTGATCAATGGCCGAAAGATCCCCCCCTCGACCGTGTCTTAAGCATCATCTTCACATTCTCTCTCTCCCTTTCGTTCATCCGCAAGTTACTACATACCGTTACTTATCGTTTTCGACGAAGAATCGATCGTTCTAGGAGCGTGCACGTTCGAAGAATCAAATGGCAATCATCTTTGGAACCGAATATATCGAACGATCTTAAATTAATCTAGCTTTACAGATCCCTCTTCTTGTCACTATCACGTTTCGTTATTGCTTTTTCGCGAATCAATTCTACGATTTTTCGCGTTTTCTTTTTCCCCGAACGACACACCCTCTCGAGAAACGTTTCAAAAGATGTCTTTTTCTCGATTAGAAGATATTCTGGTGAGTTCGGGTCTGCTTAAAGAAGTGTCAGCGGAAATTTGGATAATTTACTAGCTTCGTAGCAATAAGAATGATCGAATTACAGCGATAAATAGCGATCTAGCTGAGATTTAGTGAAGGGAATGTCTAAACACGAATCAATTGAATTATTTGCTAGTCTAGACTGGTGCTACTTTAATTAATAATATCCTCTGATCATTTAAAATCTAGGCAAAATTTGTTTATCTTATAGACAATGACATTTTAAGGAATATTTACACATCGTACACTTGCAGTCAAACCGACACATCTCAAAAAGATTTATTCCCTAGGACAGGCGAAAAACAATTTTTGACAATTGTCAAACAAATCAGAGAAAGAGTGATACAATTGTTCTCTAACAGCCAAAATGAATAAATGAATAAGACTTTTGTAATTAGCCAAGAAGTTGTGTTATCTTTATCGCGGGTATGCAATAGAAATGACATTAATACGTATTGAAATTTACAAATGTTACTTTAACATATCTATATCACATTATATAGGAATCAAAGTATCAAAAAGTTGAAATACTTGTTTCAGATTTATTAATTGGACAGAGTGGAACAGCAATCTGTAGTTATAATTCGAATAAGAACACCAGTCTCGACCAGGTATCGATCAGAAAGCAGGGAACACCGAGCAGGGTGGCATACGAAAATATAGAAATATTTCACAGTTATATTTTCGTCGCGTAGAAAGGGGAAGCTGTGCTTTCGGGTGCAAAGATATCCGTGCGTCGTAAGAAGAGATTCCATCGACGACAGGAGGTTGGAAGAGTAGCCCCCGGAGAGTTTCGATGAAGGCGGCAGAGTTCGATGGAAACCGTTTCGAACATCCACGAAAATCGATTTCAGTATATAGTTAACCCTTTGCAGCCCTTTGTTTCGAGGGTCTGTGCAGTGAGATGTTCGATTCATACAGAAAATTTTATTTCGACTGACGAAGCTCGGTACACATAGGTATACAGCGGGATATCTGACAGAGCTGTCGCAGAAACACTGAACGAAAAGAAATATTTTCGAAAAGAGACCAAAAGCGCCTGTCCATTGAACTAGGATCACCTTTAATTTTCGATATTTTACATCATTTTGATACAATCAGTTTAATGATAAATTTAATGATAAATTTCATCAATTATTAACATCTTGTTTTCCGTGTTTTACATGAATCTTTCCTGGCATATTTCGTACGTACTATGTGCTGCTTCACCTTTTCAATCTTCCTTTCCATAATACAAGATCAATAATATATTTTTAAAGGTCCAAGTGGAGCATTCTCTCAATCGTTTATGCCCTGCATTATTGATCGTTTATTCGATTTTCTCGCCCGCGCCACAAATATTCAGTGATAATAAATGATAAAATATGGCGTACAGTAACATACAAGTTGATTTTTGCAACTAGACTTGCACTTGGATTCTTCCATTTTACTAAACTCGTGTAGAGCTCGAATTGAAAATTCCAAGTAATCCTGGTTCAATGGTCAGGGACAGCAAGATACGAAGAAAAGGATACGAATAATTTTCTACAAAGGAAATAGCAAAAGCTTACCATAAAGGAAAAACTGCGATACCGAAATGTCAAAGTAACGAGATATTAAGAAACAATGCGTGGTATCGGACATCAAAGGGTTAAACACCGGTTAAACTCGATTCATAGTTTTTGGCAATACTGCATTCACACCCTGTGTATATGTATAAGCATCGATGTCTGCGCATGGCTACGTGTCATTTTACTATTTCGACAGTGTCCTCCGAGCATTTTTCGCGCGCTTTCACCCACTTCACAGGTTACATCTCCGCGTTCCCCGAGAACGCGTGAGAAACTTATGCGTTAATACACCGACGTTACTTCGAGCCGTTTCGTTTTTTTTTTTCTTTTCTTCATTTTCAAACAGAACAACGCGGACTATCTCGTTCGCTTTCATACCGTTTCACCACGCACACCGTAACACGTACTTACTTGCACGCTCTCTTCCATTGTTGTGTTAATAAAATCTATAATTTAATAAACAATTTACACGTATAACATAATCGATAAATATCGTGTATGTATATATATATATATTTTTTTTTTCTTCTATACAACAATAAGTTCATTAATCGCTAGATAGGATCGTTCGTATTGATACTTTCGTCTTTGCGCGTTAATTCCCACACTTTCTCGTTCCCACGCTGCGCACGTTAAGTATATCATGGACTATGGCAACGTTTAAACGAAAGCAAATTTCTTTTCTTTCCTTTCTTTTTTTCTTTTTTCTCAATTTTTTCTCGAGCCTCGAAATACGTCGCGACGCCTTCTCATACGTAAATCTATTTTTGAATAATCATTTTTTTTCTTTTTTTCTTTTTTTGAAACGCGGCCTAAAGAAGGATCATGCGCATGAATGCTATCGCAGTACGTGATAAATCTTTTCATATACAATGAATATAATACACAACTAACAATATTACTATAGGAACGAGGAAGAAGTTTGATTTCACGAGTCTATGTAAGAATCTGCATGGTCTCACATAGTCTCTTTCTCTCTGTCTCTCTTTCTCTGTTTCTTTTTTTTTCTTTTTTTCGAAAGTTGCAATCGTATTTCAAGGGTTCGATGCTCGCCGAGTTTCGTCGCCTGTGCTCGACATCGCGCTAGCGCCGGGAAAGTGCTGGAATTAAAGCCGAGCGTCGCTCTAACGAAGAGTAATAACGCCATGTTTCACGTCCGCTGCCTCTCTCGGGCATGTTTTCCATCGGCACAATCATTCGATACATTTTTCCAACGCACCTACGATGCCTCTGCCACTTGCCCCCCCTTATTTTTCCTCTCTTTCATTTCTTTGCGTCTCCTCCTCTTCTTTTTCTTCTCTTTCTTCTTCTCTGCTCGACGCGATCAGTCTTGGCTTTTCCCCGACGCTCTACAATGCCGATCAACGCCACAGTCCCTTGAATTCTATCAAAGTCTACCTGCTGATCTTCGATCGTGGACGCACGCAGCTTCTGCCAACAGGATCGTCGTGCGTAGCATCGACGTAACATTGGATATGCTTGTTGATTCACCTAACGTTCTCACCGACGCTTGTCGAGATGCCGAGGAGATCCGATCTTCCGAACGCGGACCTGACTGTTCTCAACCGTATCGACGATCAATATCACCACGTCTGCAGTAGTTCGTGACGATGAACGAAACGAAACGAGGAAACGCGTTTCCGAAAAACTCGCGTTTCCCGAGCACTGTCCATGCTTGTCCGTCGCGTGTTTCACCGAGGAGCACACCTCGTTTCTATCAACGTGTCCAAAACTATAATAGCTAATAGTTCCCCTAGCACCAACGAAGGACTTGAGAAGAGGACTCCACACGTTCTTCGTGTTAAGTTCTCAGTAGCTCGTGTGTGTGTGTGTTTTGTGGTGTGTGTGTACGCAAAAACCACACGAGAGTTTCGAAAGCACGTGCGTGCAACTCAAGTGGACGCATGGATCTCCAACACCGGCCATCTCTACACGTACCACTCTTTGATGTCTATCAGTTCTCGTTTCTTGTTGGTTTTGCTGCCGTTGGCGCCGTTTTTCAGGGGCCCGTTGAACGGCTGGCCGGAACCGGCGGCACCGAGCAACGCCGCGTTTGGATCCTGGCAGAAGGTCTTCGTCTCGTCGACCTTGTAGCTGGTCTCCGGACGATTCTTGAACTTGAGGATGATCAGGATGATGAGCACGATGGCGATCAACGCCGCGGCTATGATGCCGATTATCAGAGCGGCGTTCTCCGCCGCCTCGGACGTTATCCTCTTGTTGTTGTTGTTCTTTGGTGGCGTTGGTATTGGCGGGTACATCGGGGGTGGAGGTGGTGGCGGTGGGTCCGTCATCTCTGTGGTGGTCGTTTGGGTCGTCACGGTTGTCGATCTCTGCGTCACGACGCTACTGCAACGATTTAAGAGTCATATTCGGTCAGTGTTTCTTAACTAAAAAAGCGAATATTTCCAATCGAAGGTTTCAGTCATTGCACGCGCTTGCAACGAAATGTTTAAAACGTTTATCGCAGATGTAGGTGTCTGACTGAATGTTTGAAATAAATCTGTGAATATTTTCAATCGGAGGTTTAGCCATTGCAGATGTTTGCAGCTGAATATTGAAAGCCAGTCATATTCGGTCAGTGTTTCTTAACTAAAAAACGTTTAGAGCGAATATTTCCAATCGAAGGTTTCAGTCATTGCACGCGCTTGCAACGAAATGTTTATCGCAGATGTATGTATATGACTGAATGTTTGAAATAAAACTGTGAATATTTTCAATCGGAAGTTTAGTCATTGCAGATGTTTGCAGCTGAATATTGAAAGCAAGTCATTGTGAGCTCTTTGAACTGAATGTTTTGAGCGAGTACTTTCAATTGAAGTTTTATTGTACTATGAATGTTTTAGAACGGAGTCATTGTGAATTTTTTTCAATTGAAGGTTTGATCCTTTATGTGCGTTTGCAACCGAATGTTTAGAATGAATATTTTAAACGGAGTTATTGCGCATATTTGCAAGCGCAACGTTTAAAATGAAACTATTTGATACTATGTAACGTGTAATTGACAAATGTTTATTACAATGAATAATATTTTGTTATTCAAGCAGTTATTAAATTATAGTTACTAAGAAATTCATAACGTTCGAGTAAAAATGTGCAATGTAGTTAAAAGAAGAACAGAATTATCTACTATAAAAATGCTTTAAGTTTTAAATTTTACAAATGTCTGGTATATTTTTAAAAATTTCAGGCGATTAGAAGTCAACAATTAAATTAAAAAAGTTTTACGTATATTGTACGTACACTACTTCTCATACTTCACAATTTCGTCACATATAACAAATGCGTTTTAATTTTTTTTTTCAAAAATTCTATCAGTTGCGAGAAATATGTTAAAAATTTGATAGAACGAAAAATTGTACAATGGTTGTTGTAATATTTAAGATATCGAATATTTCAGTATTAATTTATGTTAACATATTATTTAAAACCAATAGGTACGAGAATTTATTTCTCCGAATACACCTAGATATATCTGAAAATTTATGACGATATTTGCAAATTATCTGTAAACTTTTATTTAGATCATTTTTTACAAGGATTTCATTACAAAGATGACGAAAGATATGTCTGACAAGCTGTGACGGAGTAATAATGTTAAAACAGAAATTACTGACATGTTCGTTTCTGAACATTAAAATCGAAATTAATTTCGCTGAGTACCTACAATCAGCAATTAAATTAACTGACAGTTTTAGATATCGGATAAATCAATTAAAACTGTAAATTGCCGAATTATATTTCATATTGATTTATATAGTGCCGTTAATAATGCTGAATGTTAGTAAAAAAATTAATTTTTTAAATGATTTTAATAAATGCAAGGGAATTATTGATATTGTTAAATATCATTCGCCAAGTATTATATAATTAATTTTGTAATTATTAATATTGAAATAATCGAAATTATCTTTATGCGTGATTACTTTATAAAGACATTATAGGTATCCACTGTTTCTCTAAAGTCAGTCCTTTCAAACAATATATTATCAGATTATTAAGCCATATTATGCATCATTTAACATCAAATTGAAAGAGAATTTTCTTCCTCGCGTCAAAACAACTTTTAATTTTTACAATTTTTCCGGATAAATTAATCAGAAATTGTTCTTGTACAAGTCAAGAAAAATGTACAATCCTACAAAAGTAAGAAATTTAAAACATTTCAGTTTCATAATATTATACAACACCTAAAATACTAAAGAAAATGAAATTGTTGCAAATTCTGCCCTTCGTTCTGAATTTTTCAATTAAATTACATCCTACCAAAGATAAACAAGTGCATATGTATCATAAAGCTCTGTACACGTAACACTATCTATCGGTCAACAATTTAAGATTACTTCTCCAGCTGAGATTGTATCACCTGTTAATTCTATCACATACTAATTCAAAACAAATACTACAGAGACAGAAACACCGATTGCAACGAATTATCAAAAAAAAAAAAAAAAAAAAAAAAAAAAAAAAAGCCTTCCGAAAGTGCAAAAATCCGAAATCGATATTTTTAAAAACCCCCATAAAAAGGTACTTCGTACCGATCCCAGATCCTTAGTCAACGGCTCGTACCGACAAAACAAAAGTAAAATGAATCCACTTCACGGGGACAGGCAAAATCCTCCAGAGAGCGAGAGAGAGAGAAAAATAGAAGAAAGGGATCGTTGCCCGATGAGAACTAGTGGGAAAGTTAGCGCACGCGAGCGGCTGGACGCCGGAACCGACGTGTCACCGGAAACGGTATATGTGAGCACGATCAACCCTCGAATTCTCTCGCGTCTTCACCGACTCTACCGAGAACTCGACGTCTCACGACGTCGGCTCGTCCCTCGCGAGAAACACTGGCAAACTCACCTGGCGTGGCTGGTTTCGAGGTCTGTGGTTGACACATTGTACTGGACGGAGTCGGTGACGATGTCCCGGGTCGATGTCGACGGCGAGCCTGGAGACGTTTGCGTGCTGATGTGGCTGGTCGTGTACTCGCGGCCCGTCGTGTACGCCACCGAGCTCGAGTCTGCTTTCGAAAATGGAAACAGGAGAGAGAGAGAGAGATATAGAGTAGCGTCAGCCGGTTGCTGCAATTACGCGTATCCGATTGGCTCGAACCAGGGGGATGGGGTAGTAACGTGCTACCGACAATATTTACGCGTGCGTAGGCCGGCGATATTCACGCGTGCGTGGCCAGCAGCCACGTTGCGAGCACCCTGACGCCTGCCACTCGTGTCTCGCCGCTTCCAGGGACAATCGTTCGATCACACACACGCACACACACTCATCCTCTCCTACATATACATACGTACGCATGCACCGTACTTCAGCCGCGGTTAATTGTTTCCCTTTTTCACATTTGCCCTTTCGCAACGTATCGTGACGAACATCGGGGATTTGTGTGTAGAAAAGGTAGTACGGGAGTGTCTGGTATAAATTGGGGTGACTGTGGTTGGTAGTTGCTCTCGTGATAATTTCTAATTGGGACGTTTGTACGGTGAATGATTATTATATGTATATATGTATGTTTTAAGGAGAGTTAATTCTGCTAGGGTCTTGGAATTTCTGTGTTACTACTGTTGCCTGTGATCGAAAGTCCATGCAACGATGGGTCCCTAATTGGAACTTTCCTCGAACGAAGAACGTACATGCGTAACGGAGTTTAGGAAAAGTTAATTTTTTTCGTGGTTCACTGTTCTTCTTAGCTAAAGTGTACTGTCTAGTACTTTGAAGTGGAAGTTGTACTATATCCTTCGTTCAATTCAACTCTATCCGTTGTTTTCATTTCCTCCGCTGCAAGTGTCTTTTATGCAAATTTTAGAACACTTTGTTCGTGAAAATTAGTAGAATTTAACTACACGTAAGATTTAAGAACTATATACGTTTTAACAATATCTAGTGAAATATAACATCCTCGTTGTCTCAGAACAATTTATATAATGTTATTTTATTCGAAAGAGAAGAAAGAAAAAATAAAGAAAGCATCTAGCGAACTTCGAATATTGTACGAATTCTTTTCAATTCACTGCTACAGTCACCGATATGTCTCTTCCTCTTTAAAATCGAAACATCACCTTAACAATATCCCTCTCCAAATTGAAGAAACTACGCAGAGTGTGTTAAACGAAGAAATCTGTCGGCTGGTTTAGGTTCGTTCAGGGTTCGTTGAATGTTGAAGTGGATTTGATAGTGGCTGATGATGAAGTGGCGAGATTAAGCCGAGTTGAGCAGTTACCAACTTGTGTTAATTTTGAGTTACACTCGAGTGAACTTGCAAGGGTTGCTGTCAGTCGAAAGTTTAACACGAAGTTTACGAGGATGCTTGGAAGATTCGTGAAAATAGAGGACACGGCAACAAATTGCTTCTCATTAATTCGCATTAAGCAGTAAAGGAGACAGCTTTCAAAGTGTTTGTCTTGTTAATAGTATTTATTCCAAATTGTTCCAAAAACATTCGACTGTTTTCTTTTTTTTTCTGGAATTAAAATTTGTTTTACCGCCGAAATGATTAGAATCGGAATGTTCGCGGGGGTCGACGATCGTTAAAGAAACCATCTTGACTAATTGTAAGTCGGTGCACACACGAAACATAAACATGCAAGGCAGAAAGCTCGCTTTACGACGTTCGCCATCGATTCGCGGTTGAACTAGTTACAATATGTCTACCAGCTAAGTTCGTTAACCGTTCAGGATTTGCCGATCGAAACAGCCCCTGCTCTCAAAAATAATCTTTTCGAGCTGCTCGAACGATTCTCGAAAAATAAGCGAAAACAAACATTTTATCTCGCGACGCACGGTCGTGTCTATTCTCTGAAATTAAGTAATTTAACTCAAGGTATCATCGTTATGGATGACAATTGAAGATTAAATAAGAAGCTGTCATTCTTTCAACATTGTTCGAGGAAAATTTCTTTCTGAAACAGTGCAAAGTTAAGTCAAAAATAAATTCGAATCGTAAATTCAATCAAAATTATCTTATTATTCACATTGTACAATATAGTCACTCCTCAAGCTAAAAGTATCAAAAGTTTAAGAGATCGATGTCGTATAAAATTAAGAATAGCTTTACTCCTACGTAAATAAGTAATATCGTTTGATAAACTAATTATTTCGAACATCTCAGATTACCTTACACGACACGATATGAATTTCAGATTAAACGAAAATCTATAAAGTCTACTTTTCAACAAAAATCACCCTATACCATCGCACTTCGTGTTTTATTCGAATGTTAAACGATGAAAATTACTCCACGGTATTTTGCTTGAACCTCCTCAAACAACATAATCATAAAATGGCAAATATGGTTCGAGTTGGAAATTTTGCCAAAAGTGATTCTCGCGAATAAAAAAGGAAAAAGGGGCCGAAAGAAAAGCGATGAAAAAGAAAGAGGAAGGGAAAAACGAACTTCGAAAGTTGTTTCGAGCGTTTTTGCCCGAACGTTCGACGCGAAATTGCTTTAACCGCGATAAACGAGCGGCGAGCGGACGACGAGGAGGAGGCTATTCCACGATGAAGAGCGGCGTACTGAAAAGAAGTCGCATCAACGTCGCGTCGCGTCGCGTCGAACAGAGTAGTGCTATTTTCGTGACGGTCAACTTAACCGGTGGTAGCCGAGATCGGCGGAGCTTTCACCACGTCAAACTGAGGGATATGCAGATGAAGAGGACCGCCACCGACCAAGTATTTCCATAACGAGTTTCCATAACCATCTTCTTTTTTTTTCTGTTTTATTTCTTTATCTTTCATGTTCTATCTGTCACGTCATGTCCTACAACCACACGGTTATTAACAACAAGTTGATACCGGTGATATTTTATTATGGGTTGGCTTGAAACTCGGTTCCTTCCGGTTTTTTGACTTTCTGTTTATATTTATATTTTTATAGAGGACTTATATTTTTTTTTTATAGAAAGAGCCTAACTGAAGCAATAACAATGAAAAATTGCCGATACTGTTGATGAAAAATAAATTGTATATAACAATCCACTCTCACTGAGAAAGTAAGTCGAGGAATTGTGAAAATTCAAACGTCTCTGGAGAAAAAATTATTTTCACGACCAGATCCACGAAGATCATAAAGATTAAAATTCCCTCTTTACAACGACCTCTTCAAACTTACTATACAATTTCCTTTCTCAGTATTTTATTAAACTTTGATTATTAAGGTCAAACGACAAAAATTCAAGAAATCTTAACATTTTATCCAAACATCTGAAGTTTAATCAAATAATAAAAAAAAATTGTACAAGTTTTAAGGGATCGTTATAAAGAAAAGATTTCAACTCCTCGAGCTCGTAATAGATATAGATTTTAGAGACGTTATACGCAGTATAAAATTAGACGACCTATTGTAATTAGGGATGCTGGATTCTTTGGCAAAGTGTGGCAGTGTGTAATTTTGAAATGATCAATTCTAATTCGTGATACAGCCACTTGGATCATATGGTGATTTGTGATTCTTAAAGAACTTGTAATCTTTTTGGATCCTCATTTTTCACTCCTACTCATTTTTTCTCTCCTTGTTAACTTCATTTTTCATTCTCCTCCTCTCATCTATTCGCGTTAACGATCTGAAAAATCGACGAACCCTGTGTAACGGAGGAGACAGTATGTTCGATCTCGCTGGCAATAAATATTAATGCGGTGCTATCGCGGAGCCAGGAGTTTCACCGGAGGCGGCTTCAAATTTTGACAGACTGTTTTTTCATCGTGCGCGAATTGTATGGTTCTCGACGTTGTTCGACGAACGAATTTCATTTTTTTCCCCGCGATTTTCCTAGGACTTATTATTGCAACGAATTTTAAATTTTACTTTCAGATTCGAAAGAAATTGAAAATACAAACGGCACAGTTCAGCTTGTTGTTTAATTTCCCTGGGATTATTTTCAGTACAGTGAATTCTAGATTTTATTTGCGACATAAGGAAATTGAAAGTGTGAAATTTATTAACCCCTGAAGTTTGTTAAAAATTCAACAGAATGTAAAAACACTGACATTCGATTACGTTTCATATCGCTACTATTTCTCAATTCGTAGAATAACATATTGTGCGTCAAATCATCCAGGGATAGAACGACAGTAACGAGCAAAGGTATTATAAAATCTTGATTTTGTCAAAATGGCGAGCAAAAAGCGAATACCTCGAACTAGGTACACTCTAAATGAAAATTCCTTTCATGCGCTTTTTAAACGGGAAGCCTCTTTTAACAATATTTACTCCACGGTCCCGTTTGAAACGAAATACGAAAACTATGGCGCCTCGACATCACGAAACCGCTTCTTCAGAAAGACCATCGAACGAATTTCCGGTGCATCCTCGTGGAACAAAAACCTTTGAAAAACCACACAAGTCTTGGAAATACTCCGCCTACATGAGCACCCATGTAGTACTAGCATGTAGATACTAGGAAGTGAACGAGAGGAAACCATGCGCGAAAGATCAATACCAGGGGTAGTAGTGTGGTTTGTCCGTGAGTATGGTGAAATCAAGTGTTCCAAAAACAAAAATCTAGGAGGCAAAATGAGTAAACACAGAAGAAGAAAGTCGGATAAAATTTGTGAGAAAGAAAGAATTGGTTATATAATGCATCGGAGGAGATTTTTACGATTCTAATAGCTTGACAGGAAACTTTTGATGACCTGGGGATTGCTCGCACATAAAACATATTCATTCACATTTAGGAAGGATTTGGCCATCAAACGAACAGTGATTTCAAAGAAACGACTGAAAATATTAAGTGCCTTTGAAGCGTATTAAATTATTTAACCCATAAACGACTGATATGTTGATCATTTTATGGTAGACAGAAACGTTCAGAAATCGATGAAAACTGGTATTATGAGTGACACGTGCATCGTTGGTAATCAATAAGTTACACGTTGAATCTTACGGCCATTAAAGAAACAGAAATCCTTGATATTTTACAAGAATACATTTGTCAATGCTGGGCTAATTTAATTTAATACGTGTATTCATATTCATATTCATATTAGAATAACTAATGCGTGGAACTTCAGAAACAAGGCAAAAAATGAAATAAATATCGATTTTAAAAATAGAATGAAACAACAAAAAAAAATTAGACGTGATAAATTTAAAATAAACTGAAAAAACGGAATGAAAGAAGTTGAATTCAATTCTCGGACAATTGGCTCGCGTCAGTGGCGAAGGAAAGCAAACGTGAAAGTGAAATAAAACGGACCAGTGGCAGACGTGACGAAGATCTCCTCGGTGGTGACCGGCTCTCCGGAACCTTCCTCGCAGTCCTCCTCGTCGTCGCACGACGGACGCTCCTGAATGTTCTCCTTGTGATGCTTCGGCCTGAACGTCGTCGGCGACCTCGTCGGCGCCACGTACACCGGTGTTATTATGTCGTCTGTGAACAGACGAGAGAAGGGTTGGGTGATCATTGAAATTGCGTAGGATGGCATGCGACGCTCCGCATATCTCCCGCCGCCACCCCAGCTGATGATTTCCAGCACGTGGCTCGCGTCTCATCTATATATGTAACGGGAAACGAAAATGCGGTTACCAGGGGAGAGGAAGGGACTGGTAATTAGATAGAACACGCGCGTTTGATTGCAGCATTTTGTTACCCAGATATCAGATTCATTTCAGCTTCCCGATTCGATTTCCACGGGAACGCGCGTGGCTGCTTTCCCATCTCCAACGAAATCATTCTGGCTGGCTATGAACGATGATCGAATGAACGATGGATGACAGGCATTCATGCGCTTCGAGTGGGAATAATGATATCATTAACTGCGACGATCGCGGATATTATTCGCGGTAGTATCGATTCCACCGGCGAAGAGAATCGTTTTTTTTGGGGGGGGGGGTTTGTTTCTTTTTTCGAGACTCAAGAGACGAATTGAATTCGATGGTTCGGGCGAGCAGGTAAAATTGGCAGGTATAATTGATGTAATTCGTGCTATTGTTGGAATAACTAGCGCGCGGATGAAGCGTGGATATAATGTTGGAAATAGTTGATAGATTTCCTACTGCATAAATGATGTGAATATCGAACTGAACGTGCAATTTAAAATGCACAGGCTGATTGGTTTAGTATTTTGGTCTTTCTTATATTTCTTATATTCGTCATTTTAGAATTATTTCTTTATTATTTTCGGACAGATAGCAAGTATAATTTGTTTCAAGAGCGATTGATTTAATATATTTCGGTTTCATTCACTTTGACATTTCGATTTTCGGTGTTGCCAAGTTGAACTTATCATTTCAGACCGAAAATGTAATTTAAATGTTTTAAACGTAGGAGGTCATTTAGTTTTTCATTCAATTTATCATTTAGATCTCCGGATATTTCTCTGGATTGATTTTATTCTATTGTTTTAGACACACACAGGTATTTATATATATATATATATATATATATATATATATATATATATATATATATATATATATAATTAAATATATTAGAAGAAAATATAAGTTAAAAATTGATTAAAGTATTTATATCATCAAAGTATGGGAAAACAACTTCCGTTTTCATGAAAATGTTTATTGACGCGCTTGGCTCTAAATTTAGACAAAGTGTGAAGGCAAGTTTCATAATTGCGGCTCTAAATAGGTTTAACCTTTTAAGCTTTATTACGTTAGCCATTAATTTCAAGTGGATTCGACCTCTTTGAAGAAACTAGACAGAGGAATGCCATTTTGTCAGGTGGGATTATTAGATTTTTGAGCAATAAGTACCTCTTCCGAGAGTAAAAATTGTACATTAACTGGAATCAGATAAAACGTGCTTTAATCTGCATTGAAAGTTATTTTCTATATCATAAAGTTTTTTCTTTAAATCATTTCTTCTGTATTATAAACTTTTATTTTAAAAAATACTATTTTATATATTTTTACCATTCTATATATTTCATAACGTTGTGCGTGTTTTTTTTTTATAAAATTTATCATGTACCTACATATATTTTAACAAATGAAAAAATACGCGCAATTTATAGTGAAAAAAAAAAAACACAAAACCAACGTAGTTAGATATTTATATCTATATATGTTCATATATAAACTGCAACTATTTTGTTTTCTGTTATCACATCATTATCGCAAAAGATTCCACTATTAAGTTTATCTATTTTCACAATACACACACACACACATACACACACACACAAAAAGGAAAGGAAGAAAGAAAGAGGAAAATACTTGAACAATATTTATCAAAGTATATCTTCTACATTTAGCATGATATTTCAATTATATAACATTTAAAATTTTCTTCTACAAAATACAAAATATAATAAAAGAAAGAGAAAGATAAAGAGCAAAAGGAAGGAAAAAGAAACATCACTGTCTTGCTGCAGTGCAGCGCTTTAAATCGTCCGCAACTATGGGCGTTTAATCGGTCAAGATGTCGCGCTTCTAAAATTACTTGGCGCCAGCTGTTTAGCTGCGTTTATAATCGTGGCGGACGGCGCGTCAACTTATTAAAGGGATCGTATTAATTCAGTTTTTAGTCAGCCGGAGAAGATTTCCGAGCCGGCTGCCAGAGAAAGCGAGGAGGTTGACAGCAAGGAGAAAGGAGGGGCGCCAGCCAGGGATCCTAAATATGCAAATGAATCGAAGATACAACCGGGCAAGCATGAAGACGAAAAGGTGGCATGCCATGCGATATGTGAACTCGATCGTGCGTGCGTGTTCTCCTCTGTCTTTTTTCGTCTATAGACATTGTACTTCGCCGATTATTAATTTGTTAGAAAAGAAATTGATGACCGAGTCTGAAATTGATGTTTGAATGACTGAACAATAGCGACAATACAATGAGGCTATAGTGTAGAATAGAATAAAGTTAGATCTATTAATTTTAAATTGAAAAAGAGTAAAATTAACTATGTTAATTCGTTTGAAATTGATTAAAAAAATGATTAGTCTATGTTTCAAACAAGTAAGTACTACATATATTTTGTTTGTTGTAAGTGAAAATGAGAATATAAAATACAATTCATATTGTTTGGCGTTTGTGCAATAATTTATAGTGGTTAAAGTTAATGAGGAAATTCTGGAGGAGTAATGTCCATTTGTATCTAAGTATAGAAATTATAAATCATCACGACGAATATGTTAGCTCGTTTGCATATTTATAATTTTTAAAAAAATGTACAAAATATTTGAAAGAGAAAGGAACGAATAAACTTTATTTTCGAAATATCGTGATCCAAGATAATTGCAATTCACGTTTGATTAAGGTCTTTTAATGATATAAAAAATTTAATGCACAATGATGGGATAACTGAGAATGGCAATTAAATTATTTAACAAAATTATTTAACAAAATATTACGTTCGTGTACGATATAAAAAGGGAGCCTAATTGGGAGAAATTGCGTTTTATTGTTATTTTAAGATAAAAGGTCGTGCGTTTTATATTTCAAATAATTTATTAATATTATGATATTTATTTAAACCAGAAACGATGAAATTGTATGACAACGAGAACACTGCGACTTTAAAGTAATTAATTCGTATAAATGATTGCAGCAATTTGGAAGATAAACTAATTTGAAATTATTATTGGCAAAACAGATGACGATATTCTTGTCTTGATAAGCATAAATAATGTAATATTAAATATACCGCGTTAATATCGCGTTAAATAACAGAGATATTTCAATCAATTTTTCATTTATATTAAACAAATTACTCTTCATGATTTATGAAAAAATGAAAAATGAATGTTAATGAAAAAAAAAAAATTTGGTAAGTGTCGTCCAAAGGACGACAAGTGCCTTACCAATTATGTGTATTCCATCCTTGTCTAGGGGAGTGCTAAACGTCTCTCCTTTCATACTACACGGTGGTATATTGTATTCAGCGCTCTTATATAGGAAAGCACCAGAAAACGTGTACTAGCGAGAAAGAAGTTTTCCGCGAATAACTCGAAAACGACAAATCGAACGAAAAAGTTATAAGGACATATTTTACTCGTTATGATATTATCTATCCAACAGTATGAGATTTAAGTTGATTTATCGTATGAAAAATTTAGTCATATTTATATGTATAGCAATGTCTGTATCTATAGGCATACCTATATGTACATTGTTCGGACATATATTGGAAAAGCTTCGTAAATTTTACTATATTTAGTACCGTATAAGATAAATAAAATAATAAATTTCTAATAAAATAATTAGAAAATTCCCAGCAGAACTGAGAGTCACATTGAGATCAAAATTATTACACATGCAATGTGTACAATTTGTGTGATTAGACTGTGTGTAATGATCGGTATATTAGTTTATACATAATGAAGAAAGTTTCCATCGATGAGATTCTTTCGTTCACCATCACGCATTCGTTTACACGTGACAAATATGTTTTTTCTTCTTTTACACAAGATTGATGTAACGTGCACGTATGTATATAAAATATCGATACGTGCGAGATACGAGAGAGTTCAGGTGTGTAGAAGAAATTCCTCTGCGAGGAAAACGTGCAGAAGGAATTACTTACGCCCTTTCGGAATGTTACTTACACTTACCGGAACCAGGCTCATAGATTGGCGTGCATTCTTCGTCCTCGTCGTCAGCGGCGCAACCACTTCCGGCACCGGAAAATATAAGATCATCCATGACGCCCGGGAAACCGGATGCTGGCGTCTGCGGTTAAAAAAAGACATGCAAATTTATTGCTAATAGAAAGTATTTCAGTCGAGCACTGTTGAAATAAAATCGCTAGAAATTATTGATACAGTTTGCACTGACAATTATTGCTTTAAATATACATATTTATATTACTTAAAATATTTATTTATATGTTTTAAGTAAATGTAATATACCCACATTCGAATCTATATTACTGTTTAAAATATAAATGATTCTATGAAAATTAATTTCTACAGTTTTAGAAGTTGGATTTTGTTAAAATCCAGAGGTTTAAAATTCGCTAAAGCTTTTACTAAAATTGAATTTTATTGAAACTACTTTTTATTGCTTTTAGTTCAACGTTATGTTTGGATGTAGATTATAGAATATTCGTTAATAATACACTGTGAAATTTTCAAATTACCAGACATACACAAAGGATTTCTATGAATTACTAACTGTACTAAATTTCTACTATTCATTTCTATTCTGTACATGCATCTGCAGTCTAATATTCATATTTAATATATAGCACCTCATTATTACAAATAAACCCTTCGTGAACATTTAATTAAGCGCAATATTTCGTAATAATTTACACGCTGAGGATCATTAATTATAATTATTACGTACTTAATAAGAGCGAATAATTTACACGAAGGTAATATATAGACAGAACTAATATAGCGTTTGCTTTCAATAAAAGTTAAATTCCTATTACCGTAAGACTTAAGAATAAATATTAACGATCCATGAAATTTCATTTTAACAAATTTAAACAATTTATAATTTTCCTATTGTTTTATTCTCCAAAGGTTAATATATATAATTTGTTTGATCATCAGTGATTTGAAACACCTTTTGCTTTAATTTTGATTACCTGTTGCATTCTTTGCAATGGAGCTGCACGATCCAGAAGACTTCCAGGTGGTAATAATTGAACATCTCCTCTGGTAGTAATTCGTCCATCCTTTGCTGCTGCGAGCTCTAAAATTCGTGCACCATTCACAACGAGACCGGCAATTATGCCTAAGAATGGCCTTTCTACTCTGCCTTTGTTGCGATTCCATCGGCCGCCCACTTGAATGGTCGATTGAGTATTGAACACGGACAACTGGCGGCCTGCAAATAGCAGCAAATGTTGTCAGAGAATGCTTCTTTAGTCGACAATTTAATTGACTTGGGCTTGTGATTGTAATAGGTATCTCAAGATATAAAATAAAATTTTACAATTTATAATTTATCATAAATAAATAACAATTTCTATATCGATCTGTATGAAATTGTATTGATCCGAATCAGGGGTCACAATTTATAATGTATGCAATTATTTTTAAATTATAGAATTCTCTCAAATATTTGAACACTTTACACGAGATAGAAAAATATAATTATATTGCATTGACCTATTACTAGAAATTTTTAAATCTTTTAACCTTTTAAATTTATAGTAAATTTCAGTAAAATAAATAATGTTAGGTAACGTAACATTATATAAGGGATGGATAGAAAGTATAATTATATCAAAATCTTTTGATATAGAAATTCACCTCTAAATTGCACAATTCCTTCAAAACAATATATTAAATTCTCTACCGTGATATTTTTCTTATCGCTTCAACTTTGTCTTAATTGAGAACAGTCTCAATATCTCGAAAAATACGAAAAACAATTTTTGGACAAAAGTTATAGACTGTTAAGAATTACATATTGTGCTGTCATTTATTTGATCTTTAGACGACTTCGAAACATCCTGTGATGATCACATTTTTTTAAATCCGCGTGTTTTGTTACATATGTTGTTGTACTATTTTCGAAACGCTACGAATTTATTGTATTTACGCAAACGCCTTTATCGAAATATAAGCATCTGATATGCTGCTGACATTAACACTATTAGCAATTACGACAAGTCAAATCCTGACAATGGTTTATCCGTGCACGTACGACCAAAATACTTCATTGAGGGCGCTGGTCGTTGCCTTTGAAGGCGAAGAATCGAAAGAGTAATAATAAATTTATTCTGTTTCGCTGGCTGACAAATGTTTTCGTTTGACCATTTATCAGGCGAACAGAAGCCACTAGGTCTGGCATGAGTGAACCATTGACCAATCCACTTGGCCAAGTGGCGTATCTTACAATTAGAAGGAGGCGAGAGCGAAGGTATACCTTCCACTGTCCTCAACTCCTTCATATGTGTTTACTTCCAGCCCTTTCCCTTTGTAAGGTCTAAATTTGGTTGGTTTTGAGATCAGGGCAACATGTTACGTGTAGAACTCTTTAGGGTTCGATTTGCCCTTCGTAAACGGCACGCGGTGCTTGTCAATGGCACGTTCGTGTAACAAGAATGAGATTTCTGATAGCGTAAGTTCAATTTGTATGCAACGTTGCATTTGGTGAATTCTGAATTGTTTGTTTACATTTTTCATCGCATATTTAATTTTTATTAATAAAATGCTAGTATTTTATTATTATTAAAATATTAGTCAGTACATAATACTTTAATCTCAATTATACGACAATTATTTAGAGTATCTATTATAGAAGTTCGGAAATTGAAATTGTAGAATGTAATTGTAGAAATCATTGTAAATTTAAGTGAAATGAAAACTGGTTTTAAGATTACCTTTGCACAATATATGTATGAGCTCATTTTTATAAATTTTCTAATTTTTATACTACTCGAAAGCAACATTTTAATAAAATATAGTTAGAAAGAAAACGATTTGGTAGTTCCAAACTTTGTAAAAATTGTATAAAATCAATTAACGTATAATTAATTACCAATGTTTCTTAAATATTTAAAAAAATGACTAAAATATTCGTTTAACCCAAAATCTAAATAAAATATAGTAGTATACTAAAGATTGACCAATGTAAATTAAAAATTGCTGTCTTCAAAAATCTGAAAGATTACTCATCACAAAAGAAAGATTACTCAATACACCGTGGACATTTATGTAATGTTACATTTTTATAAAGATTATTGAGAAAATGGAACCTAGATAGAAGATGATTTTACCTACCAAACACGATAAGCAACATAACATTACACTATGAATATTTTGTACATTTTTGCGTGCATGCATCGTGTACATTTTCGCACCTCCAAATTATCCATAAGTGCATAAAAATTTCTTCATGTTCAAATGAGAAACGAAAAACAATTATGAACAAGATTGGCATGCTGCAACTTCGGATGGAACTAAAAAAAAAAAAAAAAAAAATAAAAGAAAAAAGAAATTTCATCCACGATAGAGTTAAATAACGACGATTTAATTTCAAGAGTTAAACAACGACGATTTTTCTCGCGAGTGAAGCGAATTAATTCGTACGTTCATTTCGGGACATGTAATCTGTATATGTATATTAACAGGGGACATCGACCAGGCCAGCATAGTCGTTCCAGAGGTCCTTGCGCTCGTCAAAGTAAACCGTCGCGATAAAGTCGATCGGCAGAAGATCGATAATGCGGCTATTTTTTTATTAGGCGACTAGAAACCGAGGATGCGACCGAGATCGGATACGTTCGAGTTGCTTCGCCCACGTGACGTGCCATGGGCGAGTTAAATACCACCTTGTAATAGGAAAGCAACAAACCGAACGAGCTTTCTCGCCAGCGTGCTTGTCCAGCTGTAGGAAATGAAGCCATTATCGTCTGGCTGTGGATAATAATTTTCGGCCGAGCCGAGAAAAAATGAGCCTGGCTGACAGGCTTACCAGGCTTGCAGAATCTGCTAAGAGGATCGCTCTGGTACCGTTTTAGGCACCGCAAAGACGGCCTCACTCGCTATCTTTATTTATTGTTGACACCCGTGTCATGTTTCGTGGACGTCTTTTTTTTTTTTTAAATCATTCGGTGACATTTTAGTCAAGAATGAAGTTTTCCTAATAAAAAAGAGAACTAACAAAGTAAAAATTTTGTGGACCAACTTTTTGTTCGAATAAAATTGAAACGTTGGATCTTTGGTGTGGTTTAAATAGGTTGCTATTTTTAGATGCAAGAAGTATGTGAATGATAAATTTAAAATATTGCTTGTGGATGATGATACACGAGTTCGATTGATGTATAGTGCCTAATTGCAATCTTCTACCAAACAATCTTATTAAAATGTAGCTATTTATTGTTAAATAACCTTGAAATAAATTATACCTATTTATAGTAAATGAAGAAGCTTTCAAGACATGACATTTTGCTTTATATGCTGATGTGCATTATGATTAAGTAGATTCCAAGCTCTTTGTAGATCTTTCATACGTGACGTCAATCGAGTTGACGTCATTACTATACCGGGAATTCATTTCCACTCGATATCAGATAAGACGTACGACATTGCATGACAGTTTATGTCTGCAAACGATGACTGACATTCTTACCTATATTTAGCATTCCAGTAAAACGTTTCTTTTTTTATTCTTCTAAAATATATGTTACCTAGTATGAATAATCATCTTAAAAATGGTGCCATTATGTATATTATAGTTTATTAACATTGGAAATGTCAAAAAATGTTTCGTGTAATATACATAATAAGTTATATATATACCACCAATAGGTACATGTATTTCATTTTATCATTTTTACACTACTTTATTATTTTATGTTCTTAAAATGTTTCTATTAGCGTTCGAACATTTTCACGAGTCTTATTATTTTATTGTTAGTGTTATAAACTAATTATACTATTATGAATGTTATTTATTATTATAATATGTTATTACAACATAATACATTATTTTCATGTTATTTTGTTATTTTATATTCGTAAAAGGTCTCTAGAATTGCCTCAACACTTTCACGAACCACTAATGGAAGTGTCATATCTAATCCAAACTTATAAAGTTATACATCTCGAGTCACTCGCGTGGAACTCGACTCGACGAGTTCCACGACCCACTTTTTTCTGGTCATTTGACTGGCACTTGCCGACCAAGCATAGTGAGTCTATCAGCATAGTATAAAAATACAGCTGGTTGATCACAGACTTTTAAGTATATACTTATACGTACGCCAGAAGAAACGCACGTGCCGGCACGCGCTAAGTTACATGTATTTATTTGGCTCACTTGCTAACTTCCTGTCAATGACAATGGAACGCGTAGGCGACCGAACGACAAATGCTTTCGCGAAGAAGATAATCGTGTCACTCACACCGCATTCCAATTTGAAGAAGTCCAATAAACTGTATCACATTATTAGGAGAGCAGAAGGATCGTGGATGAGATCGGATTCCCTGCCCGACCCGATCGCAAGATTTTAGGCAACCCAGGCCTCGTTCTTCGAATACCTGACCCCTCCGAATACTCATCGACCATTACGGAACGTCTCGTATATTTGAGTTCTTTTTTTTTATTAATTTGTATTAGATATCGTCACTTGAGTAAATCGTGGATATTTATGCATTTATAGGAAATTTGAAGACGTAGAAATATATAGAATATTTGTAACTATATATGTAATTTTTATAGGCTAATTAAATTTCTATAAATATATAAAATATTTTGTGGAAATTTACAGGATATTTAATGATAATATTCAATATATTTATGTAGAATATAATAGCATATAATATTTAGAATATTATTTATGGATATGGCACATTTTAAATAAAATATGTATTATAATATTTATATCTAATTGTAAGCTAATTTTATAGCTAAGAGAGAGATAGTTTCTATATATGTAGTTCTTTAAACGTAAAAATATGAAATTTGATAAATATCCGTATTTTATTAATAAATTGTTTAAAATACTTTCTAATAATTAATTTCATTGTTATAGATGTATGTATTTTATTTGCAATAATTCTGTTAACTAAAATTACTATATTTCATTTGAGTTCCATATTGCAAACTATAATTTATAGATTATAAATTATAAATCATGCGACAATATGTTATAAATATTACTGCAAGTATAATTTGTTAAAAAAAAAGTATACTGTTATAATTAGTCCTCTTCTTGATTATAATGAACCAACTAAAATAATTCCCAATTATTTCTGCGTCTTTAACATATAATGTTCATAACTTTTATAAACGTTACACTTAACAACCAGAACACGATATGTTTTTAATGAAACAATCCGACTTAACGATCTTTTAATAAATCTGGACTGCTTTTTCAGATTAATATTCCAGGCGCAAAAATTTCGATCGTCTAGTCTAGTCTAACGTTTCGTGGCAATTAGCTCTTGCGCGACATAATCTAAATTAATAAGTAAATTGACAGGGAAGTATGGTAAACGTGGAGGTGGTGAACCTGAAAAGTGGGTTAAAGCGTCGCATCGCCTTCGGTCTCTTAGATAAGTGGCGCATTCGGTTAAAATGGATCAGGAGAGAAGAACCGGAACGTGGATCGGGTTGCCTAATATTTGGCTCTGTTGTCGAATTCCCAAATAGACGTCTGGGCAGCGATGGCGATTTCTCCTTTCTGGAGAACGAGGAACCTCGCAGTTTTTTTACACAAATTTAAAATAAAAATGAAAACAGAATAACAATTCAATTTTCACGTTACAAATGTAATTCAAAATTATATAAATTATTTTATGTAATTGAAGTTGTACATAGAAGCTCCATCATTCTCTTCATTACTAATAAGTTTAAGAATTCACGATTAGATTGGTAGATTTAATTGGTGAAATTCAATTAATCAGATGTTAGCTAAAATTCCGTGTCGATAAACAGAGGTCAGATAAATGGAGTTCTATCTTGTATTGTACTTATTGTTAGCCTTCATGATTTTTCTTAAGAAACGACATGGGGAAAGTAGTCTCAGGTACATTCTTTTGATATCAAGTAAATTGTTTCCAAATAATTTTCTGTTTTAGACATTATTATAAACGTTATTTCATAACGATAATATTCATTAATCTAGGTACATTATTTTTGAAGTCACATGATCTTAATTCTTCGTAACTCTGTTTCTTAGTCACTTGATCTTAACATGAAATAAAACTATTTTCTCTACTTGTATATTTGTCATTCTATTTTATTTCATATCTCAAAGAAATACTAAAATAGAGCTATGAAAATAGAAAGTCACTTAGCTACTAAACTAGAAAATCACTTGAAAATAATTTAACTCTCTCGAATAAACTGACCGATAATCTCAAACGATGCTACATAGAGCTCCTACGTTTCAACTTCTGTTCAATCGACAAATAGGTAATTATAAACACACGTGTTCAGTTCAATTTTGCACGATGTTTAATACGTGGTACAGACGAATGACCGAAATTGAAACACGGCTATCGGACATCGGTCCCACTCGGTTTGGGAACTGTTTGGTTTCACAACGCTTTTACGGTGGGAACGAGAAACGCCACAGCATGTGCTTGGGTATGGGAAACATCGATGATTCCCAGGCGATGGGAGTAGAACGTTTTGTACGTACGAAACATGAACAGGACATGTAAACGCACTTGGCAACCAGTTATCGCGATGTGCGTCACTTCATGGTCATTCAATGGCTCTTGTACCTACATAGCTCCCCGTTGTGTAAATTATTGATTTTAGATATTAACAATCTTCTGTTCGGTGATCAGGTTGTGTCGTAATTACAATGAGATCGAAGTGTCTTATCACATGGAGCTTGGTTTATGGTAGATATCATTTGTAGCATTGTGTCGCACGTCATGTTTCATCATAATGTGATCCTACCACCTAAAACATCTATTATTTAAGACTACAGGATACTATTATCTAAGACTACAGAATAATATATTTATTGAATTAATATTGTAGATATTTACTTGTACAGGTAAATTTCGCAGATTTTAAATTATCATATTATATTTCGCCTTATTCTATTTCTTCAACTGACTTCATTTCTGTATTATAATTACTAACGTGATAAAATTGAGTTTTCAAGAATACGTGCAATGTTCTGTTAAATTTTATGAAACTGTTTAATTACTTTTTAAAGTTTTTTCTTTTCAAATTATTTTGTTGTCTCAACTATGAACATAACAATAATCATACCGCTATAATAATAAAAGTTCCTCTAATAGATAGATAAGATTGTCGATTAGAGATATAATCAGTGATATCTAAAATCAATATTAGTTATGTGATAATTAATTTCTTTTATATTTTTCTTTTCAACGTCTCTTTTCAAGAATTCAAGCATTTCTTTTCAAGAACATCTTGTTAGACCCTTTGTTACTGAACGACAATGTTAAACAAGCGCTTCAATTGTCCTTCTGTAAATGATTAGCCAAACAACTGAGGAGCGTGAGAAAATTAACGAAATACAGCACGTGACACTGTGACTACACATTGTCAAGCAAAACAGGCTTCAAAAAGGATTTGAATAATCCAAGGATCGTGTGAGACCCGAACATTGTTTCGTCGTACCTACGTGAGGTCATGATTGAATGACAAAATTTATCCTTTGGAAATTTGTTTGATTTGAACATTTAAATCAGAGATTAATGTGAGCAATAGAAGTATTATGTTTCTTAATAATTACTGAACTTTCAGATTGGTACTTAAATCAGTAGCTCACTTATAAGTTGTGTGAATATCACGAATTGAATTACACTGCGTGTAACATCTTATCAAAATAATTTTCCATTAATCTTTCCCTGTAATATAGAATTTCTTTATCACCTACAAATATGTTTCACCTTCCACTTGTTTTCGCGATTCATAATGCTAATATCGACACTACGAACAGAAAACAGCTAACATTTCTAAAACTGCTGACGCAGTATAAAGCAATCATCATTTATCTGCAGTTAAATATTTATATAACAGAACACGAAGTATAAAACTACATTTGTCACATTCTTTGTTATCTAAAATCCACGTGTCGTATACCTAAGTGCAATTAAATTTTTATAGAACATTATGAAGAACAGAATTCAGTTATATACTAATTGTAAGGTTTCAATTTATATACCAACCATGTTAAACTTGGAATTAATCTATCTTATTATTACTTACTTCTAAATAAAATTTACGAGAAGTTTTAAGAATTTCAACGAATAAACATTAAATTATTATTCGGAATAAAATCATCACCGTATAAAAGGTAGTATTCTCTTTTTAAATAAAAATGATTTAAACCTAATTATAATTACTACATTTCCACTTCACGTAATTTTTCCAAGAATTTGTTATAAAAGAATTGTTGAAAATTGTATTACGTTTGTCAGTAGATTGTTAAAATCTTCTTGGATTCAAGCGAAGTTAGGAACGAAGCAGCCGTAGTGAGCGGTGACTAATAGTAATAAATGAGCGGGGAACCTGTTAATACCACTGCAGCAGCAGGTAGTAGGCTCGTCTGGTAGGTTCAGAACAACCTTGAAATTTCAAGGCCGTTCCTAGTACGAGCTCGACTGGTTAGGAGAACTACCACTTCAACATGTTCGCCGGATGCTTCTAAACACGTCGCTTAGATCAACCCTAACCTTCCTTACGCTCTATACACGTGTACCCCATGCCAATAGAGATTTCTACCTCGCTTCTTTATCATTTTTTCAAAAATTTTTCTCTTGACTTTTGTTTTGCGACAATTATATATTTAACAACCATCCATTGTGTGAATATGTACGAATATTTATTAATTTCTATTAATATTTATTATCATCACGAATTAATATTGAATTAGGTACTCGTCATCTTGGTTATTTCATTTGTAATATTTTTTTAATTTTTAATCGAAATAAAAAATCTTTTTCAATTAATTACGCTGTCAATTTAATAATACTCAAGGATCATATGTTTGCAAGTATTTATTAATTTATATTATATTAATTTATAATTTATATTTATATTATCGCGATTTAAATTTGAATTACTTGAGTTTACTTATAAGGATTTCACATTGATTTCTTATATCGATTGATTTATTGAAGAATTAGTTTTAATATATATGAAAAATAGGGGGTATTCAATTATGAAGATCTTTCAATCTAAATATATAACAGTCGACAATTTACCAACCAAAGTTCCTTTAACAATTATTATTCGTATTCCAACATTTGAGCTTAATTAAACTGCAAACTCGAATGATAATTTACAAACTGTCTCTCATGTGAGAAAATAGAGGGTCAAAGTAGAGGACCATAAAATTGAAATTGTCACAGATCAAGTTGAATCGAGAGGAAATTCCTGAGAAGAGATATTTCAAAAACGTGAGAAAAGCACGGCCCGAACAATTTCGGCGTTCGCCACTTTCCCATGGCACGCTTTCTCATGGCGTTGCTACAAAAAATAATGAGATTTCGGCGACTCGTTTGCTGTGAGAACCAGCCCGTGAGAAGATGTTGAACTTGGGGCTGAATTTGGTGATTCTTGTATCAGGTGACTATCAGAGGGATGCAAGTCCTCTTACCATATCGTTAGCGATCCTTCCTCACTAACTTGAATATAACGTAGTCCTTTAATCCTTTCGTTATCTATTGAATTCATTGTTGCATTAGGAAAGTTTTTTTTATTTCTTCTGTTGAGAGTAATTAATTAATTTAAGCTCTTTTATTATATGTATTTATTTGTCCTGAACTCTTTTCGAGGATGTAGGATCTCCTTATCTTCTTCTTCTCAATAACAATTTAATTTAATCCTAATCATTTTATCTTTAATAATGATTTAATTTCACATTAATTGTTATTCATCCGTACACTGGAGGATTAATTCTTAATTTAAAACAGTTTGTACTTTTAAAATATTTTTCTACATAAAATCTTAAATAAAATGAAAAAAATGAAACTCTGTTTTAAATTAAAAGATCATAAATTATATTAATGTTTATAATTTATGTGTTACTTTGGAACGGTTTAATCTCTGCAATAGTGAAGAGTTAAAGGGGTAGACTGGGAAAAGTTTCAATTTCCTGACTTTTCACTTGGCTGAAAGAAAATGGTCCAAAAGTGAATATCTTGTAAGAATGTCAAAATTAACTTTCCACAGTTTCTGAATATCGTCCCTCAATTTTCATTCAAAGCTAACCTAAACCTTCTAACCAATTTATATAAAAATCTGTTAGACAATAAAGTAGATAACTTTTGAATTTATATTTATAGAATTTTCAAAAGCAGCATTAAAATGATTCGAAATAAATTCAAAGATTCAAGTAGTAAACTCTGAGTATCCTTAACAAGAATATAAAATACCACTGAATACACACATATATATATAAAGAAAAAAAATAAATACAAGTGTACGCAACTTCTACAGCGTTGAAACTAAAATATATAATATTTTCAAATAAATTTTAATAATAAAAGTGATATTAAATTAATTAATATACATGGCCTAAAGTATATATGTCCATTGTTATAATGTTTCCCGTGTAGGAAACGCAATGGAAGCGTCGATCGAGCGAGGAAAGCGCGCAAGGGGTAAATCGGTAGGGCGTTCGACCAGCTTCGCGGCTCTGGTCTCCTAGTTGATCTGGGAATCTGTTTCCCCTGAAGTCGCTTGGATTCTCACGATCATGGGAAACAGTGTGTTCCTCGGTCGGCCCGGGAACGCTCTGGGAAACGGTGTCCCGTGGGAAGCTCACGCGTCGAGAGAACAAGGAAGAACAAACGAGCCGCGTTTCAACTCTTTTCCAGGACTGAACGCCTACTACCGAAGCAGATCGGTCCGCTGCTTCCAGGGACGGGCTCGTCTCACGCTTTCGAGCGTTCGAGCCTGTGGGAATCGTCGCCGGTGTTCCTCGGGAATCGTGCTCGAGCACGTGAGAAAGTATGTGAAACGCGCCGACGATCGCATCATCCTTGACATTTTTGTCACGCGTCGAGCGTGATCGTCCTTTCGAACATCCTTGGATAGCGTTCGTAGACGACTGTTGGAAGTTAGATTAAACTGGATGACGACGTTTAAAGAATGTTAGTATTCCGATGGAGAAAGTTCGATGGTGCTGAAATTTCAGAGTATTCGCGTAATTGGGAGGAAAAGTTAGGCAGAGTTGGGCGGAGTAATTTTACTTTGACACTGGACACTGGTTGAGTTTTTAACAGAGCAAATTTTGTTCAGTTTAATCCCTCAGCACTCAGATTTCGCTATAGTGGCCGCATTTAAAATTGTTTCCCACTATGATAAAGACGATGGTAAAAGTTTAAATTCTGGGTAGACAAAATTATTATAGAGACTTAATTACAATTTCATTGTTAAAATATATATATATCTTTCTATTATGGAAAAAATGGAAATTGTAACAGAAAGATGTGGCAATATAATTTTAATTTATGAGATATTGGAGTTATTATATTAGGTTTGGATGTAAATGGTCAAAATCTGACAGTATTTCTGGGGGTATTAAATGATTTCTTTTTGAATAAAACATGTGGTAGAAGTTCATTTTTCTTCTTACATTATACATATAATTTTTCGTAAATTAAAATTTATGGCCATTTTAAGCATAGACCTTTTTAAACACTTTCTATGTTGAATAGGATGATACATTGGTATTGAAAGTCCAATAATAGCTCTGAATTTTAATACGATAGATTTACGATATAATTGGTTACCCAAGTTTTATTAAAAGAAAATCTATATCGAAAGAATGTAATCGATCTTGTCTCACAGAGATATGTAAATTAATTCTATTAAGCATTTTTGTGAAAAATCCTATATCAGCTACACGAAAGTCCACTATCTATGCCATTCATCAACCTATTCTAACCTAACATCATCTTTATTAATCTCTTCGATCTTCTCCTAAGTATCTTCCAGACACACTCTTCCTTGACCAATAGAATCCACTACATCCCGGTCCAATTACAGGCCAAGAGAAGGAATCTCGATAAGAACTTTATGATCCCTCGTATTCCATTCTCAAGAATGAGAGTTAAACGATTTATAATATTATATTGCTGCCATAAATTTCGTTCGCTTCTTCGCTCAACGTTACAATTAAATTTAACGGGTATCTACGTCTAAATTCATATTTTTCCGAACAGAATTTAAAAAAGCTGGAATCTGAGTAAAGATTTGATTTACTCTCCAAATATAAATTAATTATATACTTATATAATTAATCAATAATTATTAATAACAAATTAATTATACACTTATTATTAATTAATAAATAATATAAGTTAATTCTATACTTTTATCCCGCTGCAAATTCCAGATTGAAATCCAATGGAAATCTCAGTGAAAGAGAAAACTTCCAAAATCTGCCTATTAATGTATAGTCTCAAGGATATTCTTTCCTTATCGTCCCCATCCTTTTTCGTCACGTAGTAAACAAACACCGTACTTGGAACATTTTTGGACATTTGCCCCTTTGATAAATTCTCAGATGCGTAAAAATCCATAACCTGAACACAACGAAAGATCTCTCTATCCTCGTACGTTACGGAACAGCCTCATAATTGACGAGATTAGCCTGGAAGGGCCGAGAGAGGCGAACGAAAAACGGGAGGGAGACGAAGAAGAAGAGATAAGGAGGTATCTTCTTAGGAACGAGGTCGCACGCCGAGGACGGGGATCGCTTCTTCGGCCAATTAAATCGTTCCCACGGGATCGCACCGTGGGAGAGTCAGTTCGGGAACGCGAGAATCGGAACATCGCGTCTGCCAGGATTTCATCCGACCTCAGAAAGTCGACGCGAAGGGCGACGATCGTTTTCTCGGCTCGTTTTCGCCTCTTTTCTCATCCGGCGTGCTCGTCAGCGTGGCCGCCTCGTCTTTTTCGTTTTTGGGACCGGTTGCCCGTCGGGACACGTGCAAACAGGAGAGAGGAGAGAACGTCAGGAAGCGCGAGCGTGCTCGCGTGAGAACTCGACAAGGGCTCGTGGGAAAACGGCGAAGGCGCGTGGCGCTTGTCGTACCAGGGCTGCATGAGCTCGCAGAAAGTCGATGGCTCGATGCAGGTCGAGCTTCTGGCGCGAATCCACCCCCGCACGAATTTCATTTTGTCACTCTATACATGCATATAAGTTTGTGGCCGGAGCAAATTCTGTTTGAAACGAAGAGAAAAGAACGGGACTGATTCAATGTTCTAGTTGGGAATATCAGTCATAAATCGTGAATAATTTTCTAACGGTTTTGGCAGAATTGATTTTTACAAAGTCAGAATTATTGCAGAAAAATATAAAAAATAATAAAATATAATAAAAAATATGATATGTAAATTTAAGATACAGGGTAAGACCAGAATTTAGACAGGAGAGAATTAATAAGACACGTCTTGTTTCATGGTGTTTCAATACATAATTTCTCTGATAATGACAAAAATTTAACTTGCACTCGTTTAATCACTCAGCAGAGTGGTTGGCGGAATTTTTCTCTTTTTTATTTTTGATTGTTGCTAATTTCTACCATAAATCACTGATAATTAGCACCTAGAGCAAAAAGTTAAATCCTGTGAAATAATAAATATATGAAATTTTCAAAAAAAAAAAAAAAAAAAAAAAAGAGACTAAGGAGTGTCCCTTTAAAGGAGACGTAGGAATTCACATTTAATTTAAAAACGAAATAAAAAAGGGTTACTGAGTAAATTTTAAAATTATTCTGCAAAAAATAGAAAATAAAGCTTGAACTTCATCTCCTGTGATCTTCGTTATTAAATAAGGAACGTGGAAAGATTAAAATGAAATTCTTAAAATAACGAAGAAATACATAATAAAGTGCTCCTTGTTCGAGCAAGTTCCCGCATGCGAGATTTCAAGGATACGCTTCGTCCTTTGTACTCATTTCAAGGAAGACGACAACGATGCAATCTCGCGAGATAATCTCCACCTTGAAAATAAATGAGATAGAGAATGGAGGGAAGAAAAAACGAAGATCATTAAAATCTTTGGTATTTTCCCTTGACCAAGTGGCTGATGCTAAAAATCTTGATCGTGTTAAGTACACATATAAAAAGTCAAGCCGTGGCGTGAGAACGTGTCTTCTCAAAGGTGCTAACGTTGAATACTTTCAATAGGGTTGTATAACTGTGAAGAAGGTAATTTTCTTCCTTAAGGATTTCTGATACACAGGACCTGGATCATTAAAAAGGAGATGATATTTTTAGGACAGAGTTTTGAGATTGTAGTTTGTTGAAAGGAAGGTTTTTATATAGCTGCATGTTGATCATGCTGTGTAAATGAGCTTGGAAATTAATTATTAGTAATTACTTGGTAAATGACTTGAATGGGAATAAAAATATCATAATATATTTATATGTAAGTGTTGTATATTTTTCTAAAATTTGGTTGCCGATAACTCAAGAGAAATTTCACTCTGCGAATTTTCATTTTTATTGAGAAAGGTTTGAAACATTTGACATGACGAATGATTATATAATAGATAGAATATAGTAGATAATTATTTCAGAAAAGATTAAGATTGCACGTAAACTGTGTGTGTGAAGAAATGTATACTTGGAGAGGGTTAATGTGTGTAATTACATTCTAATAAAATTTCTAATAAATTTCAACTAAGAATTCTTACATACAATTTACTAGTTTTACGATAAATTTACAACTTTAATTAATTATATCAAGTAATCTACAGTCAATTTATTTTTAAAGTATAACATATATATATCGTTCTAACAGAATATCATAACTAAAAAGGAATTCTTTCGCTCAACTTTTCGTTCGACCTTAGTACCTTTCTAATTGTTCGATTTTCCATTTTACAAGCTAATTTGTGTAAACATGTTTCTCAGGAGATTAGGAAATTAATAAAAGTTATTTTCCAAAAGAACGAATAAAAGATTGCTCCATATTTTTATATATGCAGTATATATAGTATAATCTTTTATCCATATATCTCTTTGATGATGTTATTAAGAAAAGGTTAAAATAATATCTGAAGGAGAAATTGAAGACACTTGATCTGCTTTTCTATCAGGAAAGTATATTCTAAAGTTTCTTGAACCTTTCCAGAGGAATCGTGGGTTTATAGCCGTGGGACTTTCAAGGGACTCTTTAATTTCACGGTCAATTGAGCTCAATAAAGCTCGATTCATCTTAATGTATTGTGTCAACAAAAGTGTCAGGTTAGCATGAAAATATAGAAAGTTATTTATTCGAGAGTGTAAGAGTAAAGTTAATAGGGGAAATTTTCTTAAATAGAATTTAATAAGTTTTAAATTCTGATTAATTTGTAAATACAACTTTGCAGAAGTATGATTTTTAAATATTTGTTATGAATTACAAAGCAAGAGTGTACTTTGCAGAATTCACGTGGAAGCAGACGCACGAAAATTAATGAAATTTCGTGTTTGAAAAATACTAGTGTACTGAAATAAATAGTTTTAAATATTTCCAATTCTCTGTTACGAATAACAGGATAGGAATATCTCTAATTCTTTAGAAATAATAAGCTTCTAACCCTTGAAAATAATCATTCTCTTTTTATTTAAATTAGATATTTTTCCAAGTTTCATCTGCGTTAAAAATAAACTATATTCGTAAACTAACTGATGGTATATTGGTTAACTTTCAATTTTACGGTTATATAATTTTTTGTTTAAAGAACGCGTTGTAACAATACAATTTAATAAACATTGCCAACCGAGTTTTAATAATTAAGATTCTACCTTATTTTCCTCAATCTACATCTACAACTGAAAACAATTTTTACAAATGAGGAACAAAAATAATCGACTATCCGCGAAGAAGAGTCACTGTCCTCCCTTCGAGGGAATCGTTTATTTACATCGATAGTGCATTGAACACTATGCAGAACAGGTTTCTCGATGCGAATAGTCGAGCCTTTAACAATGACTGCTCAAGGACGTAAATACGAAACCGGTTTGCATGGTGTACATCCGCCACGACCCTTAGAGGGGTTGAGGGACGTCTCACTGGTTTGTTAGTCTCGAAGAATAGGGGATCATGCGAGAGAAAGTTCGTCCTAGGCATTTGATATCCCCTTTCGAGCGTTGAGGAGTCTTCTGTAGTTTCTATCTCCATTTAAGGAAATGAGTTCGGTAAACAGAATTCGTAGGGTAGCATGAAATACTTGGAAGGTTCTCCACTTGGACGTAATGCCATGTGCATTCATCCATGAATCTTCTTAATTGATTAAAGCTTTAATAATTACGTAGATTAGTAATCTTTCTTAATTTGGAATTTTTCTTGACTCAATCGGTTTTTCCTTCTACATTTAATTTTCTTTTAAGCTATTTATTGTTCGATATTTATCAGAAAGGTTAGATTAAGTTTCGTATAAACAGACATAAATAAATTTCTCGACATTTACAAATCTAATCTCCTTATATTGTGAAAAATATTAAAATCCGTATGGATTTGAATAGTTTCAATATTGATGGCGTTTTACCAATATCCTTCTTTTATTCTAAATTATGTACTATTATTGAACTATTTAATTGTCCAATTTTTTTCAGTAGATAATAAAATAATATGATTCCTCCATTATGAAAGTTTAATCTTCTTCATTTCTCAATTACATATTACGTTTTCTATTTCATATTACACCGTGGAATATATTTGTCAATGAATGAAAACAAAAAAAGACCAATATAAAATTAAATATAAACATGTAATTATTATAATATTAAATATAAAAGGAAATATCTAAATAATCTGTCTTCAAGAAATAAATATAAGTTAATTTCGAATTGTAATATTCTCTCTCGTTCATCGATAAGACAGACATAGATGTACGAAAAGTCTCGCTACTGCCAATGTTCTCAGAACAGGAGATCATGGCATGGCAAAGCGTTGAAAGTTAAATCTAATTACGACTAAGTAACTACCTTAACCCCTATAATTTGTGGTTTCACGCCCATTTAAGGAAATGAATCTGGTAAACACTCTTTATAGGGTAGCATAAGATGTCTGGAAGTCGTGTTCTAGAACAAAGATATTAAGGATACGAGGCTTGGCTTCTTCACAATTAAATTAAACTGCTAATTATATTAGAATGTCTACACTTGTTTCTGTAAAAATAAAAAAATACTATGTAAAACTTAGTATGTATTATCACAGCGTAAAATAAAAATAAAATCCAATAAATGGAACATCGAGGCAGAAGGATTAATCGTACCATATATAAACGATGCTTTAAAGGAGCGAAGAAAATATTTTTATTAAATTAAACACTTCTTACGCGAAGTTTAATATCTGTCAACATTTCTTTGTAAATTAAAGATATCTCTGCATGATATGTTGTAAATTATTTCATAAACTACATTAAAGCTCTTCCATCTCTAATTCTTCTTATCGATCTTTTAATTTTTATTTCAATGATTTTTATTCATTAGCATTTTCAATATTAACTTTTATTCATTAGTATTTTCAATACTAGTAAATATTAAACAGGAAAGTGATAAAAATAAATTTGGAAATCCATGTATTTGCAATGTGTTTAAAAATGTATTATGTATAATTTTTTTGCAATGTATTTAAAAAGAATTAATTCAGAAATTCATACGTATAGTATTTAAATATATGAAACTATAGGGAAACTTCCTGCAAGGAGTCGTATCTGGTTAAAAGGGTTAAGCCTCACTATCACCGGTTCCTTGTGACCAGGAGTTCATGTGTATTAAGAACATTTAAGATGCTCATTCAACGGAATACTCAGGTATAAACCCATCGTACCCTTTATTTCGCCCCTGCTTCACTGTCGTGTGGAAAGAAACCAATTTGGTAAACAACTCTGCTAGGGTATCATAAAATGTATAGAGCTGTATGTTGGTTCGTCCTGATCCTGATGGAAGTAAGCAAGAAATATATTCTTAAAATTCACGAATAGGATGTACCAAAACTTTTGTATTTATTTCTATTAGGCAAATGAACAAGTGAATTCAATCTTTAACTACTGAAAATTTACAATGTTGTATAAATTTATAACATTGTTTAACATTTAAAGTATCGATTGAGGATAGTGTTGAAAACTTTAGATTAATAAATTTTTCGAAGCTTAATGAGCACATATGAAATGACAGAAAATGAAATGAAATAATATAATTAACGATCTTATTTCAATGGCTTTTGATTAAATTTCATTAAAAATTGAGATAAAACTGAGAGTGAAATTTAAGAAAAGTAATGAAATATTTGGGAATAAATTTTGACGACAACAATTTCTATCGGTCTACCGGTTTTGCTCTAGTTACACGCTTAAAGTACACGCATGTAGCAAGAAAGAAGAGTAGTGAAGAGAATCTCACTACCTAGATACGCTTCGAGACTAGGAGATCATATGTGTAATTCAGAATCCTAGACAAGTTACGTGGCATAGACTAGGTTTCCAAATCATATATCGATGAACTCTATACGTAAACGTTGCTATTCTATACTATATAGTTTTATTTATTTACTTACAAATTTAAGAATATTTGCTAGAAAAGCAAATTAGGTAAATGCTATAATGTTCTAAATATTTATATTTTTAAATCTCTAGTCCCAAAAATATCAGATTAATTCTAGTTACATTGTTATAAAAAATATTTAAAATTAAAAACAAATATGAGGAATATTTTTCAACGAATTCCTGACGAATTCCAATTATCAGGATGTCACGAGAGAAAAAGAGTCTGCTATTCTTTATAGAAAAGCGAAACATTAAATAAATAATTTGATTCAATTCTTCGATATAATTTCTGATATACTACATTAAGACGTTTGTTGACAGATTATTTCAGTCGTTATCAATTTCAATTCTAGAAAATATTCTAAATATAAATTAACAGAAGATTTTGTACCAGGATCTTAGAAACGTTGAAGAAGTGCTAGAAATTCGTTCTATAAATCTGTCTTTAATTTTGAGATTTATCTACAACTTACTTCTATGATTTCTCTACGTGTCATTATGATCTATATATCATCTTTATCATTTACAACTTAATATTTGTTATTATTGTCTCTTTTGTTCTTATATACGCATCTAATATAAACTTTTTCTAAAATAAGATTCCAAAGTACAAGAATGAACGTTCCAAATATTTAATACTGCTAAACTTTAGTCTATATAGTAAATTTAATAAAATTCAATACCTACGCTACGCACAATTTCATTAAAAATTACGCGGAAATTCTAGTCCATGTCCACAATTACATACATTTAAAAAAGGTTTATCTACGAATGTTCAAACATTTTTGCGACTGATTTTACATTTGTATTGAAAGATATCCCAATCAATATCACGAAAACATTTCGCCATCTTTGTTGGAGCTTCTCCTACGTTACCAGGGTATCAAAGTGTGGGAACGGAACGAGTCCTTCGGGCAGTTCCACCAATCCAGCACGGTCTTTGAAAATCACGCTAACGGAAATTTTATATCCTCCAGGTAGCAGGATCTCATGATCCCGAGGAAACCGATTCGAGTTGAAGCATCGATTCGTCGGACGAGAATGGGCAAAGCGGTGACGAAGTCGCGTGTGTGGCGTGCGAATGAAGACGCAACGTGGACGAAGAGGAACAATGGACGTCACGTGGCATTAGAAAATGCCGATAGCCGTGCGTTAATGGCCCGTTAAAGTTCGCGGGAAGGCGTGAAGAACGTTGTAAACACGAATTAATCGAAGACCCGGCACCAGGTTCGCAGAATCCACCAGGAAGTTCCTTTAGAATTCACTCTTGCGGGCCAAGTGCGCGGTTTCCGCCTCAGAGAAAGGGTTAATTTTCAACGACTGTCGACCAGGCTCCCATGAGGCCCTCGAGATCTCTCGTGCACGATCCACGTGCGAGCTTCCTCTGTCCCTCGACTCTCGTGCTTATCTTTTTCACTTTCGTATCTCTGTGCGAGAAAGTGGCCTGCTGTCGTAAATCAGTGGTTCTTAATCTCTTCGAAGTGAGTGGGCATCTTCGATCGTGAGGAAAATTTGTGGATTTTCCTGTGATTTCGTACTTTCGAGAATGTAATTAAAAGAAAAATGACCTTACGCGTCGAATGTTACAGAAAGAACTGTATATTTTGGATATTTTGTATGTTGTTTTATTGTGCATTTTCTGCAATTTAAAATTTAGTCCAAGAATCGCTGAGGCTATAAATAAGCCTGAACATATCTCACGTCGAACTGGCAAATAAAAGTAAATTTTCTCTTACACCATTAGAAATATAACGAGAGTCGTATGAACTTTCAAAATAACGATAAAAATTGTTGTATCAAAATATAACAAGCGCAATTATTAATTTGAAATTAAACGAGACCACAGCGGCTCCAATACTTCACTCGAGAGCTGAAGAGACCTTCAAGTTCATCGGATCAATAACAATAAATCACACCTAAGTTTTTCCTCGTCTCAATAATTTCATGAAACAATTAAGAACCACTGTTGTGTCGACCTTCTAGGTTGGTCAATTGGCGAAAGGGTTAACACTTGTGGAGAACCTGGTACCATTTCGATCAGGCGAACAGAAGAGGTTGGACGGTAACACAGGTTACTGAATTTTTACCTGTCGGCTTCAGGTGGCTTTCCTCCTCCACACCAGTGTGTGTCGCGGTCAATGCCTCTGTCCATAAATTTCAAACGCCCTCGAGACACGCACCTGTGACCTTTTACCACCTTCTTTCAATGATCTCTTCCACGCCGCTTATTAAAATCATTTTCTTTCCTTTCAGCCGAGTGTATTTTACGAGATTAACAACCGTGTGTAATTACTCGTGTATATTGCAAGCACGTGTTTGGCAAAATGGCGCTAAAGTGAGACATACGTACACTTGTGAGTACGTGTGATCCCTCTCGTCGAAAGTCGTTGACCCCGTGTACAAAAGAATTCAATGTCACCTGGCCGGAGAGGCATCGATTAGTCGATGATGATTAGTGTCATTGACAGTCAAAAGTCAATATTCTATAGCGCGAGGATTAGGCGAGTAGGCAAGGCGAAGAAGTGGCTTCGGGCCCAGGCTTAACGGGGACGTCGAGAGGACCCCGAAAAAGAAGTCTTCGTTTCATCGAACGTGGCCGAACGGCTCGCGGCAAGGATTTCCCCGAAATCATTCGAGCGTGTCGTGGCAGCAGGGTATTAGAATCGAGATGGAAGTGTTCGGAAAAGGAGCGAGGCCTTCGCCGACGTTGTATCAATTTCTGAGAGTTGAATTCCGAATTCGCTTTGTAGTATTATATGTAAGATGACTACGTTCTACTCGCCACTCTCGTGTAACTATTGTAAATGGTCTACGAGCGACTGACGTTTACTGTATAAAATTGCGAGCCGCTGTAAACAAGAATCAGGGAAACAGGTGGCTCCAGATGGTAAATTTGCGAACGAATTGCACGTGCTATGTATAATACAGATATTGTAGAGTCTTGCAAGAATCAACGTTAACGAGTGAAATTTTAATAGTAGGCCAGGATAGAGAGTACGTAGGTGCGTGCGCGGAGAGAGAGAGAGGTTAATGAAGAATAATGTGAACGTAATTCTTTGATGCGAATATTATGTTTTCGGCCATGAAACTGCTAGGAGGTTAGAACCGTTCAGGAGTCGTTTCTAAGTCGTTCTATTAACGAGGTTCTGTCGAGCTTTCTACACTGAGGCTTCCGTAGAATAGACAGATTGAAGGATTTTTTAACTTGCTGATTAAATTGACACTTTCGTTCGCGAAAGTGAATTTCGAGTAAGGTTAAAAATATAAATAAGAAATATCATATTTTTCATAAAAATTAAAAAAAAAAATGATACTCTTGTATTCTGGTAAATTATTATATAACGTGCAGAATGTATTTAGCAAATTAAATGTGTAGAAGGAAATTTAGTTTTTGTTATTTCATGGGAAAAGAGCGACGTTTGACATGAATAAGGGATAATCATCATAGTGAATCATAAATTATACATTTTATCTACGTCGAATTTATCATAATGTAGTTCTAGATTATTCTATTTTGAAATTTTATTGTGTATTAAATTCAAGTAATTTTTTAAGAAGAATTTCCAATTTTATTATTTATTAGACGTATTCAAATTCAATGAACAACTTTTAATATCTTAACTATCTACGTTGCCTTTATTGACTATTAAAACGGTCGCATGACAACTAAAAATTGTAGTTCCTCGTAGAAATTTCTTTTAGAATGCACCCCGTTGCAGTTTCGAATTTCGCGTCGATCTCGTTCTCGTCTCGTTCATGTTGCTCTGATGAACGTGAGAGTAATGTCGATTGGTGCCGTGCATTTTCGTTCTCACGGTTTGTCCGGAGCGTGACAGCCTTTGGGAATGACTTGTCCAGAGAGCCGGCGAACGCGTTCCTTCCTTTATTGGCCCCGACATTCCTCGCGTTTGTCGCGCGACACTGCAGCACGTGCCGCGCAGAAAAAAACCAACTTCAAAAGAGCCCGGCATCTCGTTTCGATTTACCGCCTCGTGATCCTTAATTTCAGTATACTTTCTCGACGCGCATGCTCCTCCGATAATCGTGAGAAGCCATCAGGTTTGAACGAATTTTATCCGAAATGAAGATAATTTTGACACCTTGCTTTCGACGACGTCGGAGTTATGTCGTTGATTTTTCGCGAGAGTAAAAGATGAACTGAGAAATCAGGCTTAGAAGTGGATCTCATAATTATAAAATTTTTATTTTTATACGAGGCAGGAGGTACAATGTACAAAGTAATTCTGATTTCAAACAGTTTAGTGGAAATGATTCATTTGTGTTATAAATATATATAACAGAATACGTAAAAATTGAAAGTTTTAGAGTGATTTCATAATTATGAGACACGGTACATCTATGTATATGAAAATATTATTTTATCCCTGAAAGAGATATCTGCAATTTAATACCAAATGATCCCTACTAATTATATAACCTTTTCCTCACAAAATACCATGTTATTTTCTTGGGATTCTTATTTCAAATGTATAACCTTTTCCCTACAAAATATAACCTTTAATATAACCTTTTCCCCACAAAATACCATGTTATTTAATTGGGATTCTTAAAATCCAAAGTCGAATTAATTTTAATAAATATTTTCTAGAATTTTATAATGCAAAAATTATTTCGATCCTAAGGAGTGTTTTACCAGGGATTCTCGAAAATTAAAACCCAGAGTCTATTAGCTAAGAGAAAAAAAAGAAATTATTTCGTTATTAATTATCATGTGCTTTTCTGCAAAATCTCTTTCCTCTCTCAACAAATCAACGATATGAATCTGTATTCTATTCGCTTGCCAATCGAATTTTCGCGCCAAATGTATCCGCCACTCCATGCCTCTCTACGACAATCACCAAAACCCTCTCTCCCAGCCATTGAATTAATTTCGACAAACATTTCACGCGTGATCACCGCTGCCAGAAGAAGGCTCTTTTTCGCTCATGTTCCTCTATCACGCGCGGGAAGAACGCACGGACCACGGAATCGTGGTTCTCACGGCTCGTGGGAATCGAGCACGCAGAACAGGACGCGGCTTGCATCTTCCAGCAACGATCTTTTTCCAAAGGAACCCCGCTGGAATATTCATCGACGGATTTCTGGTCTCCCACGCGACACACGCTCGCTTTATGGATCTATGCGCGATACACGAGAAATAACGAGCGCGTTTTTCTTCTGGCATTCTTCACGAGGCGTCGTATTTCACCGGGGTACGCACGAGTGTCGGTGGTTCACGGTCAACTCGAGAGGAAACCCGGGGTCAGAAACGCCGTGAAAAGCGGCTGAATTTCGGGCAAGAATTTCTGGCAGGCAACTGTTCTTCGGTGGAATTTGTAAAGGGGCAAAAAAAAAAGAAGATAAAAGCGAGGAAGCCAGATGTCCTGGCCAAGATTACCAGCGAGGAGGATTTCTGCCTGAGGAGCCTTCGAGGATAACCTCGAAGATAAGGTGATACGAGTGTATCGCTCGAGCGTGAGAAGCGAGGTTCGAAGGGCAGCTTTGTTTCTCAGGGGTAACAAGCTGCCAGGAGACTCGAGGAGATGTGCCGGGACGCTAGAAAAGACGCGGAGGCATTCGGACTATCTTGCAAAATAATTTTGCAATTGATGGTTACGTCGTGAATATATTTATGAAAATGGGATATATACTTTCAGAGGCTGCGAGTGGTGGAATAAAACAAGGGCGATTAAACGTCGTTTCTGTCATTTTTTAGTTTGCTACCCAAAAAGTTTTTAAAGAGAGATTAGACATAATGATTTCAACACTTGATTATTGGGTCATGCACGACTATAATAATTCGGTGAGCTTAAATAATTTTAGATTGCTGGCACTTTAATTTACAATTATTAATTTTAATTCCCTAATTTAATTTTCATTAATTATAATATAAAGAACTTTTTATTAATTTTATTTATTTATATATTTATATTTAATATAAATTTATTATATATAAAATATTAATTTAATTAATAATCTAATTATAATTATATAATAATAAAATAAAATACTAAATTATTTATATATAAAATTTAAATTATATTTGTATAAAATATTTATTATATATATATATATATAATTGTATTATTATATTCTGTAAATCAGAGGGTATTTCAAAATTGAACAATTTAGTGTAGACTGTATATGTTTCCAATGATATCAATTGATATAACAATTTTTTAAAACAGAATTGACAAGATGTTTATCTGGATGTTGAATAATACCAGCCATTTTATATAATCTCGAGTCGATCTCTGCATCATATTCTGCTTCATATTATATTTTCAAATTGCTGTATCTATATTTATCGCAGCATCCTATTAAAGCATTCCTTCTTTGACAAACAGCTAATTGACCTTTTATTGTGTTACTGTTGCATTTGTTCGATTGATATATCACGTTTTCGCGACAGCCTTCGACGAGATTTATATGCGTCGTCCGCGTTTTGCGATTCTTCCTCTTGAATTACTATCGCGAAGGAACAATCAGCGCATCCATATTTATGCATCGTCGTAAACAATTTTATTGCATAGGAGAAAACACTGGCGAACGATTTTCTTGCGTTCTCGCCGCCGCTTCACTCTTTGCACGAGTGAAAATTAAATTATTCATACATATTATAAAATTATTTCCCTGGAGTATTCATGCATCAGCTATGAAACGAATTTGACGAGTTTTCTCTCATTTCATTTCGTACTTTCTCATCCTCCAATCGATCATTCTGTCTATCGAACGTCGAACGAATGAAAAATTTCGATCATCCTACTCATCTAGTATTCATCTCACGCGTAATTTATTTTTGTTGTTTTATATTTAATATTTAACCAACGTAGCTATAAAATCAAATACTATTGAACTTTAATCATGTAATTCAAATGAATATGGTCACCTACAACTAATCATAATGATAAATAATGATAACCTTGTCGTAAGATAAATTATTTGATTTTTTTTTTTTTATAGAAGCTAATCTATCCATTTTCTAAGGTAATAACGAAAAATCCGTCATTTTCATGTGCTTCAAGATTCAGAGCCACACATTATCCTGACAGATTCCTCGAAATACCTAGTATTTCCCGTGAACCATTCTACCCGAGATTCGAATCACATTCTATCCTCCCTTCCTCGTCACCAATTCATTCTCGTCGCCCTTTCCTCCAGTACCTCCTTCGCGAAGAAGCCTTCCTCGTATCGACTGATTCCCTAGTAACCCTGAGAAGAAGCAATCTCTCTCCGAAGCCGCTTTCTCACGGGGCTCGTCCAGGAATTCCCACGAGCCGCCCCGTGAACGCACACTCCACGGGAATTTGCCTCTTCTTCCCGAGAACGCCGACGAAGAAAGAAACGAGAAAGAAAACGCGTACGTAGAGAAGAATCTTCCACAGATAAAGAGAAACAGCCGTGGTGTATACGCCCTTTAGCCCTTCTTTGGCTTTTCCATCGACACGTACGCGTTTATCTGGCAGTAGAGATGGGATCGAGTACCTCACAAGCAGCCTCCAAGTCCTTGTATTCGAGCCTTTTCTAGGTATTCAACCTAACTTGATTACGATGCCACGGATCGCTTGTCTCTTTTCGATTTTGTTTTGTTAAACGCGTTTCAACCTCTTGCACGTCGAGAACCTTTTTGTCCCAAAATTGCAATTTTTAAGCACAACCCATGCAAAACAAAAATAATAAATTTATCACTTCTCAATAATTTCTATCCAGTGATATATACCGACGAGTTGTAAGAAGAAAGCGACGAATTATCGTGTACGGTTTGGTCACTCGTTATGGTCCGCAATCAGTTGCCAGCGCAAGTGGTTAAACACGCACTGCAACTTAACTTGAGAATTACTGACGAGGATAATACGGAAGAGCGAGTATGTATGCTTTAGTTCAAGATATTCTCGAAAACGCGACAGTCAAAAATTGTGTGGAGAAACAGGAACGTGTCTTTGAACTATAAATACGTCTGATACGTGCATTTACTGATTTTCAAGATTCGAGCAGTGGTTGTGAAAGTTTCGAACTGACTTATTAACTGTAGAAATAGCTTCACGTAATTAATACAATCTTTCGTAATTTTAAACACTTCAATTTTTAAACGATTTGAAGTGTCTACGTAAGTAACAAAACGTGGCACAGAAATCAACACTGTGAACGATATTACTAATTATAAGCATATTCGACAATGTTAAATTTTATGTATATTCAATTATGGAAAATCTACTCTAATCGTTCTATGAAGGAGCTCTAAAACATGTAACTGGTGATTACTAATAGTTTAAGAAGGATAATTTTAATTGGGGGCTTTTGAAAATTACAACAGGTATCTACTGGATAAAGAAGTTATCGACAATACATTCATACATTTCAGGGTATTATCTCTAAACTCTAGAAAGAATTCATTTTTTATCTTCTTTTTCAAGAGTTCATCTAATATTTACACATAGTTGTAGGTACTCGTGTACAAAATAAATGCACAGCAAGTATTGAAATATTACAACTTTTCCAAGTAACATTCGGAAATGAAATGAAACTTGCATTGAACCTGATGAAATTTATATCGTATACATTGAACTACAACGAAACGTATGTACACACATTGAACTTGAGACTTGAAACGAATTCATCGAAACATCCTCAATTTCGAGTAGTATTCGGAATTTAGATGTGAAACTCGACTCGGATTCACAAGTATACGTTGGACTTGATCCCATCCCTATCTGGCGTTCGTAAACGAGAAATTATAACATCTCTGGTACCACCGACGCTGTCTCGCTACGTTAGCGGCTAGAGTCCATTGGAAATTATCGACGACCGGCCTGCCAGCCAGACGCAAAATTCCACAGGTTCAAAGGTTCGCGACACTTGTTCGCCGCGAGGGGAAAGATAGGCGGAAAGGACCAAAGGTTCGAACCCTCCCACGACCCCTGGGGGCCTTCGGCTTCGACCGAGCGACTGGTTCCTCCTCGAGGAATCGACCGTGAGAAACATCCTTGCCCACGGTCAAATTCAACCACCACGGTATTAGGGCCTTAGGCAATGCTAAGAAGCGAAACTCGAATCGCCGGCAACAAAATGGTGGCCACTGAGACCTCTAGGGCACGCCATTATCGCGGTTTTCCCGAGGGAAATTGAAAATCGAGAGTTCGCTTTTTCAGAATAACTTGTAATTCGAATATTATACCAAATATTATACCGGGGGTGTAAGAATAGATTTGTAAGAATACAGTTGGACTGTGGATTTTTATCAAAGTTCGTATTTTCGAAAAAATAATAAAAAAAAGAGGCAGAATTTCCGTGGAAGATTGATTTACATAATAAACAGTATAGAAAGTACCTGATACACTTTGAACATTTTATACATTTTCTTGTGTCGTGTGCGTCTCACATTCGCCACTTTAAAGTGGTTTTCCGTTTGTTGTAAATAATTAAATTATTTTCATGAAACCAGAATTTTACACGATTCGTGTATTGAATCGAACTGATTGACGAAACGATTCGATGCACAACGATGTTAGAACCAATTTCATTAATAAGATTAAATAAGATTCTTTCACGTTTTTAAGGATCAACAATTTTTTTTTTTAACTGTATCTTTTTAAAAAAGACTGTAATATATGACAGTATTGGAAGACTATTAAGGTTGTTAACGCGTGAAATTCGAGCTTAAAGCGTGACGATCCTACTAGGAGCATATGTTCTTAATAGTACGCTCAAAATCAACCCCGACCAGCTTGACCTTGCGAGCTCCGTGAAATTTTCGACCGAGGCGTGACCTAAGAATTAGGATGTCAGAAGTTGAGTAGAACAGTTTTGAGCTCTCAAATCTACCACGTGTTCGGCCATTTTATTTTCACGGCGATCTAACAAATACATATTTAAACGATAAATATATCATGATACATGTTTCGTCGTGATTAATATGAAATATATACTATAAAAAATATACATATTCATTTGCTGTATTACGAATATTATTAGCAATTTTAATACTTCGAATATCTACTTATACATGGCAAGTATTATGAATAATTCACAGACACGATAAATAATTCATCGTGCTGCTCTTTCTGTAATGTGATTTATGTACGATAGTTTCATCATAAATTTTGTTCAGATCAATACAAATCTCATAGCAGCAACATATATCTATCTACAATTATATCATGTTAAAAAATGGCAACATCTAGAGGTTAGGATTACACTGGGTAAGTCTGGAAACCAATATGTTTCTTGGTCTGTTAAAATTTAGCCGGGAAATAACAAAGTTTACATTGATTATTAACCACTCAACTTTTGCGAAATTCGAGATCGAAATTTATTCCTTTTCTGGATGGTTGATCAAAAAATTGTGCGAATTTCGTTCATTGAGACGCTGTAATTCATTCGCTGTATTACTGTATTAAGACCTATTCAACTGCTCCAGATATTCGACATTCTTTACTAAACATTGCCAAAAGAAACCATGTGGACGTAATTACTTGCAACAAGCAGCTATTCTCCACGACCTACATTCGATATTGAAATTCACCAACGCACCGCCCTCATCCACCGTTTTATTATTTCTGTCGGGGATAAAATGACACCGGGCCGCTTCATGACATATTCATGAACCTTGGAGCACAGCCATTCGAAGAACGACTATTATTCCGGTCCTATTAGAATGCATAGAAAGTTCCCGCAGGGACGTAAGGCGCCATCCCAAGGGGAACGACTGAATAGAGTTCCCTAATTAGTGGCCAGGCTAGTATACGACTCGAGGAAGGTTTTTCAAATGTCGGGCGTGACCGACAAATGGTCCTCTAATGTTCAACCGTTCTGTTGAGTACCCAATGTCTTGCCAATCATCGCAACAAGGAAAATCGATCGCTCGATTCCCTGTGAAATTACGCCGACTTTCAAATCGTCTGCTGCAACACGATTGGTAGCTACAAGTTCGAAAAGACGTAGTGACAGCGAATTGAAAATTCAAGGTGAACGCGAACAATGGATGTTTTATGGTGTACGTTAGAAATGGTTGGGAGAGAGAAGACACGTCCAGGCATTGAAATTTCTTTAGTTCGACTGATCTACTTAGGTAGCCAGGGAACAGGAAGCAGGAAGAGGAAGTAGAATGGACGAATTGTCCAATGGTAAATAGGACACTCGTACGTGCTTATTTCCCTCCCTTAATGTAATACCTTTATCTTGAAAATCCAAGTGACTGACAGCGAATAAAACTGGAATTTGTAATCGAGTCTTTTACACGAAGGTGATCTTTCCCTACAAAGAGATAATGTTGCACTTTTATTTCGAAAATACGAATGATTCATAGTGAATGAAAATCGGCAGCTATCACAACGCTCTTACTTGCTTGAGCGCTTGATCTTATTTTTCTTAAAGAGAAGAAATATTTTCATCTCGAATGATCGACAACGAGTGAAAATTGGATTTGTAAATGAGATATTCGCGCGGTTCAAGTTTAAGGATACACGCATGAAAAATAATTTCAGAATAATTTTTTATATCATGTTTCACTGTTATTCCAGTGTTTCATTGCAATTTATCTTCGGTAGTGAAAATGTGCTTTGGCTGAGCTGAACGTTATCAAGTGTCTACGTGCTATTTAAGATATTTCAGGAGCAGAGGAACATCGAGGATAGGGGGTGGCTTGCAGAGGGGTTGCGTAGTAAGGGTGCAGAAGTAAAAAATCTGTTGAATAGGGTTGAGGTAGGGACAATACGGAAAAAGACCTTCTACGTGACCTTTTTCATCAGAGTTACATCTAAAGAAGGAGGATTGCGAGGGACTCGCTCATTGGACAAAATTATTTCTAAGAAACATACATATGTACTGACATATATTTTCAATGCACATCTACGTGAATGTGTATTGGCATGTTTCTTCAACAGTAAGCGCATTATTTTGCACTTTATAATATTAAATCTTAAAAGTTTCTTTTTAACAGATTTTTAACATTCCCATGTATAGATGAAAATACCATTGGGGGGGGGGGGCTAGATTCTGTTATGAACACTCAGGCAAACAAAAATTTGAAATTTGTTTAACTGAGTTTCTCATTTTAAGCTTCATTGATTTGGAATTCAAAAACTCATATATATATATATATAATTATATTGGATTATATTATACATTCATTTCTTTTGTCAATTATAATTTTGTAAAATTCTATTCTAGAATATATTCAATTTTGTATATAAATATTAATATTCGCTAACTTTTATACATTTCAAAATGTTGAGAATTTTTGATTTAAAATACTAATTCCATCAAGCATGGAGAACTGGCGTTACAAAATCTATCAAAAATTTCTAACGAATTGCTACTAAAAGTAGAAAAGAGTCGGAGTGAAAAGTAAGTCATGTGATTCTAACGCGTCATTTATCCCATCGCCATGGAATTGTAAAAAAGAAACGAACATACGTTGCCAAGCGATGGTATCTGGATGCATTGAGGACACGCGTGTGTGACACGCATGAGAGAGAATATGTGACTTGGGGACACGCAGCCCTCCACATATGAAGCAGAGGAGCAGGAAGCTCGAAGAGGAAGTCTTTCGATACGACGTCGCGTCGCCGGGATGTGTGGAAAAGGGGTGACAGGACGGGTTTCGAGTGGAGGATGACGCCATACCTCGAGGCTTCTATCTACATCGACATGGGAAAAGGGTCGAGATTTCTAAGCTGTCTCGAATTTCTAGGGAACAAGGTATCAGGATCACAAGGAAGGATTCTTCCTTTGCTTGAACTGTTGGGATATTCTCGGTTTTCTCTGTCGATATTGATTTTCTGAATGTAAGTATATATATATATATAAAATACAGTACAAAAATTGTAGTGCATCTGCTAAAAAGAAATTTTTTCTTTTGTTAATCATTTATCTGGATAAAGAAGTACTTTGATCTTGAGTTATAAAATGTAGGTATGATTTGTTTATTGACTTTTATTTGTATGGAATAGTGGGATTTATTACCATTGTCCAAATGTAATATTACAGACTATCATTTTCATTTGGCAACTTCCTTTTGTTATTACTTGAAGATCATGCTTTATGGTAAAATTTAGACTGAGATCTTTTTAAAACTTCAATATCTAAGACCAAACATCATTTTTAGGACAGGAAGATATTTTAAATGTGCCCTAAAATATTCTTTGACAAATGTACATCAAAAACTTAGGGAACAGTGGATATGATACTGTATAATACTGAATTATCCAAACAATTTAATTTTATGTTAGCAGAAATTCTACTTACTCAAAATATTCATTATTTTATTATATTAGATGGAGCATTTATGCAATGATGATTTCAATTTTTGTAACTCGCTCAACTTTTTTAAGAAGCCAACACAACATAAATTTAAAAAAAATAGACGAAATTCCAGCTTCATAATTAATCTTCGACATGTTTGTAGGTCAAAGAAACTTCTACTGTCGTTAAATTGTTATATACTTATCACGTGTGACTTTATTCTAATTGCTCTGATTGATTAGAAAAACATGAAAGAAGTTTGTCCTAAAGGGTTGAAGATGATCTAGAAAGGTATTAGGAGAACAAGGACAATAGGAGTTGCTCGAGCTTGATTCATCAGATCGGCGGTGAAAATGGGTCATCTTGAAAGGGACGAAATTGGAACACCGTGCGGTATTTTGTCTGGTATTGTTGATTCAAAGGGTTAATGCGACAAAGGCTCGAGTTCTCGATGATTAGGATGTCAGAAACAGAAAGAAACTGTCTGTACAGGGAGTCCTCGACAGGAACCCTTTTATGGTTGCAAACACTCAGAACAAGCTATTATGATCTCTCAGTAAATTAATATTTGCAATATTTACATTATTTTATTTACAGTATTTAGATTCCAGTGCCATGTATTTTGTAATGTTTCTCCGTGTAACTTTTATTTATTAATAAAATTTATCTTCATTGTTGCAAATTTAGTTTCATTTGTTTCCAATTTTCTTTTAAATTATGCAAATGTTTAGAAAATAATTTTGCAATATTTATTCTATTATATTTCTTAATAAAGTAATTTTAACTCTTATTTGGTAATTTCTATTTCCGCGTCATGTGAATATAAATGTTAATTCTTTTTGTTATACTTTACACGAAATTATTAAAAGAATTTCACATTTTTAACTACTTCATATCACCAACTACTAAACTTAAAATAAATATTTACTCGACAACTTGAAATAGTAATTACCTCAGTAGCAATTAAGACAATAACTGATTTTTTAAAAATCAGTTGTAACAAAAGTTATGTAATAATAAACAATTTTTTACATTTAAAAAAAAGCTACGCTCAAAATTTCAAATATTTTAAACAAAATAAAGAATATCCGAGGAAGCCTGAGGAATTATACTGAAGCCGTTTCGGGAATATACCGTAGGTATACCGCGTTAATGAATTGTTTGCTTTGGAGCAGGTCAGGACACGAACAAAAGCTATGTGGCTTCCTTTACCAGGGTACCATGAACACGAAGGAACGTTCCATGGTCACCATGAATATTTTTCTACGTCTCGCTTGTCACTTTAGATCCCCTTTGTGGTGCCTTTCAGAGGAGACTGCCATTTATGAACTGACAATCGCACTCGAATAATTAGGAATTCCAAGCGATGGTGTTAATTAGTTCAAATCGAAAGGGTTAAGGGTCCACGTCGAAGGTCGTACCACTTAAGGGCTAGGAGAACATGAAGTAACAGGAGCAGCAAGCCTGTTTTTCGATGGTGCCCAAACTCTTTCACCACGCCCAAGGAACACGGTTCAGGCTTAATATGGCGTCGTGACTCCATTTTAAAATTGGAAAATAATGCAACCTTTTAGAATTAACAGAAATAACGAGGGAACTGTTCTTGTAAAAATTATTTTAAATTAAATTATATTAAAAAACAATTTCTATATATTTATATTAAATTCAAGTGTTCGAGATGTTAAGTAACAGTGCTCCGTTTATTGAATTAATTTTACACTTATCAAAGACATGATTAGTATGAAAATTGATTGATAAATTTTAAATTTAAGAAAGATGCAAATGCATCGGATTGGAAGAATAATTGTGTCAATATTTTTTCTTAGTTATTCGTGTAAAAGCTATATGTAGAGAAGGTTCTTTACAACAAGCTCAATTTTTTTTGTATAGATACTATCAGAATATTAAATTTGATTTTCTTTGGCTCTATGCATTTTTCCCTGAGATAAATTAAATGTAAATTTACGTCATTATATGCTTCAAACTTTCTCTTAAGTATCAGTTACGAAGATCAATTTATAAAGTATAATTAAAATTTATCGATTCATCTAATCTCTATAATAAATAATAAGTCAATAAATAATCGATATATATATATATATATTAATGGATGATAATTAATAGATAAATAGTCTATAGTTAATTTCAAAATCTCGTATCGTAATAGTGAATGATTCGTAGGAAAGAATTAGTAGGTAATAAGAAAATTGAATGTGAAGTAGGCAGAACTCCGTAATGGCGATTGCGATTGCATTCATCAAGAATTTAAATTGATACGAATCGGCGGAGCTACGCATAATTTGATAAATTTAGCTACCAGGCTAATATAATTCGTGTGGAGCATGCTCCGCCCTGCTGCCTTTTATGCAAGCAAATTTATTCTAATTAAATCAAATTAGATGCACCCCTCTCCACTCTTCTGCATCTCTTTCTTTGTTGCCTCTCTTTTTCCCATTCGTTTCGTTTCACTTTCTCTTCGGCGTGAAAACATACTGGCATCCTACTATTTTTACAGTGAATTTTCATAAAATTATTTTCAATCCGTGTTGGAAAAATGAAAATCAAACGCAAGAGTGAACAAATATCGTATTTCAAATTGAGATTAATTCAGTCGTATGGTATATTTTAGTTATTTTTAAGTATAAACTCTGTATTTTAAATATATTTATTTTACTGTTTCTCTGTGATAACGTGAATTTGTAGTACATAGATTCTTTATAAATTTTAGTTCAATACTCTTTTAATACCCTCTTCAGTATTTATTTGTTAGAAAGATTAAATTTATTACTTGTGTTATAACAAGTAAAATCTATTACAAGGTTATATTATATTACCTAATTACAAGGAAAAAATGTAGCTAATGAATCCATTATTCACTCCTAAATAATGTACACTTATAATTGTATGTATATTCCACTCATTTGGATTATATTATTTATTAATAGATTAGCAATTCAAGAATATCAAAAGAATTTTGTATTGTTAAAAAATAATATAATTGATTAGTTAAAGTACACTAGTATAATAATATGAATTTGAAAATACTGTAGGTATAATACAAAAATTTATTGTTAACACAGGGATATAAATTTTACGATAAACTTTATCAAGTTTGTTGATTTATATTTAACGTGTTTCCTGGTTGAGGCAGTCATAAAAACGAAAGAGTTGAATGTCAGGAAAGTAAGCGCTAACCGTAATTTTCATCGTACGGTTGTAAAACCAGGCACGCGCAATCTAGGAGACTTTAATGCAGGCTGCGAAACGTCGTTCTATACTTAACACGTGACAGCGCCACTATCTCGCGGGAAAATAAAATTTCATGAATTTACATCGCGAAACAGCCTTAGAAAACCAAATGAAACGCTATCTTTAACATGGTCTTCCTTATTTTCCCACGAAAATTCGAGAGAAGGAGAAACGAAAAATTCAAACAATTTGCACTGGTAATTTTCATTCCTTCATGAAGTAAAATATTTATTATGTAATTCATTTATTTAGACTAATTATTTGTTTCATTTAAAGAAAGATAGATCATTTCATTTAAAGAAAGAAAGAATAATATTAAAGAAAATTCATCAATTTTCTATTACTGAAATTTAACAACGTAACAAGATCTTTATTCTATTTAATATAATTATTCGAAAAGGCTATACAATTTTATAAATTAATTTCCTTCAAAAGTTTTTAATAATATCAAACAATCTGTCCGAAGTTCTACTATTAAAAGTTTAATAATACAACTAATTTGCATTAAAACTTCTTAAGTAATTTAGCAAAATCAAGCTAAAAAACTAAAACTAAAACGATTTCATCTTCTTAACATGAAGTAAATATTTCTCCATTTTAGTTTTATATCTTTATATCTCGTAATTAGTAACACTAACTTTTCCCATGATGGAGAAACACCATGGACATTGCCATGACTGCCAGGATATTATGAACTCGAAGGAAGCATCTGTATGGTACCCATAGGAAACCCTACGTTGAACCATACTCACCAAAGAGATTATACATTTCCACAGATTATTATTTATCTCGTTTCTAAATCCAAATCTCCACGCGTATTCTAATAAATATATCTAATGAAGTAGATTAACATCTCCCGAGGTATTAGGGCATTAGAACACGAAGATAGGTATGAAAGAAAATTTTCATCCTCTGTTCAAACAGCCATCGACTGTTTCCATTTTTGGGGATGTTCGATCAGGCAACTATGAATCGACGAAACGAAAAATCATAGGAAAAATGATTATAGAAAATATCCAGACGTTCGTCGAAGGAACGCTGTGCTTTTTAAAAGTAACAATTTCTAACAGGAAATCATGGGTCAACGAAACGCGAAAAATTCGTGAAAAGGGGTGTTTTTGCTGGAAACTGGCGTTCGTTTTTCTTCTAAGAATTTTTTTAATAGGACAACATGAGACTATCGAAAGAGAGAGGGTGGTTTTCCCTAGGAAAATCCTTCCTACGAGGCAAGTTACAATATATTTCCTTTCGGATGCCGTTCGAACGCAGCTTGAATTGTTTGTCTTTCGAGCAGGATATCAGAAGAGCGCGGAAGTTGCAGCGGCCGCGCGTGGAAACATGGAAAATCGTGGAAAATTGGCAGACGGAAAGTCACCGATCGGGAAAGCATAAACGGCGGAAAACGTGGACGATTTTCCATCGGTCGGTGCGTAGAATTCGCTATTTCTTCGAACGAACGTGTTCTTAGTCCGCGTTCGTAAAAGGAAAAATCGATGATTTGTTGAATTAGAAATATGTGTAGTAGAAATTTGATCACGCAACGAGCCGGAAGTCCCAATAAATTCGTCGAAACGATCGTGTATTTGTTGACACGTTATTTACTTCGTAATCAGGATAGCATAGGTATAGAGCAGCTGAGGAAATCTAGGAAGGTAAAAGGATATTTTGAGGAATCTATCGATTCTGTTGTTCTCAAGAACAGGGTAGTATGAGGACTGGAAATTTTGTGGGAGTTAGGGCAACGTGTTTTCCGGAAAACTCGCTATATGAACTTGAACCTGTGTTTGGGACATACGGTAATGAATAAAAAGAAATATAAGAGACAAGTGATAAGAGAATATGAAATAAACGGATGAGTAAATGCGAAGTATAATAATATCTAATATGGTAAAGAAAATATAATATTTAGTAATTTATCAACACTCATAGTAAACTTTGTTTAGCAATTTGGTAAATTTTCTTCTGTTCTCGCTTTCACGTTGTTATTTACTGAAGAAAATTTGTTCATGTTTCAGCATATACATTGCACAAATTTGATATCACTTTACTATTTATATTAAACAATAATTTTGCTTTGGACCATGATAGATGAAACGAATTATTTCTAGTTTACGAATATTCCAATATACCATCAGATGTTTAAGACACATCTTACATTCTAATAGTATATTTTACTTTATTACATTTCAAAATCGAAAAATCAGTGACTGTATTTTGTTACGTTTACAATTACCATTTACTTACAAAAAAAAAAAAAAAAAAATACGCAGTATATTTCTCGAACATCTCCAAAGGAGACTCAAGCTTTAATTTAATCCCTGAACAATAAATTTTCAATTTACTTTTCATTCCGATGATATCTTCCCTCTTACGTTCTCTTAATTTCGTACCTTTTGAGGAAATAAAACTTTCCTTCAACACGCTGTTCAGCGAACTTTTAATTATTCGAGGGATGGTGATTATCTCAAAGCGAAAATCCATAAGTACACTTTCGCACAACGAATGGCATTTTGGATCGGGGTTGGAATTTAGATGGAACACCTTAATTGGAAGAACTTAATTGCCCCGAAGAGTTTACGACCGGGCAAAAGAAATCGACGTGGAAAAAAGGTTACCGTGAAATTAAGTGAGAAGTGACCGTTTAATGAGCGCGCCAATTATCTCCGGCTCGGCTATTGGGACCACAGTAGAACGATGGAGGTGGACTTTCCTTGATGAGTCCTCCGTTTCATCGTCCAGTTTGTTAGACGACGAAGCCAAGTTCTTATAGTACTCGTTAGTTACGAGACTAGAGGAACGTAAGTGTAACGAAGTATATATTACAATACTTCATATTATAGCTTTAACGTAACATTTAATTTACAATTTCTTTCGACTAATTTAAATGATTCAGATTCTCTTTATTTTAATTCTTAACCGATGTTAAGTATCAGAACACCGCAATTTAATTTTGGATCTTTTAATTCAATTTTATTACTAATCTCTATCAGGGCAAATGTAAAATATAAAATAAAATTAAATATTCTAAGTTTTAGTACTGCAGCATAAATTACCATAGTTATTCAATAGTATTACTTAGAAGGCCAATACTGTGGCTATAAAAGAAATCTGTTTAATATTTTTCTCTTTGTTTATTTCTTCTACTTGGACTTTAGAATTCTACGAAATTTAAAAACTCTCGTGTATTTGTATGTTACGATGAATTATTATTTGGTCTCTGTTGGAGTAATAAACATGTATCTCATTTACAATTAAGTTAAGCGGCTAATTTATTATTTCAAAGCTTCTGTTCTCTTATCGAGGGATTCTAATACGCATGTGAAGACCTCTTAAACATGTTTTTTAGTATTCGTGCGAAAGGATTTATTGGCTTCATTAGAATTTTCTAAGTTATTCTAAACGTTTTTTGATCGTTAAAATTCGAGTATAGTAGCATACAGAAAATAGAAATTTTACGAAGCGTCAACTTGCGATTCAAATATTTCTGTCGGAGGGACAGGCAGTTGAGTTTACGATGCAGAGGCCTATGTTGCGGCATTCTTTGAATTTTCGTCATAAATCAACAGCGATTGACGCATCGTAAACTCTGTCAGTCTCATCCGAATTTTCAGGTCATTGGGGACTCTCAGGTAATCGGTAAAGGCTCTCTCCCTCTCGCTCTGCCGATTGCAAAAGGTATAGAGATCAAATGGTTAGAAAAAGGACAAAGACATTCTCGGTCAACATAAAAGAACAAAAATTCGATCGCTAGAGAGGCTTTTGTAACTGATTGTGAGTGTGCGAGCGTGTATAATTTCGAATAAACTTGAACATTGTGCCCCACAGCTATCACACATACATTAATTACAAATATGTTTATCTGTTATTTCTCAATATCCAATCTAAAAGAATTTACACGTGACTTCATACGACAAACGAAAGAAAATAATACACAACTTAAACTTTCAAAAGAAAAGACTTTAGATCGAATTATGTATATAATTATCGTTAGAGGCATCACAAAAGAAAATTCAACAAAGAAAGCAAAATGCAAAACCACTAGGTAACAGAGTAGCAGGAAACCCAAAGTGGTAGAGAAAATTAGAACAATAGTTAAAATGGTTCCGAAAAGAGTGAAAGCAAATTATCGTTACTTGTTCATTTAGAGTCAGGAGTACAGAAAATTTAAGAAAGTTTCTTCGTTTCTCCGAAAATCGTTAATCGTCTCTTATTGTTCTCCAACTCGTGCGAGAAAGTAAGTTTCAGTTATTATTCTTCATAATCTAATATATTGTTTTCCATAATTTAATTAATTATTTTTCATAAAATAATCTACTATTTTTGCATATCTGGCAGACAGAAATATTAGGAAAACAGAAATTTTAGGAAGTCTCAAATTTGCACTTTGGTCGACCTACAGCATGGACTGACCAATTATCATTACCTACTTTTGCAACGTCAGGAGTGTAGAAAATTTAAGAAGCCTCTTCGTTTCACCGAAAAATCATCAGTCGTCTCTCACTGTTCTGTAACTCGCGAGAAAATAAGTTTCGGCTGTTATTTTACCACAATCTAATTTATTATTCCTTCCAGAAGAGTAAAAATATTAGAAGCAGCTTTTATCCTACTAATGCTCATTTAAAGCGTGAGGAAGAAATCTATTCGACGATGAAAAAAAATGCTTCGTTAGTGTGAAGAAACGGAGTAGGCTGTTAGGAAACGTTAGCAAGTTAACGTAAGTTCGGTCCCACGAGGAACCGTTGAAGTTCAGTGACAATGATTTATGTGGCCAGGGTTTAAAAACCCAGGAGCCCAATTAACATGCCCTCGGGTGCTAGGAAAGCAGAAAAGTTCTGCAGGTATGTTTCTGAAGGAACTTTCGGGGAACCGTGTTAGGCTTGTCCGTTTGAATGGCCGTTGGCTACATTGAAATCGAGTAACTAATAAGTAAATAATACAATAGTAAGTGCAATTCGATGAAAAATTATAATTCTCCTCACGACTCGCGTGTTGTGTCGATACAGACTGTCTTTGATTTTTTTTAAACAAGTATTTAATAAATCACCGACAAATTACTCGAACTATTCTTCAAATTACTTCAACTATTCTCAATAATCATATCTAATCAATTTCCCACGATAAATAGGTTTGGTCTATTATCGATACGTAAACTCGCTGGGAACTTGCAGGATCCCTACCCCAACGTTGTAAGTTTCTCACGGTTCTGGGACCGTGAATGGCACGAGGGAAGCTTATAAAAGGGGCCCAAAGACTCCAGTCCCATTCAGTTGCTCGTTGGCAACCGTATCGTTGGTGTATCCTTGGTATCTCTCTTTCGAATCGTGTATTTTAATATTGCAAGGGAAAAGTAAACGTGCAACGTTAATTTCGTCAATTTCAAGCTTAACGTTTTATTCGAACGCGTTAAATTTTAATTGGTGATGCAGCGACGTGCAGCAGTATTTTTAAATTTCAGCATCCATAAAATATTCGACTATAAATGAGAAGATAATGACAAATTCACATTACAGAAGATAATAAAAAATTTATATTACAGAAAATGCATGAACGTGTGACTTCGTCTGTGTTGCTTCGTTTCTTAGCAAAAAGTTGAGTGAACGCGTTAAATTTTAATTGGGTGATGGAGTACTCACACGAGCTATGTGTAGTATATAGTATTTTTGAATTTAAGCTAAAATATGCAAGCCAAGGTAGATAATTTACAGAAAATGCATGAATTTATTAAATGACTTTACTTGTGTTCAGATTTAGTTGCTTTATTTATTAATAAAAGAGACAGGACGCGTTATTTTGAAAGTATGGAGTGATTATTACTAATTAATAATTAATCAAGCATGATTTGTCGCATTATGTGTATGCTAAAATTTTTTTAAACATTAAAAATCTTTTGTCTGTTAAAAATAGAAGTGATAATTCACTTGCAAAACTGTGACGATACAATGTACATCGACTCCTCACTCAATTCTGATTGTTATTTTGATAAAGAGTGATAACGAAACCGAAAGAAAGTGTGATTATTACTTACCAGATGGATGATTGGACTGTAGATTGTAATCGTCGACTTGTAACGTGCTGTTTGGCCCTGTTCTGGTGAATCTTACCACGTGATACTGGTTATCGTTCACTTTTACACCAACCTCACCGATCGGATGATCGTTTGTGCCCATATTGTAAACGGCGAACACATTTCCTTCCACCTGGAATTAAACAATAATTTACAAATATTTCAAGTGCTTTTAAAACATTGTGTTAAGTTTTTATTTCGTATTTTTCAAAAAAATAGTCAACTTAATTTCAATCTCTTATTCTAAGCTCTTATTTCTAAATATATTGTTTTAAGCTCTTATTTTTTTTTTATAAAAAGATGTCGGAAGTGAATGAACATTTGTGATAATAGTACATTAATTTCGAGAGTCGTGGGGATAAATTTTCAAAAATTCTATTTTCCTACTTATTTCTACCTTTTTTTTCGTTTTCTCTTTCTAGTTTTTCTATTTAATTCTACTTTTTCAGAAATTTATGAGCAAATTAGTGGATATCTATCATGATTTTACGAATTTCCATCTGACATGATTCAACATTCTATGTGACACGATTTTGAATTTTAGTTATGATAAAAATTCAAAAATTTAAATTTAATTTAAAAATTTAATGGTATTAATAAATTTGCCCAAGTTGTTAACTATATTTTTTAAATTACATGTTTGAGAAGTGATGATTGTTACAAAGATTAGCTGCGTTTTGTGTCAGAATTTTTATATATTCAAAGACTATTGTAGTCTACTTTTTGTCATAAGTTGTCAATTACACTGATGATTTCAATAAATATTGAAATATTAAAGTATTTTAAGTTATTCTTATATTCTAAGTTATCTTTTTTGCTTTTTATAGTATTTTACAAGCTTTACTTCTATTAGTATTTTACTTCTACTAGTATTTTATAGACTTTTACTTCACAAAATCAAAATTTCTACTTCTTTTCTCTTCCGATTTAATTATTTCAGATACAAAATTTAATCCTGACGTAAATGTTATTCATTTTTACGAAAATCACATAATATTACTCAGCTGTGTAATAAATTGATTAAATATTCAATTTTTATATTCATTTAGATTGGAATTGTCACGATTCAAATTTTCATCTTTTAAACACATTTAAACTACACTGTTGCCATGTACTGAGCGTGTTTCATAAAATAATTAATTAAAAATATTTCCTTTCACATATTTGAACTATAATTTACTAACCATTGTCACTTAAAATTCAAGTCATATTACATCTAAAGATATCATCGATTAATTTCTGTTATTAATAATTGTCATAAAATATTGTCGCATGTAAAATTCTACATAACATTCAAATTTTAACTATATTCAAATGTTAAAATATCATACTGTTAAAAATACATATATAAAAGAATTTGGAATTTTATACGTAGAGTCGCATCATGTACTTTAACATTTGTAATAAGTAACATGTAACCGATATGATCTACATGTAAAATTATAAATTTTCTTCTGTAACATACACGCAAACATTCAAATTATTCTGGTATTAGTAGCCAATTAGTATTTACAATATAAATATAACAAATTAATTAGCTTATGATGCACAGTTCGAATTATTACTAACAATTTCAATTTCAAGATAGTCGTTGCTCGAGGCAGATTCTATTCTGAGAAGGACGGCGTCATTCACGCTTGTTACGAAGCCCAAGGCCACTGTATCCCTCTTCATTTCCGGTCTCTGATTTGGCGGGAACGTGTACGTGATAATTCCCCTTCCTGCTCCGAACTCGTAAGCTGCGGCTTCTGTAACAAAACAATTGCGATAAGTCAACGCGGTGCAAGATTAATAGAAGGTTAATTAAATTAAGTCAGAGCATGAAACTTGTATCAAATATAAAGTATCTCAAGCAAAATGTTAGTTGAAAAATTTTTAACAGATGAAACAAGTTGCTGCTAAACTTCTATTTCTTCAGTTGCACCCATAGAAATAGAGATTTGCACAAAAATCTGCAGTAATCTCGATATCGATACGAATTAAATATATTGAAAAATTACAGCGTCACAGCGCTAAACTGAATTGAATGAAATATAAATTAAACAAATTGAACGATTTTAGCAAATTGGTTTGAATGAAAATAATCGAATAAATTAGATACCAAAAAAAAAAAAAAAAAAATTGAGAAATATATTTTTTAGTACTCATTCGTTCATTTCGTCATTACTGTTATTATTAAGTAGCTGCAGTTATTTTCTTTTAATGATATCGAACAACATGTAGTAGAAAGATAAATGGCTTTGAATGAATATCTCTGTTTAAAAACCATGGCGTAGTTTATTTCCATCCAAAGGGTCGTTCATTTATTCAGCTAATTGCAGCGATTTTTTCCATTCTGGTCAAATAATATAAGTGAGGCTAAATGCGTTACTATTATTTTAATCGCTGTTGATTTCGACCTGGTATGCAACGATGCAGATACAGTAAAAAAATTGAGTTATCATAGATCTTGTAACCACCGTGATTACATTCGCGTTTTTTTAATCTGCATGTGAATTTAAAAGCCATAGCAATTTGCACGTTCACCGCGCGCGCAAAAAACGTTCGATACGCAGTAAAAATTGGTTGTATTTGCTTGATTGAAGAATTTAAGCATTTTTAATGCGCGATAAATATTTCAGACATTTCTTTCTTAATAAATAATTAAAAATTTAAACTATTAAAAACGGGACAGTTTTTTTTTAACTTCATGGCATTTAATAGAAAATGAAGTAGGTATATCAATTTGTATTTGACAACTTGGATTTTTAGATTAATAAAAATTAAATTTCCTAAATAATGAGAAAATAATAAAATTAATTTATTTAGTTTAAGTATCATTAGCTAGAAAATTCGTCAATAACAAGTTGAGACTTTTACGACCGTCCTTCGTTCAAAATCCGATTTAAGACTTCGAAAAATTTTCTTTAATTTTATTCCAAAAAATGATACTCTATTAATATACAAAAAGATATATACTGTCAAAAAAAAAAAAAAGGTTTAGAATTGTATTTTACAATACTATTTGGTACCAGAGAAGTAAAGTATCCAAAGAGTGCTTCGATAAATAAACAGGATTACCAAGATTTTTAAAACATGTTATCTGTTAGAATATTCGGGTCACGAAGCACATATATTTTTACAGTAATAACGTTAGTACCATTAAACGCGTGTGCTTTAGATTCAGGTAATTAGATACGGAGTACCTCATAAAACGAGAACTTTATTTCGTCTCGTCACGCAGCCTTGAATCACAAACATTTCATTAAAGAATTTTCTATATTAAAATAATATAGAAAATAGAAAAGGAAAGCTTTCTCTGATTAATTAAATTGCTAGGACAGTACATGATTGGATAAAGCGGACATGTCATTTTATCCAGATTAGTATAAATTTAATTAATAAGGTGTCTCAATTACAGATGCAGATACAAATTGCTTTGCAAAATATATTCTGCACAAGTTCAATGTTATATTCATCATTTTTAAAACATTTTCAATTAAAAAGAGAAGAACTGAAATGACGGGAATTAAAAAAAAAGCTTCAGAAGTCAAAATTGTAGAATTAAAAACTTCGTAATTAATTCTTCACGCTGCAATTTTCTTTTCTCGTCCTTTCATTAACGTTAATGTTCTTTTCCATCGACGAACTAAATTAAAACTCGTTTCGCTATCTTCCTGAGAAACAACGAGTGACCATCGCGTTTACGTCAGACCTATTCCCCTTTCTACCTTCGTACGGTACTCTCTTTTTTTTACCTTCGTTACACGTCGGCCCAGTGAAACTGGTCATGTCGCAGTCGCACGTGTAACTATTCCATTGTTGCACGCACGTGCCGTGATTCGAGCAAAGATCGTGCGTGCACTTTTTGCCAGGATGCAGATTGGCGTACATGTCGCAGCCGGATTCCACCAGAGAGCTGGGAACCACCGCGTCGGAAATCAGGTTAGTGCTCTCGCCACTGAGGTCCAACGACGCGAGACACCCCTCGAAACCGTGTCTGCTCAGTATTTGCTTTGGTAGCTGACCGTATTGCGATTTCTCCACACCGCCTGAAATTGCGCAAACCTCGCGTTAGTCGGATGGAATGTTACGGGTTTAATTGGACGGTTAAATAAATCGATCGGTTGCTCGATAGTTTCTATTACACTTCTGTTTCTAGTACACAGTTCGAAAGTATTCGGAAACTCGTTGCTTTTTAAATAAAGCGTATGTAGGTACAGCGATTTGCTAAAGTATTCGTATCGTAGAAGACTTTTATGCGTAATAATTGCATGTTATATTCAATATAACTTCGTAATCTACTTGGTCTCATTTTAACTAGAACTACAGACTACCAAGTAGCATAATAGTTGTGGCAAAGAAATTAAAGATACAAATAGAAATTAATAATACAATACTTCTGTTAATATATTTTATTAAAAATCACTCGGGTATCTAAAAATACGTTGTTATAAATCGATGGAATTTCCACAGAAAATTATAAATTGATCATTTTTATCACTCTGGTAGTTCTAGCGTTAAACAGTAAAGCCTCCATCTCTTGACTACATTTTTACAAATGTTACTGAAGAAATGAAACGCTTGCACGTTCCACGAAATAAAAATTATTATTAGACTGCGGATGTTTATGCAAATGCAAGTTTTTATAGAAGAGAAATAAAAATGCGAGTAGAAATTCATTGCGTCGTTTAAACACGCTAGAAATCTATTTTTTACTGTACATACTTTGCATAATGCATACGTTTTGCATGTTAATGTTCAAAAGTTTTTTATACAACAATGTTTCCAAAATTTTACACACAATAATTCACACCGTTTGAAAAACGGGAAAAACTTAAAATAGCCTATGCGTTGCTAACATATTTTGTGTATTTTACGCGCAAACATCCGCAATCTAATAACAAACACCTTATTTCGGATATTTTATATGCTTTTGCGTAATTTCCGTGCAAATTTGTGACTTTAAATTTTTTATAAACGTATAAACGTCTGCATTGCAATAATACATAACGAGGGCGCGTTTAAAATTGCAATAACTTTGAAATCCCGTCTTTCTTAAATTTTTAATCCTTGTTATTTCCATGAGATATTCAAATGTACAAAATATCAGAGAAAATAAATTTATATTTATTTTGCTAATTGTTAAGTTACTGAACTCAAAAATAGCTCAAGTATATGAACCTTAGTAGAGTACTAGTAGTTAAAGTAGTTAAACACAGAATTATCAAGTGCTTCGACTTATTTTCATCCTTCAAATAAATCTAGTCACTGGAAAAAAAAGATATTTCTTTTTTAACAGTGGCAAAAGTGTATAAAAAACCAGAAAGGAATAAAATGCAACTCGGTAATTTTGCTGTTTTTGATCTTTGCTTTTATCATTGATCTCGTACGAATTTAGATGTAGATAAATCCGATTAATAAACCTGGTCGAGTTTAAACAGTTATGCAAATAAAGTTACATGCTGAAATTAGCATTACGAAAATATATCCTAAAACCAAGGAACATTTCGTGTTCAACCTTTTCTTTTTAATCTTCACTCAACGTCAAACATTGAAGAACAATAAGACACTGTCGAAAAATAATAAGAGACTGAAGATCACGTACAGTATAGTAAAAATGAAACTGAAACTATAATCAATCCACTAACTACGACTTGACACGTCAAATAGTGAACAACAATAAGAAATTATAATACTATAAGATTGTTTCGTGCAGTAGACTTTACAACAAATCTTTCAAGAATTGAAAATTGAATTTCAATGTTCAACAAATGTATCTTTGATTATTTTTGTCGTTCGATTCTCGGTGACGTCAAAATCTGAGTCGATCGACGATAGATTGGAGAAATACCCGTATCCTTGGGAAGATGTTCCTCGTGCGTTCGAATCGTCGGAAATCAGAAATCGATTGGCTAAAACGTACGTCGGAAGATCACAAGTATCGAGTGAACGGTGTAGGAAGTCAACATCAATAACGCAGAATCGTCGGAGAATGGAAATTCCGGCAGCAATAGTTGGAGAAAATTAATCGTGTCGGAAAAATGATCGATCGTTTGATTCGGGGGAAGGAAGCGTTCAACCGTTTTTCAATTTCGTAGATTCACGTGTCTCAGAGGTACGAGGAGAGATCATCGAGGCAAATGCAGAGAGCCGTTTCTCAATATGAAGCCCACCATTTTCAACGTCGGACATTTTATTTTCGACAAATAATCTCTGAACGTTCAAATTTTCCTATGCACGAGTATTTTTAACGAATATCTAATTGGACGATTAGTGTATAATGTTTCTATATAAATATTACACGTTCTATATAAATTTATGTTTTTATAATATTATAAAATTTATTTCGTCAGTCAAGTATTCAGAAAATATTCTTTGCACCGATGGACAGTTTATTGTTGCAAAGTCTTATTTAAATTTTGTAAAATTTTATTGTTACACATTTTGTAAGTATCACTTTCATTCACTTTGATTGTCTGAGAATTTTCAAAGCTATATAAAGTATGTGATAAATAGAATTACGGCTGCAAATTTGATTTTGATTTCACTTCTTCCTATCTAGCCCGATAGAAAATTAATTAATTTATTAATTACCATAAGGAGTATGATACTTCGAATGTTATGCATCTTTGCATTTCTAAATTTCCTATAAATACAAATCCGCAGTCTGGTAATAACATTCGGACAAGTAAGATAATGATAAAACGAATAACTATTGGACAAACTGATTTCACTTATCAGAATACCTAATTCTGATACGTATAATTGAAGTAACTCGGCTTGAGTTCAAATAATCAGGTATTAAAAGTAAAATGAAATCTTATTTATACAATTAAATTATAATCAAATTACTATATTTAATTATAACTAACAAGAGTGGTCTTGTTATGTCGATTTTTTTGTCAGCGATCGTATATAACGTTTTCAGGAAAAATCGCTGGTACAGGAAACAGCGAATATTACCAAGAATACCACAAAATTTTATTTCCGAATATCGAGACTATAAAAATTCCTCGAGTCGCTTATCACTCGGAACTCGTTATCATTCGTTTATCAAGTGATTCAATTGGCCAGTATCGTTAATAAAAAGCGTGACCACGAAAGAGATGCCAGACCGACAAGGTGATTGAAACTGCTTATAAATCTAATCTCGTCTGTGACGGAATACTGTGGTTATACGCCCGACGCGTTGCTAGAACCAGGTTCGATTTACGAGTCAAATCGTTTTGAATTTTAATGGTGGCCAGTCGCGGAACACTCGTTTCCATTGCTTCGCGTTGTTCGACCAATTTTTCATCGATCTCGCGCCGAAATAATCAGCTTAGTGATCATATTCGTGACGTTGTTGCAACAACAGTGGAATTTCTAGTAAAAGAAGAAAGTGAAATTTCGCAATTTCTGATAAAATTGTCCAGTGTACCGGACGTTCTAGAGTATTGAGAAAATTGAGGAAAGCACAGGTCTGAGAAAAATTAAATTACACCGATAAGTGTCACTGACAAAAGTAACAATGAGGAGTTGGTCGACGCCGGTTTTGATCAGCATTTGCTTCGTCGGTTTTTCGACTCAATTGCCAGTAACGTTGTCAAGAATGACATTGAACGATGTTGTACCCGATAAGTGGAGAGTCGTGTCACCTGGCCAACCGCCGCAAATCGAGTTCCGTTTGTTCAAGAGTCACACACCTGAGGGCAAGAGTTGGACGAGCAGCGTGGAATATATAATCTCGTCTAACAACAACGCGTTAGAGAGAGTCGACAGGGAAATGAAAGGAAACGATAAAGCGGGAAAGGAAAGCAATAAGAAAATGGGTTTCGACTCCAGGACCATTATTCGCCCGTATAAGTTAAAATGTCCCTCGGGTCAGAAAAGGGATCACGTTGGAAAGTGCAGAGATGTCTTGTGAGTATCCTAATATTTTCTTTTCCCAATACTTAGAAATTTCATCAACAGCGAATGACCATTGGTAGACTGTGACTTTGATAATATAATGATGCAAAGAAATGGAAAAATATTCAGACAAAGGTCAAATATCAATAAATAGAACGAGTTTCTGTTCAAATTCCATGTTTTCGGTTAGGTTCGCAAAAAATATATAAATGTTCGCAGTGTATCGTAGTTATGTGTATTGATAGATGCAGAAAAAAAAGTTTTGAGATGTCCGCAGAGATGAAGAAAATATTTAAACAGTCAGTGTTATATATCACATCAATAAACTTATTTGATGGAATATTCAATGAAACTGTCTAATTTTCAACGTTTTTTTTTTTTATAGACTAAGACTTTTATAGACTAAGATGACTATGGTTTAAGATGACTAGATTGCGGACTTTTATGCAAATTCACAGTTTCACAAAAATATCTGTGGAAATGGGGCCTAAGAAAGAATTTTTTTTTAAATATGATAAGTTAACTTCTTTAAATATTCTAGTTTGAATTCATAGATATCCAAAGTTTAAAGATAATTATTGTTGCTATATGCCAAAACATTAATGTTTGTCTGATCTTTTTCACATATTTTTTTTTTGCACATCGTCGTTATCATTCGTTTATTATAACGTTCTCTTAGTCAGCATATTAGTCAAATCTTATTTGTGATGGAACGTACTATTTAGAAGGCATGCTGCTGATCAACTTGCCAGTTGAACATCGGATTCAATTGTAGACAGTTCGTTTTCATTATTTCACGTCTGCCAGCCAGATTAATATTTCACACGATTTTCTCTAGCGTATAATTACCGATCGTCTTCTTAACATTATTGTGCAACGAAAGTGGAATTTCTAATAATAAAAGAAAAGAATAATAAAAGTGGAATGCAATAAAAGTGGATTTGCAATAAAAGTTGACTAACTGACAACAGTATTAGGGATTCGTGCAGCATACTGGAGTTTCAGGAAATTGAGAAAATTAAAGAAAGAAAATTAGGTTAAAAATAATCTGAAGTGACTTCTGAAAAAATTAAATTAGTCTAACTCAAAAGTGTCTTTGAAAAAATAACAATGAGGAATTGGTCGATGCTATTTTTGATTAGTATTTGCATTATCGCTTTTGTTGTATCGGATGTTGCAGCCGATAAGTGGAGAAACGTGTCATCTGTCCAACTACCGCGAATCGAGTCCCGTTTGTTCAAGAGTCGCACACCTCGCAAATACATAATTTCACCTAATAATAATAAAAAAACAAGTGACATTATGGTTCCATTCCTATCACTAAGCACAGAGATCGTACGCCCCCCAGTGATCAAAAAACCTTGTCCTCCAGGTCAGAGAAGGGATTCTTTTTCGGGACAATGCAAAGATATCGTTGTGAGTTTTCTGTTAATTTTTTATAGATGAGACAAATTTTAAGTTCTTTTTCTTTGGTCAGGTTCACAAAAAATATAAAAATATACGAACGTTCGCAGTCTATTCATCTATTCGACTATCGTGATTATATTGGTGATGTTCGATTGATATAAAAAATTTTTCTACGCACTTAATAGTTAAAACTACTATAGACTATTTTTGCATTACGTGCACAATTACTGTGTACAATTTCATGTTCTTCTATACAGTCATAAACACAGTCATAAACACAGTCTACTAATTATTATTCACGTTGGGTGCGCTTAATCTTATTGCACTAACTTTTTCTCTTTCTAATTTCAGGACATATCCATACGTATCTAAGATTTAACTGTAGGAATGAGATCTCGTGAAATGCTGATTTACTGAAACGTTTATTCAGCTTTGAAAAGCAATCTTCCTCTCTTTTCATTATCATAAATTTAAAAAGAAATCGATTTCAAAATTAAGGCAAGCAAATTTCCTGCAAAACAGTGATATATATTTGAAACACAAGTTCAATTTCTATACAAATGTTCATATACAGAGGAGACAGAAATGCTCGAGAAATAATGCTTTTTATAAAACTGATGAATTATCAATGAAATAAAACAATTATATAAAAATCAACAGTTTATTTTCCCTTCGTCGTACATTCTGCTTTCAATAACTTGAGCGAAAATATTCTCTTTATCAAAGTTATACGATTGTCTAGAATTTTTATTAATAAAGTACAAAAAAAGAAAAAAAAAATTGTTGGAACTGTACCGTTATAGCAAAGTTGAAGTGTTTACTTGAAACAGAAGAAAATAGAACGACTCAGAAGCTGAAAAGTTCAATAAAAAAAAATCTTTATTTGCGAAAGTTAACAATTTCATTCGATCTCTGACCCAGATTGATATCTCCGCCGGACTGAAGGATTGTGGCAGTCGCGCTGACGTAATGAGGCGAGATAAGACGAGATTTTTCAAAATATCGGCAGTACGAGAATCGGCAACGATATCAACATTATTTATTCGCCGATATGTTTGATCGATGCTTTCATTCTTGCGTTATTACACGGTGCTCATCGATTTTCAACTTTCGGTCTTTATCTCGTGGAACGATATAATATCGAGCGAGCCAATCTCTCTCTCTCTCTCTCTCTCTCTTTCTCTCTCTCAGCTTGTGTCAGCCCGATTTATCGTTCGCGGGATTTTCGAAATTCACCGTGATTCATAAAGTAATATTTCGCCTTTCGAACTATCGCGTTACGCTTTTACCCTCGTCGAAGGTCAACGATATATCACGGAGCAACGTTTTCTTACTTCTCCCAGCTTGGATAAATGGTCCCCGTGTTTTATACCGAAACCATGCGCAACGCCCCGGCTATAAATTAAATCCATCCGTGTTTCACAACGTAATATCACGTTGGTTTCACTTCTCGAATCTCGCTGTGCACGCACAAAATGTCGAGATAAACGTCCCTCAGAGGCGCAATTTACAGTGATCCGCGAAAATATTCCAACCTATTTGCAATTGCTTACGAAAGTGTTCGAGCAGTTACGGAGACTTTTTCTGAACGTGTTATGCGTGCGATAACGATTCGCTGGCACTGTAATGACACCCAACTACGATGATTATATTCGTAATAATAATAATAATAATAATAATATAATCATGGTGTGTGTGTGTGTGTGTGTGTGTGTGTATGTGTATATTTCTAGATTTGTTTCAAATTTGACCAATATAATCATCGTGGTTGGGTGTGTATGTACATATATATACACAAGGTAAATTTGATACAAGTAGAGTTACTCGTAAAAGTATCAGTGCATGAATTTTTCACGAATGTACGCGTGATTTTGAAATTTCACGATGAAATCCAACCATCGTGATTACGTTGATCAACTTTGAAATAAATCTAAAAAACATACAGTTGCTGGCGAAAGTATTCGAACTCGTACAGAGACTTCTTTCGAATATTTCGAGGCAGTCAGTTACTATGAAACCGTAAAAAGTACAAACGTAGAGGAACATCAGGTTCAAAAATGTCAAAAATCGCGATGAACGACGCATGTTAAGATGTTACCAACCGATCGATTGTATTTTTGATCCCGAAAGGATCGGATGGAAGTGTAAACGATCTACTCACCGATGTATAAAATCCCATCGAGATCGAGATTCTCGTTGCTTCCCTGGCTATTGACAGCTGTCACGTGATCATCGACAGCGAGCGTGTGCCGTTTGGGTGCTGGCCTTCCGATGCTGACTGCGTGCCATTTTCCATCGTTCAGCCTAGACCTCGATGTGTCCCTGACCCTGACCGGGCCGTCACCCAGATCGAACACGTAATGAATGTGTCCGTTTACCAGCTCCACCGCGATGAAGTCGCGTTCGCGTCCAGCATTGTACAGGATCAGACCGTTCGCTTCGCGCGTTTTAAACTGCAATATAAAGAAACGACGAGTTAGACGTTCTACTTGCACGTAGATGTACGTAGATTTTCTACTCGACTGGGTCTGTATTCAAAAATTAGCACGTAACAGTTCTAAATCGTCTCCACTGTAAATTGACTGACGATCAGTCAATACATCTTTCTCGATTAACAAGTTTCAGTGTACTTTGTCGTTCAACGTTACATTCTCTGTCTGAAATATATTTGAAATTTGACAGATATGACGTGAGACATTTGCCGGCTCCACACAACAGTAACGATTACGGTAAATTCTAAATTCAACTCGGACGAATTGGCACGTTTACTTTGGTCAACAGGGTTCATTTACAACCCTTCCGCGTCTCGTCATCCAACAGTGACCTTCGATCGCAAAAACCGATCGCACCCTTTTCACAAGTGTCGAAGACAGACCAAACTATGATTGGAGGTGAACAAGCGAGCCGGAAGTTCTACGGAACGGGCAGTGGAAAAAGCAGAAACCCGTCAATTATCGGGCCGGCGTAATTACGAAGGTGACGGCCAGAGAACCTTGTCTGTCACTTGGCACGGAAGAACGGGACATGATTGGGTTTTTATGTGCGCCACCGTGACACGTGCCACGATTAATCCGGAGTTTGTGCATCGAGTCGCGAGCACCGAGTTCCGAGGGTCGATGGTAGGGGGATCTAATTGGGCTAACCTTTTGTGGGGAGCGCGTCACCGTTGACATTTCATTTCCTCTGCGACCTCCGCGCGGGACGTGAATTTTCCAACACGGACCGAACTACCTTTGCGAAATATTTAAACCGTCCTTCATAGGATCACGCTTCCTCGAATGATTCGAAATTCACAACGTGGCACAACGGGGTTGTTTCAGTCACTCGAGCTTCGACATTTCGAACATTCTCGCTCATCCCTATTCTTTACTTTCAGTTCTACCCTGGAACGATGATTTTTCACGAGCTCTTCTCACTCGCTCAAAAATTCCAAGGACTCGAGACAGTGTTTTGAAACTGAGTCACGAACTTTGTCAAAGTTGTATGAAACAACGAGGAAATAACTCTATAGTAGGATGATATGTACATGCTATAGAATCACAACTGGTAAAATAATAATTTATCTTCTACGTCACACAATTTTCGTTCGCAAGTTTGCCCGTTCTAATCTATCCGCAGAAAAAAGAGACTCAAAGACTTCTTTCCATTCGATTTAATACTAATGAAATCCCGTTTCTAAAAAATGAGTGTTCATCAGGCGAAGTGACAAATAGAAAACTCGATTATCAAAATCTTAAATCTCTGTACAATTTTGTACATCGTTTTCCACTACCGCCTCTCCCAGAAGAAGGGGGAAAGCAAGAGGGAAGGAAAGGAAAAAATCACAAAAAAAGACGTGAGAATCTGTTGACAAAAATGTTACCTGGAAATAGATATTCGTTTCCACGTACGCTTTCAACACCGGTAGCCCGACGAACGTGTGCTTTGAGGTAAAAGTCACCGGATAATGGACTGGATGGTTCCTTTTGCCGAATTTCCCTGTAACCCTGATGATCGGTGTTACACCTTGATGGGAAGCTTGATGATTGCCGGAACTCCGCGCTATTTCCAGGTATGGATAGCCATTGAACCAGATTTGTTGGAGCTGACCGACGAAATGAGGGATTTCCTCGCCGGCGTGCAAGTAACCACCGACGTGAAGCGTTCGGAATTCCAAAATGCTTTGCTTGCCAAGCTGCGTTTCCGCTGTCAAAGAGAACAAAGGATTTTTCCTTTTCAGAATTTATTGAAACTCATGGGACATTCATAGATATTTTTTATTAACTGACGATCGTAAATACCTTTCATTAAAGTGGTTTATTCTTACAATAAACACTAATCAATTTATATATTTTCAATTTACTTCTGTAATATAAATCACAGCCATAAAGATGAGATCAATCAATTGTGCACTCGATTAAATATATCAGTTCTATCACACGCTTGATTAATTATATAATACAACTGTTTGACAAAACATCTTCGAATTTGTCACTTCGTTTTCATCGTTTACAATTTGTTCGTTTTTAATCAACAAACGAAATGACGATAAAACTCGAGCAGCTACCAACGATCTTCAATCGTTTCATAAATCTCTCTACATTCGACGTTCCCTTTGAAGGGAGGATGCAATTTGTCACTTTGACTTTTCCTCGAGGAAAAAACTGTCAAAGTCCTTAAACACCGGCTACGTTAAATAAGAAGAGGGACTCGAGATTAAGAGAAAGTCATTAATAAGAATCTAGCCTTGCAACCGGTGAAGAGTGTACTCGCGAAAGTCGAACGAAACTTAGGCTGAAAGTTACACGAGAACTATTTTAATTATTAGCCGGGGCCTGGGATTGTCTCTTATCCAGGGACAATGAAAACTCGATATCAGCGCATTGTTCTTTGCGACCATCTTACCGGACCGACTCGAGGCCATTAAGGTTAATTGTCTTCCGGCACAATGCACTGAACTTTGTAAATTAGTAGTGCGATGTAAGTATCGACAGCCGTTGCTAATAAATCTGGCAAAGTTGCCTTCAAACGTTGCTCGTGCCAACGGAGATTGCTCGATTACAAAATTTCACGGAGTCATTCACTATCAGAATTAGTTGAAAATGACAGTTCGAAGTAAAAAACTTACTATAACTATTTAAGAGAAATTTATATCTTTGACCGATCGAAATATATCTGATCGACGATTACAGCTAAAAGTAGTTTGAGTTTTCAAAAATATACATGACTTTGTCATTGGATAAGAAAATGACACGCAATCCGATATAATGAATCATTTTAACTAGTTCATTATTCAAATCTAAATATTTTAAAATTATTTATTATAAGTCACCTCCTTCCCTGTGTGTTCCACTGCAAAGATAATAAAATAAAATCGAAACGACTCACATTGCTTCAAACTCTTCAAATTCCTTACTCCTCTATCCAAATAAAATCGAAACAAATTCAATGACCGAATCGAGACACACGTTTGGAACGCCTTCCGTCGTTAAACCATCCCCTTAATCGGCCGATCCACAGAATCGAAGTATGTATACGTTGACAAGCAGTAAACAGGGCACAGCTCATATTCGAAATTACAATGCCAGGCAGCTCTGGCTGTGATCTGTTAAGGGTTGCCTTGACTAACGACCGATGCAGACCCGATCGTGGCCCGATCGACTGGTTTAATTGAATCGTAAATTGACATCAAACAACCGATCCGCGGAAATTCGTGGAATGCCCATAGACTTATATACCCGTTGATTAGACCCCTTCTTGGATCGATTTCATACGAAGATACTGAATATACGCGTACATCAATGAATACATAGAATACAGAATATATAATACATATGATATAATGTATGTAATATGTAATATAAATATAATATAATATACAGAATTACAAGATGATTGATTCTGAATACGCATTCTGAGAATTTTCGTCACTTTCGTGTGAATTGATCTTTGCAAAAATCGGCTCTTGGAGTTTCAGATTCCTTTATATCAGCTTCCTTTAGATTCTCTTCTTCTGGTATTGTGACGATCTTGATCATTGGCCCGTTGGACGAAAGAGTTTCTCAAAAAAAAAAAAAAAAACACGTGTACACGCGTAGTTGTTTTTTTTTGAAGGGGGGGGAGGGGATGGTGGCTGAAATTTCGCGAAACTTACATGCGCTGCTGGTGAATTTCGCCAGGCACCGGCCGATTGCACCGAGTTATGTACGTAACTGCCGCTGCGGGGCGAGAATTTGGTTATAACTCGGAGAATGCTTATCGTTTGATCGAATCGAAACTGAAACAACTTGGAAATTACTCGAGAATTGAATTCGTACTGCTACAGCGGGGATGGCCGCCTGTTTGGCGTTCGAAAATTGCCGACGAAGATAGTCGTGCAATTATGCAGACGAAGGGAGTTACATCGATCGGCGATTTACACCGACTTATGAAAGTCATTATATTTCTACTTATCACAGAAGTTATGTGATTATAGAAAATATTTTATAGAGGATGATCGCGATCATCACGAGTCTACGTAAAAATCTGTCAAATTTCAAGTTGGTATTCAACTTTCAAATAGTATCGCTGCAGCAATTTCTGTTAGATTATCTAATTACAGGGTGTTTGACTTTATTCTGTGTATTTTACAATACAATCGAGTCGAATTGAAAATTCTAAAATCAACCAAGTAATTTAATTTTGCGTTGCAATTCGTTTCCAACGGTTCGACGATCTTGTTTAAGAATTAAAATGGAAACAGAAGAGATTTACAGATTTCGTGAATTTTAATTAATTTGACAGTCAAAATTACTCCATAAATTGAAAACAAGATCTTAAGAAAATCTATGCGCAATTACCAAGCGTAAAGTGATAATTATATGATAATCGTGAGAATAAAATTATAATATAAAATTGTAATATGATATAATATAATGTAAAATTATAAAATTATATTTAACAAAAATTTTAACATACTCATAGTAATGTACAGATAAAAAATATCGCCATTCTTTCAAAATTTCAGTGTTTACAAAATGTTTTAAATACCTGTCTTTTTTAAAATAATTGAAATTCAGAGATGCATGTCGTTTATCACGACTGACTATATATACTGCATATGTAATGAGTGGACAGTTCTCTTTTTTCTGCATTTTAAGGATTTTTATGCATAGCAGGATTTTTATGCATTTGGAAACATAAAATGTGCCATAAACCGCATACTTATACTTCGTCCGTGTTCCTTTAATATCGCTGCTACGATATTACGAGAATTCCCTTCAAGATTAAAAATCGTTCTAATCTTTTTATTTAGAACGCCCGATGAAGTTCCAAAGAATTCCAATATAATGTCTCTAAACGATAATTAAGCTGACATTTTTCTTCAAAGTAGATTTTCTTGTCATAATCCACGAACGTTCAAGAATATTAGCTTCCTTTTGTACACCTTTTTTTAATATCAAAAATATTTTTTAATACCCATAGAGGATAATATGCATTTTAAACTTTTATTTTTCTTATGAGATTAATTCTAAAATAGGCAATAATTAGACTACGAACTTTTGCGCATTTCGAAGGAATTTAAAGGAAATTTCAAGAGAACGACGTAGAGTAAGATGTAATCCATCGTGAGACAATATGCAAGACGTAAGAATTTATAAAATATCCAAAATAAAGTACCCATTTAATCAATAAAAAATTATGATATTTGAAACAAAATCTCTATTTGTTATTGAAATGTTGGATTGATCGGAGCTTTTGAAATGATAATTTTACTTGATTAATTCTTTTCGTCTTTCAGTCGTCGACTATCTAGGAAGCTATCAAACTTCTCCAGTCAAAGTAAATGCAATCCACACCGTTCGAAACTAAAATTATCCCTCGAGATGAACCAGAATTTGTATCTCGGTTAATGAAGTAATCTGCGGCGTTCAAAGAACGTTGACTGGGAAGTTTTAGAAGATGCATATATACATATATATATATTTCGTTTTGACTATCTCACAGTCGGAGATCTATCTATCCAACATTATTAAACGCGTTCCACATATTCCAACTTGCATCGCGTTGATCCTTTCCATTTTGGCCCTTTAATTAGATTAACTTTTGTAGGATTAATCTTTGCAAAAGTGTTGTGAATGAAAACAATTTGGTTTCTCGTATTTTGTAACAATTAATTACGATTCGAAAATTGTTGAAAAAAATTTAAGATGAATCAGATGATTTATTAAATATTCGTGAGGTGAGTTTAACAGTCTGAATCTGATTTATCATTTGCTTTATAAATATTAAAATTGACTAAAATCGGGGACACAAATGAAGAGAATATTTAACTCTGGTACAGATGCAATTTATAACATTTTTATGACTTTAAATACAGTGAATCTAAATAGCGAGAATTATTACCCTAACCGTTGGCGACGTTAAATAAATTTTAGTTTCGTGTAGAATTCTTTGGAATCTAACATTTCAAACTTGTTTTCAGACTCGCTTTCTCTCTCTCCAAATATTCTAACACTTATAAGAAAAAACATTTTACAGCTCGCACCTTTCGTTATTTTTAGAATAAAAATAAAAATCGTGGAATTTGAAAGAGAGGAACCCTCGAGACATCGATTGTTTCATCGGTATATCTTCTTCGATGCAGGTGAATGTCTAAAACGAAATTAGGCGAAGACGAGGATCTTTGTCAGTTATAGTTTCTCGTAGATAATAACCGAAGGATGTCATGCACTCAACAACGTAGTAATTATCGTACGATCGATGCCCAGCGACCAAGTGAAGACCGTGCGGAGGTTATGGCGATGCTGGTCGGTCAAGCAATTTGGGGTATTGCCACGTAACTCAATATTGCTGGTACTCGCCATCCATTTAATAGGCTGATCTGGCGAGCGAACGCAATAGGTTTGGGTGTTCCGCTTTATTGAAGGGCCATGATGCTTTCCAACGAACGTGCTTCCACTTGACAATAGCCAAAGGCTCCGTTTTAGACTTTATAGTACGCAGCCTTTACAACCCGTTTGGTACCTCCAGTCATGCCAGTTTCTAAGTTGCTGTGTTCTGTGTTGAACGCTTGGCATTTCGACTCTTCTAACTGATATTAACTCGGAGGGGAGTTAATTTCAGATAATTTTATGGTTGTATATGGAACAACGAATTATCATTGACTGTGTTAATCATATTTTTTTCAAATTTTTCTGCAAATTTCTCGAATTCTTTTAAATAGAATTCCCAAGCAACATGATTAAATCGCGAATTTATTCTGCTCGGTGGGAGTGATTTAAGAAAAACAAATCCACAATTATAAAGCAAATAGTAAAAGTTACTAAAAATACACTAGCAATTAAACTGTAAATTTTTATAAGAAATTTGAAGGTACAAATTTATACAGGATATTTAGCAATTAAAAATTCCAATATTTTTGCACATGTAAGTTTATGTACCTAAAACTACCCCCTGACTCCGCCTCACTATCTCCACAAGAACAAACACAATCGAATATTGTTCCCGTGCAATCCAACCCCTCCCCTAAAAAATAAGAACGATTAATATTCGCGTAACGAGCCAGCTGTAGATTTCACAGTGGGTCACTAGGGTGAAAGTAGAATGCAAATGACCATTCGATGGTTATACTAACGTACTACGTTCGCACGCGAAGCAAAATTAGGCATAGTGTGCACGCACATATGCATATATATATATATATATATATATAGAGAGAGAGACAGAGACAGAGACGTAAAGAGAGAAACCAAGAAACAGAGAGAGAGAGAGAGAGAGAGAGAGGAGAGATACACACACGGTGTCGGTTATCGGTTATAGACAGCGATACACTGGCGTCCTAGATACGCTGCAAAGCGCATACATTACGGCCAGCTTTACAAGAGATTGGACGCGGCGGCATTGAAACTTTATGCACGGTCCGGACAGGCCGATTGGATTTTCCGGCCTATCCCGACTACTGTGTGCCCCCGATAAATATAGGGACACGCGCGCCCAATCGATTCGAATATCATTCGAAACTGTTCAAAGCCCTTTGGATATTTTCGTCGAGATTTGCAAATCGTAAGAGGATCGTAACAAACAGCACCGTTCTTGTTCGTCCCTCTCTTCTTTCGAGAGCGAAAGATCGTCGTAGCATCCTTGTCAACCCTTCAATTGTAGTCCAACAGTTGGAATAGTTGTCGGTTAAATTTGGATAAAAATTGGCAAATTGAAGTAAATCACTAGAAATCGTTTATGTCTAAAATCTCGTCGAATAAATAAAGGAATTTCTGGAATTCCATTTTCAAACAGACTCGACGATGCAAAATGGAATCGAAGGAAAAAAGGAAATTGCAAATTAAACGTTGCCTAGATGCAGCGCCAATCCTTAACAGGTTATTGTCTATTTAACGTATTTCAATTTCGATATTGAAAGTTACGCGTTAAAATTCCGTTTTCGGATGGAGTTGCACTGGAACGACATTGAAAAAGGGAAGAGCATTAATGGAAATTCATACTCGATAGATAGAGGAATTATTAAGCAAGTGGAGCCAACAGAATTTTAACGAACAGAAATGTGGAGTCTTGACAAATTTTTTGCTGAAAGCTCTGCACCGCAGGCGATCATAAATGAATACTGAAAATTGAAGAAAGCGAGGATAATGAACAGAGAAAGTACAGTGAATCATCTCGATTTCGAAATAAATTTTTCATTTCAATAGAAAATTACGTTCGTGCGTACGTTCTGTACACGATGAGAACAGGTGAAATTATAACAGGTGGTCAATTTAAAATTTCAACTCATTAAAATTACACGTGATTCAGCCTCGTGCAATATTTGTATTTGTTTCCCTCAGGCGGATGTCAAAAATTTCATTCAATATCACTTCTTACTTTTTTTTTTTCTTTCACTTGGTCGAATTTTGAGTACTTCGTTTAAATAAACTTCGAAATTGGAATCGTTGAATGAAATTAACTTATAATTTCAACGACGTGAGTGTCGTTTTCATTTTTCTAGAAACGATATTTCGTATTATCGGGACAATCGCTTTTTTCTGTTCGCAGCGTAGATAATTGTAAAACGCGATACGAGATTTTGACGCGTCGCGTCGTATCAAAATTCACCGCAATTTCCGATGACCCGTTTTCGTTCGATTTTCCCCAATAATCGCGCCGAAGAGGAAATTAGCATTTCAGCTTTCCACTGTAACGCAAATAATAATAACTCTCACGTGGAATTTATTCGGGAGCATTTTAAGATTAATTCGATATTCGAAATGACACTTCATCGCTAAAATTTCGCGTGTTGCATCTGATTTTGTGCTCCAATGTCCCGAAGAACTGGATAATGGATTAAAGAGAAAGCTACGTTTTAGGCGTAGTGAATATTGGCATATTCACTATATAGTCCTATTTTGTCTCCTTAGGACAGGCAATAATAAGCCAATAGAAAAATTAATTTCATTTTTTAAATTAATCTTTTTAACGTAACGATTTTATTCTTCAATCTTTTTATAATATAAAACGCAATAACCACCATTATATCTAATTAAAAAGTTCTACTTTCTCAACATCATAAATTATTTCATTTCCAATCACGAACCATATTATTTCATTTAAAAATATATCAGCTAGTTGCGCTGTCCATTCTACTTAAAATGTCAGACACCAAAGCACGATTTATCAAACTTCGAGTTTATCAAATGTATCCGACGAAATATTATTTATTCAAATAAAAGACTGTGATCGAGCAATTCCACATAACTTCGTTTCCTTGTAGTTTATTTATCAAACTCCGTAAAACGTAATATTTAACGTCATATCAGTGAAATATCCATGAATCATCAGATAAATTTTCAGAGATACGCTGTAGTACGTTCTTACGTACGTTCTTATATTTGTGTCTACAATTTTATTAATTTTCTTTTTTATATATTAACTCAGCACTTTACAATCTCGATAAAACTGCTTGGAACTGTTTGTCATCGGGAAAACTATAAATTGATGTCGTCGACACTTTAATTCGCGAGAAATGATTACTATTTTATTACACTCTTGCTCAAAGTCTTAATCCAAGCATTTTAATTGTCGACAATTCGAACTCTTGTAACTCTATGAAGAGAAAATGGTAAAAGAAATTTTAAATGATCGTTGTAAAGAAGAGATTTCAGTCTTTCAGATCGTGATGAATTTAGTTATGACAAAAATTTCTCAGTGTTCATAAAGGCGTTTGAATTTGTAAAATTCCAGAGAGAGAGAGAGAGAGAGAGAGAGAAAATATTTTTTACTCAGCTTCTTTCAAAAAATGATGGGAAAATATTTTCAAAAGAAACAAGATCGAAAATTACAAGCTTCACGCGTTTAAACGAACTCGGTTCGATTCCATTTTCGGATACGAATATTTGTTTTAACATTGGAAAAATTAAATAATACAGCTTACAACAAAGGACCCGTAAAGTATTGATACATTAATAGTTACATCATAAAATACACGTTAAATGTCTATCAATACACGCGGTTAAAAAATTTTACTAACTACGATAAATATTGATTATTAAAAGTGTTCTAAGACCTTCGAGCAGCAGCGTGGGCGTGTTATACGCGAGATTATTTTTATGAAGCTCGTAAAAAACCGTGCCACGTAACGAGAACTCTGTAAAATGAATGGAATAAAACTAGAATCCTGTTATAATGAGGGGTCGAGTTAAACGATTTTTTACTATGGCGATGTAATTTCAACGCGAACAGCTTATCCACTTTAGTAGCTCGTAGCTGGCGATGTGTACGATGTTTGATTAAATAAAATTCCATGCTATTGTAAAACCATGAAACACTCCTCGCATAGAAAAAATTATTTTCCAATGATTCGCGCACGATTTATAAGCTAAATTCGATGAATTTTCCAACCTCTTGTAGATGTATCACAAAATCAAATTAATCAGTTATATATTCGTATACAGAGAAAATATTTACCATTCTCGTCGAAAATTTTATTTCCTTTTCACAAAATTCTCGGAAGAATAAATTCCATAAAGTCAGTTGTTATTCGGGTCAAAAACTCGAACAAAAGTTCAAGCGAGATAAGAAACTTTATTGCACCGAGAGGAGGAATCTATCATCACGCTCGAAGGGAAGGGAGGAATAAACAGAACTCCTTTGTATTAGGAGAAAGAAGCCATGAAAAAGGAAACCACACCGACGGGAGAGAGACAGAAGAAAAAAAAAATGCAGAAAGGTGTAGATAAATTTCATTGATCGATCCGAGATGATTCCGGTTGGCGCGAGAACGCGGTATTCCACAGGCGCACGCCGCGCCGCGTCGAATTCCGTCAAGAGGAAGCGACGGTGTGCTTCCTGGCACCGCGTCGCTTCCGGCTGTCGATTATTTATGAAAAAGGACACTCCGAAGGTGAGGCGGGAACCTCGAGGGAAACGACAAATGGCGCGGTCGAAATAAAAATGGCACGACGGAAGTTTCGAACGACGCGGCGTCAGGAATTCACCGCCGTGTCGATCGATCGATCGTTCGCGCGATTTCGAATGCACCTCTTGCGAACGCGCGGCCGCGTTTTCAACGGCACGGCCCTTCTCCAATCTACGTATATACCGAACCAACAGCCACCGCCATAAAGAGAGCATTTGCATGCCGGCGATTTGCGATTCTCGGCTCGAGATCTTCCGGAAGAGGAAAAGAGAAAAGGCGAGGTGGCGCCTTTTTTTAAACCGGTGAATTCGATTCGACTACGTCCGGAGGATACCTCCGTTGTTTTTATAGCGCGGTCTGTAATTTTCGTCCGCGGATGTGGGACAGAATTGTTTAGGGTTTTATCGTTCCTTATGAAACGTGCCTTGTCAAACTTCATCTTTCCTATCGACGTTATGGCACGCTACGGAAATTTGTAATCATCACGGATAACGTTACTATAGAATCGGGAGATTTCACTCGTTGGTATAGCAGAGTTTTCTTGCACAATGATCTGGCAGTTGATAGGTCGACGTGTTGAACAGAACTTTCGATAATTTTGCAATTGCGCAATACTTGCGATATGTCTTAAATCGTACGTATTTCGTTCTCGTGATTTCACGATTTTGTTAAATACGATGATTAGACAAAAGGTGGCTTGTTTGAAGCTTGAAAACTTAATTTTTTTTCATTGGAAAGATTATTCTTCGTAAATTAGGCTTTTAACTAATGAATTCAGTAATTTGTTAGATGAACGTATAATGCAAATAATAATGATGATAATAATACGAAAATAATACGCAATATCAATTCTTGGAGCAAAGTTTCAGATTTTTAATTACTTCCTCGAGAGGAGAAGAAAAATCAATCACCACTTTTGTTGCTCCATCCACGTCTATTTTTCTTTCCTCTGTTAACTTGGAAATTTTCTCTCAGGATATATCGTTCGATTTTAGCTTCATTGTTTTCTAAGAATTAATGATCCCCGTTCTTAACAGCGATTTGAAAATAATTTGTAGTTTATTATCTTCACTGATAACTAGACCGCGAACTTTTATGATTTTTATAAATCATGTACTGTTGAGAATATGATTAAAAAAATGGAATATTGGTAGAAAATTGTTTCACGTAAACCAAATATTGTAGAAAATTATACTTTGGATATTTTATATATTTCCTCAGATCACTTGCTCTTTTAAATTCCCTATGAATGATAAAAATCCATAGTTTACTGATAATATTAATTAAATTATATATCAAACCATGAATTTTTTAATTCCATCTTCCATATTTCATTTTTCTCCGAGACATTTTATTATTCCACATATGAGATACTTCAAAAATAGCAGATATAATAATCTGATCTCGATATAGCACACGTCATAAAGAAAACTCGTATATCTTAATCATATCAAGAAAATTACGATAAAAGTTGGTATGTAAACAGCAACCTCGTATGTAAACTGTCAAGTGCAAATTTTTATTTTTAAAAGAAGGATCGATGATACAAACCTAAGAAGAGAGATAATTGATCGACTTTTGTTAGTCTTATCTATTATCCAAACAAGCAACAGTGAGCCTTGCTTCCGGTGTAGTTCATATAAACGAGATTCTATTATAGCTTTGGTGATTCTCAAATGCAGGGTGATTCATGACGAATTCACACATTGAAACATCACAAGCTCAAGTCAAAGGTTATACGCGCGCATTGTACATTTTCCTCAATCATTTATAACTTAGAAACAAAGTACCTAGGATATACATAGGACTCATATGACATTTTTTGCGTTATAGATCGTTGCGTTGTCAGATTCGAAGTATGAACACGCGTTTAAGAAATTAAACTATGCGATAAATATCCCTAAAGCATTGTCAAAAAACCAAGCGAATCGAGGAACAATCTCTTCAAGTCCCAAGTCACAATGAAAACTTCCCACCTTTCGTTCGATAACATTTCCACCGAGAAACTTACAGGTCGCGCAATGGCGTCTCTGATGGAGGGGCAGCCGGTGCATCGACAAGCAGCTGAAACCCCCTCGGCGAGATGCCCCGGAAAATCTTCAATTAGCATTCATAAGAGCGTCTCGATCCGAAGGATCGCAGGCTGAATGCAAACGGCCTCGCATTTGGAATTTGTGATTTCATCTGGCCGGTGCCGCCGCTTTGGGAAATTTGTAATTTACCCGGAGCGTGAGAGCTCGATCGTGTCCCACTCCCGCCCAACAGGCAAATCCCACGACCTGAGCTACGATCAGAAGGAGGCCAGCTAGCTTTTTCCAAAGTTTCGAATTCGAGTCGCGAGCCGACGTGCATCAGCATCCATTCTTACAGCCCCTGCGGGAGTCACGATTTCGTCCGTACCTCGCACGCTGATTTAGACGCGCATTGTCTGGCCGGAAGGCAAGGAAGAGCCGGTTTTATTGAAACTCTCACGGCGAGAAAGATGTCTCGAAGTTGGTCATCGCAAAGTTTTTCAGTTCGAACGGACTCGCGAGGATTAATCAAACGTTTCCCTTTGGTTCTCGAAAGTTTGTCGAATGAGAAAATTTCTCGAATTGATAAATTTAGGATCTCTCTCTCTCTCTCTCTCTCCCAGTTAAAGGGTTAATATAATTTAGAAAGATTAATAAATGGCCTGGAAATTTGCAGGTGGAATTTTCTGCAACGAATAAATTTAGCGAGAAGTTGAGACAATTTAGAAAGACTGACAAACGTTTCCTCTGGCTTCCGGAAATTTCGTATTCGTTGCAGAGAACAGCAAGAATTTTTCGATGATAAATTTAGAATTGTCTCGGTTGGCCCGTGACATGTTGAAGTAGATAATTTAGGAAAAATTCTATCTATTCGAGGAAGGATCGAATGTGAAAATGTTCCTTCCAAAAGTTGACGATGAATTTTGATGGACAACGAGAATATGACGAGGTCAGTAAATTTAAAATTCCCGAGCGTGAACGGTTGGAAAGAGGTTAATGAGAAGTGTCGTTGATTTCTGAAGTACAATGTATTTCTGCGTGGAATAAGGAAATTTTGAAGTGAATATCTTTAGAATAGCTCGAGTTGGTGTGACGAGTTAAAATAGTGAAAGAAGGTTACAGGGTTAATTTTCTCGAGTTGTTAATCCTACTATTCTTGAATTGCCTTATAAAAAGTTGGCATTAGTGAAACAAGTTAAACTCCTATTACTTTTTAATGTGGAACAAGAAAATGTTAGTTGCTCAATTGTCTTGAGAGCAGTTGGAACGATCTAAAGAGGTTAATAAAAATTATCTTGAGTTTCTGCAATTTGACAATGCATTTTGGCATAAGTGGACCAAGAAAATATTGTCAGACGTGCAAAAATATCTCTTAATTATTCATACTTATATATAAAATTACGTCTAAAGTTAATTTCGATATTTACATAATTCTGTTACTCTTCTGTTAAATATTTATATGTAAAATGACTAGTCTAAATATATCACTATGAAAGTTAAATGTTATAATTGCAAAAATTAAAAACAATAAGTTCAAAGTATTATAATTAAATACGTGGTAAGTGTAAATAAGTATGAAAGAAGTATGGCATAGTATGGCAAAGAAGACGTACAGAGAACGGAATTCCATTCACGTTTCAAATTAATCGAATGGAAAGAAATTTATGAAACTTTAAAATTGATCGACTGTTCCATTTAAGAGATTTTCTTTTCTTTGATATGTATTGCGTGAAAAAAAGAAATGGAAACGCGGAGAAAAAGTGGACGACGTTATTTCGTGAAGTGAACACTTTTATTAATGAAAGTGGTAGGAAGAAACGAAACGGAAACGATGAAGAACAGCCCAGTGTCCGACCGGATTTCCCGTAGACATATAAATATGGCTGCGGATCGTGAGCGGAGCAGGGAATCCGCCATGGATGTTTCTCTTCCGATAATCAATTCCTACATCGAAATTTATCGGACGGTGCAGTCGTCTTAACCAAAAGCGTTCCTTGCTGTAGAATAATTTCTTACGTATTTTGTTCAATAACTGTTAATCCAGATGTTTCACTTATTATCAATATTGTTTCTCAATTTTTTGAAAATATCTCGCGAATTTTTTTCCTGAAGATTCCTCTCGCGAAACTTCCACCCGACGATTTTCGTTAATTATTCAAAGACCCCCATGCCTGGGGAACAGTCCAGCAACTCCTGTGGAAAATTTCCTCGAAGAAAGTGTACAACGAAAACGCCTCCGGCTGGCTGATATTTTCGATAATAATTTACGGTTTGACAGTTTCGGCAGGTATTAAGCTCGATGCTTGTAAATTATCGACAGCCTCGCAAGAAGGCAACTTCACCAGCACTTTTCGTTAGCTTGGTGCTCGTCGTACATTAGCAGAATCACATTCGAATTAATTCTCGAAACAATTCTCAACACGATATTTAGTTGAACACTGAACCGGATTGAGGTACAGAACTTTTGCAAATGAATTAATTAATATAGTCACATATGAATCGAATTGAATTTCAATAATTTCTGTTGAATTACACGAATATTTGATTAATTTATTAAACTTTTCGTCGTTAACATGTCACTACGTTTCAATATCTTTTAAATATTTTTTAAAAAATACTTCAGAAGGAAATAATAAGTGTAGCTTTTGAAAAAGATCAACGTAGACGTTGTTCAGAGAACTTGACATTGATCTATTTCTTCTATATTTGGTAACTTTTACACGTCTGATATTGCAAGAAAAATATGTAAAACTTCCAACTGACTTAAAAGTTCTTTCACTTAAATTTTAAAACACTCTTATAAAAATATTCTTTATATTTGTATCCTTTATATCCCTTTACAACTGTCATCTATTTTACATTTTACTCAGTGGATCTTGACGCAAATTACCATCGAAATGTAACTGGCACAAAGCTTCCACTTGAAAATTTGCGATAGCAGATATTATTACATCCACCGACTGGTAGTATTGTTAAAAAAAAAAAAAAAAAAAGAAATGCCAGAGAAAGCTACGGTTCGACGTAATAAATAGACCAAGATAAAGCAGGAAATGGACCTGAGGAAGATCTTGAGCATTTAAGTATACATTCGAGTAAAGAATAATTACTTCAAAAATGGAACAAGATAACCACCAAGAGAGAGAGAAAGAGAGAGAAAGAGAGAATGCAACCAGAGATGTATACGTGTCTCATTTTTTTTACCCCGGGTCTTAATAAAATTCCTTCCGTTTCTCCTTTCTTCTCTCTTCTCTTATTTCGTTCTCCCCGAGATTTACTCTCCACTTTTTATTCTGGCCGGTTTTCCCCTTTACTTCGTCGGCCCTTTCCCTCTTGCATTTCTTCCGCAGCCGACGCATTGTCCTTCCATCACCTCGGGTTTGAACGCGGAATTGTTGCTGGAATTGCCGCGCTCGCCTCCGCTACTTACTTGGATATTTATGCTAAATAGGGATTTTGAAATACGATATTGTACCGCGGGCCGCTGAAGAAGAAGAAGAAGAAGAAGCTACCACCCCGAGCCGAAACAAGTAGAATGGGACGTTGGGATCGCTGCATTTCCACGTTAAAAGGAAAACCGAGGGCCGAGCGCGATCGATGCGATTTCTATTTATTTTCATTCGATGTTTTTATTTTATTTGATTCTCGATAAATGGAAAAGATGGAAAACGGTTACAGCGATACCTTATTCTTCGTTGGAGGAGAGGCATTGTACTTTCACGCGAATCATTCAGTATAATTTAATCTGATTTTTGATACTCCAAGGTAGAAAATATTTAGTTACACTTTCTTCGCGTGTTTCTTTCCGTGTAATTTTAAAAAGCGTTCTTTCCAGACAGATCTTTACTTATTCTTTCTTCTAGAGTCAAGTTTCGATGTTATTCGTTATTTTTTATTAATCAACGTACTCACTACGAGGTGGAGTTTCTTTGAAATAAGAGAACGTTTAACTCTAAGAATCAACGAGATACTAACAAGTCCAAAGTTAATGCTTAATTCACGTGCTCATTTCATATGAACAAAATAATGAAAGTTAACATTTAAAACTCCCCAGGAAACACAAAATCCCTAGTTTCAGTTCGTCTATGATTAACATGATTAACATGAAGATATTGAAACGAAGACGACGAAATCGGCGCGTGTAATTATTGTATTTTGCAGAGCGCCGATCGGCGAGTTTATTGAATTGCGCGTTTCGCGCCGATTGGAAACTGTTTTCCTCTCTCTCTCTCTCTCTCTTTCTCTTTTTTTCTTGCTCGTTTTCTCTTTTTCTTCCGAGATTGACTTCTCGACTTGACTGCCTATTCGAGACAGTTGAAGCATAAAGAAAAGATACGAGGATCAGAGGGAATTGTCGAGGCGAAATGGATCCTTTTTCGCGTGTCGAGGATCGCTCGATGCTTTAGGCTCGCTCCTCTTCGATATTCGAACGTACGATTTTCGTGGCGTCTCGAGATATATGTACGTTCGTGTCTCGTGCCACTCTTCTTATTTACCCGACACAATAAACGAGCGACGGTTGCCGAAGCGCGGTTCGTTTTTAAACGATGAATCTTCGGGAATCTACGACCATATAAATCGCGTTGCTCTATGAGGACCGTGGGATGTGCACGTGACAAATTGACTGAGGATTTTTACGCATTTATGGGGAATACGATGTATAAGAATATTTCCTATTATAATATTTAGACGAAACAAATTTCTACTTCACTTCGTTTTTCTTCTATTCACTTCCTCAAATACGTAAAATAACTGTTAGTGTGATTTGATTGGTTTTGTAATTTCGATTAAATAACAAGATTTTTAATACTACATGATTGAGAATGAAAAAACCTGCTAAGTCTAATGTAACATTGACTGATATTCTTGTACTAAGCTAATTAAACAGATATACGTATATTAATCCAAGCTCCTTCTTCGATTCTCGTATTCAATAATTTTAATAATTTCATTTTACACTGTTAAAAACAATGTAAATATAAATATAATATAATATAAAATAAATATAACCAGTGTAGAAATATATAAATGATAATAACATTCGAAAGATGTACATCTCTTTTCAGAATTTGGAACAGAGACTGAAGAAAGAAAAAGAAAGGAGGACGAAAGAAAAAGCAACCCAAAGAAAATACACGAATCGTGTCTTTTTTTTTTTTTTTTTTTTAATATTGTCGGTATTCGAAGCCGATCAACAATTTCACAGCTGTTTCGGACGTATAATTCGCCCGGCGAGCGAGATGTTTTTGAAAGTTGTTCGGACGTGACGCCTTCGGCGTACCTCCGAGCTGTAATCGCGTTAAAAAGTCATGATGATTTTTTCTTTTTTCTTTTTTTTTAGTTTTATATCAACGTCAATGGGGAGTTAGCACACGGGAGATAGCTTTCGGCCAGGTTTTTCGTTTTCGACCGGGCGATCATTCATTTTTCATTGGATACCTCGCGGTGACGTAAGCTTCCGTCGAGAGCAGAAAATTGGATTCGAAGTCGATGTAATATTCATTTAAAACATTTCGCGTCTTTCTTCTTCGAGCATCCGAACTTTTCTCTCCTTCTCTCCACTCGACGTCGATTTGCTTTCTTTAATGGTCTAACTGCATCTTTCTTAATTTCAAGAAGGCACGAAATCTTGAATAAATTTTGCACATCCTAGCTTGCGTCGTATTGCAGAACACTGTTTGCCAATAATTTCTTAAACTTCTCTGTTAATAATAACGATAAAAGGTAGGTAGAGATATTCGTACCTCTCTGGCTTTGACGAAATAAATCTGAGAAACATGTGTACCTACATCATTTCCAAATGCAATATTTAAAGAAACTCCATTTCTAAATTTAACATTTAAGAAATACATTTAGGACGATTAATATTTCATAATAATGAAAGTCATAAAATAAAATATTTATGTCTACTCGGGGAAGTCGTCGTTCCAACTTGCTCCAAACTTCATGCTCGAGTGCATCACGCTGTATCAAAAATTCCAATTCAAAACGTTTGCAAACGTTCGCCTGTGTACGTACATGTGTGCTTTCGAGCATCCAACATGCAACGACGAACGTTTGTTCCATCGATTAAGGCGGCCGTTTTCCGTTTTTACAATCGAACGACAAAGCGTATCGAAACTTTTACAATTGTCAAACGCCTCGTAACCCAGCGGAGTAAGTGGCTCGTAACAGTTAGCACTGCGTTCCAATCTATCGCGCGTTCTTTATCGTCTCGAACCTAATCGGATTGCAAACTCTCATTGGCAAACGACAGAGGCACTCGGCTACGAAACGCGGCGGTCCCCCATTATATAACAACTTCCGTATATAACTCGTGTACACGCGTGTCTACAATCGTCGCCGGGAACGCAACGTTTCCAAAGGCAATCAACCGTTTTACATCCACTGCAGACACACAATTTACTCTGTCCCCGCACGCTTCTTACTACACTGGCGTTCGACGTTTCTAACGTGCGTCGTGCCGTTTCATTTGCATCGATACACTTTCCAACGGCTGGTACCGGAAACTGCTGGTACGCAACACATCCCGCCGCCGGTTCCATCGTGCGCGCGTTGCACGGCAACTTGAAACGCAGCTTTTTCCGGCTTTAGACGATTCACGCTCGAGTTCGTTTCAACGTCTGCCCGTTTCGCCTCATATCGCCGTGTTTTTCACGTGAAATATTTTCGCAAAAGTCGAATCTCAATGAATCCTACCGGGAGGGGGAGGGGGAGGAGAGAATTTTGGGCGCACTCATGCTCGACGGTTCTGGGACACTTTTTACTTGTATCTTTTTTTCTAGATTGTTTGTTACATAAATTGCTCAATTTTCTCAATTTCGACACGAATATAGTAGATACTTTCGAGCGGAGGCATAAATATATGGTGAACATTGAAATTGTTATGTGGCCACTGAAAAACTGAAGGGTTTGAAAATTTATGGAAAAAAGAATTTTGATTAATAAAAATTTTAATTCATAAAAATTACACAATACTGAAAAAAATCCATTAATTATATTTCCAAATAAAATAATAAAAAATTAGAAAAACGTGTGTTTGTAAAAGTTATTTTTATACCATTCAATCTTTTCAGTGACCACCCTGTATTTCGATGGCCAGTCTATATTTACAGTTCCGCATTACAAATTATATTTATTGGTCATAGCTTAGGTTTCACGTATTAAATGGTAAATACTATGGTCATATCTTATATATATATATTTTTTATATTCTTTACAGTATTGCAATTTTCCCCCTTTCCCCATCAAACTCGCTAATTTTCAATCATCACGTGACACACGCGTTAATTTCAATAATTTAAGAAAAAAAATCAGTGAAACACTTCAACATTTGACATCTTTTTTTTTCTCCAATGAAATGAATTTTCAATTTTGCATCGGTGCGAAATATTTCCGAAGGTATTCCTCGTTTTTTTTTCTTTTTGCGCACGATAGAATTACCCGAGATGTTGCATTTTTCCCGGGAGGAAGTGGAAAGTGCGTTTTCTCCGACACGGTGGCCGAAAATTTGCAATACTGTTATCGCTCTGTCAGAAGCAGAATTTGTCGAAACGAGTCGCGTTTGTCTCCCGAATATTTCCCCGAAATATTCTTCCTGACTGTCACTGGGCGAGATTTACAGACAACGTGAACAGTCGCGATTCCTCCGTAACACACGCTTTCTACGACACGGCGACACTGACAATGACTATTCTAGATTCAATCCTCTATTCTTGATGAAAAATACGAGGTACTGGGATAGAAAGTTGTAATACACGCGAAAATGGGTTTGCGAGAAAGGGTAGGTACAAAATTACGTTTCTCTTTTAGTTACTCGTATTAACTCACTTTAAGGTTCCAACGGACACGTTCGTGATATGTAGTTTGAATAAACTTTTTGAGGTAATTAAACGAAGTAATACACACACACACATATATGCATGTATATACTGTTTAATATGTGAAGTGAAAATGTAAATTCAAACCCCTTTGAAACTATAATTTAAAAGGAAAGATATAGTGAAATGTTGCCGTATATTATTAGCATTTTGTTAAGTTATATTTAAACAATGTTTCAAGCTAGAAAATAGTTTTGATTGGATGAAATTAAAATATATATCATCGATCAAATATAAATTTCTGCTAACATTGAATTGAATATAAATGAACACAATAATATCAATAACATATTACAATATATATTGAATAAATATATGTTTAAAAATGAATGCATTTTTTAATTTGTTATATCAGTAAAATTATCAAAAGTCTGAAAGTTTAATACTAAACGAACATGCATACAACGAACTGAGAATGCACACATCCCTTTAATATATTTATTCAATATAATAATAAATAACATATCATCAGTATTAATGATTATCGATTATTATTTATTATTATTAATTAATTTATCTGCACAACTATTTCATTAATCTTGCCTAAAGTCGTTACACATTATAAAATCTAACATTCAAAGAGAAACGAAACAATTGCTTTACACGCGATCGTAGAGTTGAATGTCTAACTTCCGAAAAATATCGATCGAACGTATTGACATACGCGCGCGCGTATGAAAAAGCGATAGAACTGCGATTTGGATAGAAATATTTTCTCTATTCGAGCGCTGGCTCGTTGCAGACCACCGAGTTCGAATTCGAGCGCGAGCGACAGTGTCCCTTTTTGTATTTTCGTTCCCTGAAAAGCGCGAACGAGATGCACCGGCGTGTGACTAAATACCTCACACGAAAACCCAAAAACGGGAATCGTATAATGGCGCGATGAACAAGGGGGATCTGATACGAATTCACGGCGTTCCTGTTAGTTTCGTTGTAACAGCGATGCTGGCGTAAGAATTGAATATGCGGTATGGGTTTTCACTTTTCTTGCCACGAGTCCATTTTCTTTTCTTTTTGGGAGAAACATTTTTTTTTTTTACTTTTTTATTTAGAGTTCACTTCGAACAGTGGTTCGAATGACACATTAAATTAGTCAGATTCACTGAACTGTGATCATGGTACTTTTGGGTTCTAACAGTGCTCACAAATTGATTGGTTTCTAGCGTGTCAAATGTCTAATATCTTTACGATAATAAATTATTATGCATTGTCTGAGTTATCGTAGTTTGTATCACTTGATTCGGACAATTACAAAAAATTCTCGATAATTAAGACTGTATTTCGATTAATTCTACTAGTGTAAGATAAATTACTTGGTGCCTTAAGAAAAGAAGTCAAATGTTAGCCTTGTCTGACTTATTGTACTTTGTACTACTCAATTCGAATAGATACAAGAAACCCTTGGTAATTAAGGATCCTTCCAATTTTATACAGATAAATTATTTGATTGAAAGATAAGTAACAATGAAGTGTACAAACGAGAAAAGTATATTTCAAAGAGAAATTGTTCACTGACTTACCTCGAACGGCAGAATCGTTGTCGATTTGGAACTTCAAAGACGCCGCTCTTCTGGAGAATCTCAGCGTGTGCCACATGTCATCGTTCAAACCTTGTCCAGCAACCAGCGTCTGAAGACAAACGAGGAACGTCGTGTTATTAAAAAAGGAAAACAACTTGATGAATTTTACTCTTCTTACTCTACAGAAATCTGTTATTTTTTTTTTTTTTTGAAATACCACTAAGCCAAGCTTAATCGTGTAATTAAAATTGTCAATTTGGACTTATTAATACATTTCTCTGGAATTACTGAAATTTGATTATTATTCTTCATTAAATATTCCAATTATAAAATACTTCTCAAACTACATAAACCTGTTCTTAAATTTATTTAAGAGAAAAAGAATTTTGAAGTTTAAAAAAATCTGCAAAAAAGGACAATGTATAAAAGTACTAAAAATATTCATAATTTTCATTTGATACTTATTGTATAATAATGACTAATGCCAATAATAATAAGCTACACTACAGTTAAAGCGATTCAACCAAATTAGTACCAGAAATCGTTTCACTCAGAATCAACCACCACTTATTTCAGAATCAAAATCTCGCGTTCAGAATTGTGTTCAGAATTGCAGCCAAGCCGCAAACCTGGAATTTCTGTTCCGATTTTGGGCTTATCGGCCGCCTTGAAATGAAATTGATTGCGTGTTGCAGGATGAAACCGCTCAAACACCGAGGAAATTCGCGTGGCCGCGCAATGAAAACACCTCGGCGGAAACGTGCCGATTGAATTACATCGTGCGGATGTAATAGCGGATACTTGAGCGTGAGCAATTAATGCTTTGCAGTCGTCGGTCATTAACAAAGCAAAACGCGATTTATTCTTCGAGAGTCGTTGATCCTCCAATTCTTCCGTTAATCTTACTTTTCTCCAAAAGGTAGGGTCGTTCTGACAAGTTTCGAAAAATTAAATTGTTTTGTCTTTAACATTAGGAGTTACTTTTGGACACTGGTATTTTTGTACTTTTTAAATATTTTATTACTTTTTATTATTTATTATATTTTATTACATTTCATTATTTATTAATAATAATGATATGATTATAAATGTAAAGTGTATAATTTATTTAGACAAAAATATGATTCTATGTGCTCGTTTATTATATGTTAATTTATATTAAAGATTGCGTCGCGTTATCTGGAGGTGTATGAGCATGTGTCAGTAGAAGAAAATACGAAAGCATCGACCGATCGAATGATACGTTGCTCGGTCGATTGATCGATATGTGAGGAGTATCGCTTCGGAATCTCTGCACGTGATTGCGGTATAAGGCAGTTTGAAATAATTTTCGTCGAACGACGGACCAGCCGTCTCGAATTTATGGCAGTGGAAAGCAACGCGACCGGTCGGACGTGTGGTCGTCTCGGTCGAATGAACTTTATGACGGGATTTCAGATTCGATCCGCGTCATAGATGCTGCTATTTCTTTACCATAATCCACGACAACTTAAAGAACCCATTTTCTCTTACTCACTTACTTTATTTCTATAGAATTATAACCAGACTCCGCAATTACTCGAATAAATTTTTCCTTTCGGACGATAACTTCGAGTTTTATATTTTAAAAGAAATTTCTCACTTTTGCTCTCAATTGTTTACGCTTAAAATTATTTGCTTGAAAAGCTCGAGACTTTTTTTAGAATGTTTCGATTGTAACTTATTGACTATCATTATCTCAGAATTGGAGATTTGGAAGAATCCGCAAATGTTTAAAATTCTAATTAAATAATTCGCGATTTCTCGCGTAATTCAATGTAATGAGTTATTATTCTACGTCTAATCAATAATTCCTCGCGATCAATGATAATTTGATTCAACAGAAGTTGCAAATACAATGAAAAAAAAGGAAAGGAATGAATATCATGGAAGAAACAAACGAAACAATTTTGATCGAAGAACGGTAACAGAGATTAACGCAAATCCACTTTTGTCTGCGTGTATATATTTTCATAAAGCGAGAGAGAGAGAGAGAGAGAGAGAGACGAAATGTATGCACGACCCCGTTATTCAGAGCTCGGCGCAACGATCCTCGATACACATATAGTTAACCATGCTGGCGAGTATGGTAACATCGATAAACTAACAACACGGGAGCGCCTCTCGTTTGGTTAAACCACCATAAATCCGTGCAACTCGTCACTATCTGCTAACTGGTTCGGTCCACGCTGCCAGCCGCGATATTCATCTATCACGTGGCACCTGACACACGTTTGTCACCTGACGTCACCTTTACACCGCCAGCTATCGTTCGTGTTCGCCTCTGTGAAATTTAAACGTTATTTTCTCGGTGACGAGCCCTCGATCGACGACAGTTACGGCTGTCCCTCAACGAATTCATTCTTATTCATTATGATTTTGACAAGAATTTTGTATGTTTCAGTATGTCGTCTTTCGAGATGTGTCTTCGTCGATTGTTATTGAGACGTTTCGTGGATCACCTGTCATTTCGTAATCTTCTCAAAATGGATTTCTCTTTGAGCAACACTGATTACTGCATTTACATACTGTTTATTTACGTGTTGATACATTAAAACTAAATAATAACTTTGTATACGAAATCTTCAAATCTAAATTTCTGTCTATGTTTCATACAAATTCGCGATTCCAACTAATTTTACCCTACCTTGCACTAAATTTCTAATTTCTTACAAAAACCAACGTCTCAGTTAATCCTCGATTTTCCTAAAAGCTGTACGAGAATGCTCTACTTTGGATACTTGGTATATTTCACTGCATTTTCCAGCTTCCAACAAACGTGTAATCCATAGTGTCTACTGATTCAAATCTTCCAAAATCTACAAACTGTCCACACTCTGTCACTCCCCTCGAAACAGAAAAAGGAACGACTTACTCTGCGGTCGAGGGGGAGGGATTGAAATAACAAAGGCTCGACTTGAAAATTCTAACGTCGGTCGGCTGGAGCCGAAACTCCGCTGACGAGGTTCACGAAAGGTGACGCGAAAAAGCACTCTTAACAGCGGGAGCCAAGTGAAATTACATAGAAAGTCTATCAGTAGACGGATATTACGGTTCTCTCCCGGTGGGAGAGAACTTTATCGCCGACTCACGCTCGGATAATCGCGCGTCTCTTGCCGCTACCTACGAATCAATCCGGCAATTAAGGGACGTTTTGTCGCGGCGCTCCAGCCCGATTCGTGGGCTTTATCGAATTCATCGGCTTCGCTTGGCTCGCCGCGCAGGAAATCGCAGCTGCATAAAGCGTTCAATCATGCCACGCCGCGCGATAGGGTTTTATCGATTGCCAGACGGCGTGCGTCTTTTTGCATTGGCGTGCTCTATCGCTCGTCGGCGATGTTATTAAAAATATCGTTTAGAAATCCAACGACGCAGCTACTCGTCGATAAACTATTTCGCTCAGGGTTAGGCGAGGTGACAAAAGGGATCTTTAAATAGGAAATTTCTGTCCTGGAGGCCTCGTATCCGTTTTTTCCCCGTGGGTTTTTTCGTTTAGTGATGATGGTTTTCGTAAAAGGTCGTAACGTGAAACGAGAGGGGAAGATTGTTAATGAGGAGGTTTAATAACTATTAGTAACTCTGGCAAGGTTTAATTTAATCGTTCGGTGCAGTTCGTCAAGAATTCTCGTTAATTATTTTAGTATGTAACATTCGGTGATCGATAATAAATATGCAATGGATTTTTTTTTTTTAGTATCAATCGAAAATGTTCTAGATTAGCGACACGAATTAATCAGATTTTCGAAATTAATTGAATATTTGCATGTACGGTGTTTGCCGTCGAGTAAATTTAATAAATCAGACGGTACCGATGAAGCTTCGTGTTTTTTTTCTTAAAAACAACAGACGCTTATCGATATGTTCCGAATGGTGATTTGCGTTTAATTATAACGCATTGTGCGCCGAGGACAGGCCTTTGTCGGCGTAATTGCGATCAATCAATAAAACAGATCGCGAAAGTAAACTTAATACGATTATTCAACGTTCCTCGATTGCAGTTAACATGCAACAATGCTCGATCAATCGAAACTGTCGCGTCGAATCTTTTAATAATGTCAGATTTTTTGTTCGATTCAATTCCATTCGATTCGAGTGTCATTTATAAATGAAAAAAAAAAAAAAAATGGAACGATTGTTTAAAATTACGGTTCTTCGAGCGCGATACATCGTTGGCGAATTCACAATTGCCATTATACTGGCTAATAATTAATTTATTTTAACTCTCTCGAGAAACAGCGGCGCACATGTGTACACTCGCAAACAACATACTACCTGCTAGATATTCCAGAATAAATGTGTCTAAAAATGAGAAAACGATCCTGAAGAGTGTTTCCGTTGAACGTAATTTGATAATACTTTCACAGAAAGTTGAACAGTAAAAAAATAGAAATCAATCTACGCGAAGATCGTCAAACGTAGTCGAATCAATGAAGTTAAATTTAACGTGCGCGAATAATAAAACTGAGAAGAAAGAGATGGATTTTTTGCAAGAAATCCACACAACGATCCGAGTACCTACTTCGCAGCATCGAGCGTCAAACCTACACCGGCAAGCAGGACTTCCGATCTACCATTGCGGAGAAAATTAACGCGGTCCAAGTCGAGGAAATATCTCTGTCGGTCGTGGGAGACTTTCACGAGCTCGTGAGGGGAACGTTCTCGCCTTATCGCCTTCATTCTTCGATTGCTTCTTCCTCCGACGATCCATCGAGGAATTCTGCCTCTCTCTCCCCGACCGAGGCAAGGGGAAACCGAAACGATCTCTGATCGCAAGTAAGAGAGAGAGAGAGACGCGTCTCAACGTGGCCGATTGCACTATCATTCAGGAAAGAAACAAACCCGAGAGAGGGAGAGAGAGAGAGAGAGAGATCCGTTTGTTCGTTCGTTCTCCTTTCACCGGAAGAATTATTTCCAAGGACGACTCCGGGACATTACTTCCGGTCCGTTTGTTTCCCACGGATAAAACTCGTCGGACGTAGGCGAAAGAAAATAAATAGAGAGATGACGCGGTGCGCGACGATCGGGAGAAATGGGAGAAAAAATGAGGGATCGACGAGGGATTGAACGAGTTGGGGAGCGTAGGGCGGAAGGAGAATCCTCCCGGAAATTGATCAGGCGATCGTAAATATTTGACGAACCGGGGCAAACTTTAATTAAAATTCGCTATTTGAATATTCGGTCGGCTACAAAGAAATTTCTCCGCGGGAAATCAACTTTAGCCCTGCCTCTTTCTCTCTCCCTCTTCCTCCCTCTCTCTCTCTCCCTCTCTCTTTCCGTGCGTTAATTTGTACCGCCTCTCTTTAGATCATTTAATAGATCGTTCCTTTTCTTTCTTTTTCTTCCGTCCTTTCGTTTTTAATCCTTAAGTGGACGCTCAATTTTATCTCAATAATTCCAATCCAACATTTTAATTCAATAGTTTTAATCCAATACAGTTTAGTTTATGGTTTAACAGTGTGGAATTTTACTTTAGTTTTAATTTATATCGATATTGTACTAACAACGACATCAACGCGTAATACAATTTAAAAATTGGAATCGACTGTGCTTAAGTCCCAGTGATTAAGTTAATAATGGATTAAGGATCAAGGGACAAAACTGATGTTAAACGCGTTGGTTTAATTATTGGGATAAATGTGCGATATTAAACGTCAGTCAAAACGATAGCGATTTGATTATTACCTAGAATAACAGAATCTTGCAATTAGTTTGAATAATTTTACACGTATAATCTGTGACACGTGTACACGCGTGTGTAATGGAGATAATGGAAGTTCTGTGATAATGATTCGATCTGTTTATAGTACTAACTCGTTCATATTGTTTCCATCATTTGTTCGACGTTCGCTGCGGTATCTCTGTTCACACTGATTCGATCTGTAATTTCGGTAAATACACGCAACTACGTTTTCGGGTACACGATCTTCTCACTCAATCTCGCTTCATTCGGTTCACGTGGCAAATGTCGTTGTCTGATCGGCTCTAGTTTCTGTTACTTCAAGACCATACTTATTTTTTCAATGAGGCTAAAGAATATTTTAGTATCGATGTAATTCTATTTTTAACAGAATATTCATTATGGAATTTGAAGTCTCGTTATAAAGGTTGATTAAAAAAAATTTCCCAGATGTTTGCAGGAAAATATATTTTCTCCTTTCTAAAGTTACGTTTCTTAGGAAATTCAATTTAATTTTAAATATATATCTTCCAGTTTCTGAAGATCCTACAGCTCGTTTTATTTTCGTAGATCGTTCTGCAGTGAATTCTGAGTGAACTTTTGAACACGTCTGTCGTGTCTTTACGCTCTTCGTTTATCTTCGATCAGCTAGTAGAGCATTCCATCTCTACGCAGCGTGCGTGTGTGTGTAACCAATTTTGCAATCGCGGTGCTTCCAGTCGGTTGCACAATAAATCGCTGAGCGATTTCGAGGTCAGATGGCTGATTCGTTTATTAATCGATTCATAATGCAAATTCGTTAACTTCCAACCCCCCTCCCTATCGCGTAGTTCGTCCCACTTTCATTTTATATTTTAATCACAGCATTTTTGCGGTCACTTGCGAAAATTTCAGTCATGCGAACAAATTCCATTTTAGTTTCCAAATAAAAGTATGATGGATCTTTCTTAGCGGTAAATACTCTTTATTATTATTACTGAGAATACATTTTTATTAAAGATGACGGCTTACATCTCCGTATTTTAAGAATAAAGAATTTACTGACTAATACATTAATTTAAATATTAAATATTATAATACATATATAATATTATACATATTATACATATATAATATATAATTTATTATTAAATAAATTTAAATATTATTAATAAAATATTAATTAATATTAATCAATGAAATTTAATTTAAATATGCATGTGTCGTTCAACAATTACAAAATTAAAAATCGATTGGTTTTTAAATAGAAATTCGCTGTTACTTTGTCTCTGACTCGATAAAATTTCCTATTTCCTATCGAATTAACTATTTATTTCTAGAATAAACAATTGTCCAGCAACTTTATTTCATTCCCTTTTGACCTTTCGAATTTTCCTTTTTTTTTTAGAAATATATAGAAATACCGTAATATCTGTGATTAAAAAAGTTCTGGCGACCGAGTGCCAATCAAGACGAGATCAATAATTACAGACAGGAAGTGCATCGAGTTAAAATTTGCACTTTAATATATTCGTGTGTTGGTTATTCGAACGTTTCGCTGAATCCTTCTCCAATTTATAACCCAAGTTATGGTGTGGGTAGGTAATTTCGCGCATCGTTAATTAATTCGACCCATTTAATTGGCATACAATGTTCACCCACTGACCTAATTTCCGTTCGTACCTGTTTACCGGCCGGACAGCTTCGAATCTATTTGCACATATGTATCTGAATACAGTTCAAGTATAACGTCATTTATTGAATTGATAAGACTTACCGCAAGCATCATCTGTCGAGTTTCCATTGTGAACATTAATACACTGGTATCTCTCGAAAATGATTGACATTTAACGAATAAAACAACTGCCTTAACACATTTAAAAGAAATAGATCTAGAACTAATATATGTAGTTTTGTATAAAATATCAATTATAAATATAACTCGTGTTATGACAATCAACATTTTCTGAAATATTTTGTTCAAGATATACACTTATTAATTTTTTAACTTTTTTAGACAATTAAAACTCTTGTATATATTTTCTCAAGTTTGTTTGATTCATACGGCAGAAGTATTTTATTGTTTAATTTGTTACAGTTTTTAGTGACCAAGATTAAAGAAAAAATTTTGCTAATCTTGTGAAATAGAACAATTTTCATTTAAAAATGGTTTTTCTTTTGTAATCTTCAATTGTTAAATCAATTTTCTAGTTCGCTTTCCTTCATCAACCACAAAGTGAAGCGTGCAAATTTTTTTTAGCATGTGTCGAAGGATTTGTCCAGGTTAATTGAAATGTTCATTACTGCATCAATTATTCCGTTTAATTATCGAGACCGTGTAAAGGCCGAGATTGAAACATAAACGTAAATTACAGCCTCCTCTAATCGTACGCGATTGTATTCTAGAGGTTCAACTAGTTTCCATCCGAAATAGAGGTGTGAGCCCCCGTAACTGTATTTCGGGCACAATTTTCACCGATGAATCTGGTCGTTAACGACATCGAAAACATTTAATATAATATCCAAAAAAAGATTCGTTCAAAGTTTGACAATTAAATCAAGTTTTAATTAAGATACGTTTTCTTTCACTCGCCAAAAATTAATTTTCGTAATTGCGAAGAAACGAATCACACTCCGGACCGTTACTTCGACCAATTTTGATGTTCGTTATTACGTCTTTGACTGCATTTACAGGTACTCTATTTAAATTTAAATTTCACCAAGTTTCCTTGTTAATCACAAATTTCAATGAACTTTAAGTCGAAAGATTGTAAAAGCCGTGTTAATTTGTAATTTTAGCGAATCGGCTTCTAAAAATTTTTGTACTGTGTTCTGGGTGAAAATTTTAATTTAATTTAATTATAAATTATTTGGAGAAAGGGAACTGCCAATTTTTAAAGTTTTACAAAAAAAAAGCACTTTACTATAAATATCAGTTACTTATTACTATACGACGAAACATTTCAGCACGTAGCCGCATGGAATATATTTCAAATTATAAAGCACATACGTTTGAACTGAACGCATTTCGACTACATTGGAAATTAATTGGTCGAATTAAATTGGAAATTATTCGCCCCGATTTTGAAATATTTCCAGGTTCAATTAGGAAGCATTCACTCTGAGAAATTGTATAATTACTTTTACCGATTGTAATTATATCAAATAGAATTCGGGCATGATCGTATTTTGCAGAATTTTATTAGAGTTTTCCAATTAAAAGTTCACTTTGCATTTTTGAAACGTCATGTATTATTTCAAACAACTAAAATTAAATGCTGTTCGTCATTATATATTACTTTAGTTTTAAAATATCAACATTTGGATTATTTATTTAATTCCATTTGATTTTAATTTCATTCGACTGGGACGGTTGTTGCAAGTTTTGCACGTACTATTTCATAAAATAATGTACACACACAAACTATTACGATGTATAAAACTGCAACGTGCAATAGCGAGACGAGTAAGAGATGAAAATGTTGCGCGTTAAAATAACAGACAGCAGAAGTCATAAGGAAAAAAAAGTAACGATGACGATGAGAATCATAACAAAGGTTATCGTGAAATAATATCCCACACAGACAATATTTTCTAAACGTTAGATGAATCTTAAGAGGAATAATTAAATCGATAAATAAATTCAAAAATATTCAACCGCGAAAATACATGAAATTCTCAAATAACATAAAATAATTATTTCGAAATTTACCTATTTACCTATCTGATTACCACAAAATAGTTACTTTTTAGTTAGTTACGTTAATATTCAACGAAACATGCCTTGTTTTTATTTCAAACAAAATCTGCCCCATCCCCCTTGGCAAAGCCATCTGCCCAGTTTCTAAAAAGAGAGGCAAACTTTCGGTGTCGCTGTGCATTTTAATTTCATTCCTGGGACAATGCTCGAAAAAACGTGTCCAGCTGGCTTTCGACTAAATTCAAAATTTGAGAGGCATTGCGATTTGGTGCAACTCACTCGCAACTTGCGAGAGCACGCAGCGTTCTCCGTTTTATGTACAATGTTGTTTCAACGTACGTAAGCTGCTCGTATTCGTGATTCCAGTTTGCAGAAAGGCGAAGCGTTCGGCGACACGGAGCGCACATTGGATCCGGGTAAAATGAAGCGAGCAAGCAGCTGCATTGATTAAATAACGAAGCCTGAGCGTTTCGACTTTCCGCCGACTGCAACGGAAACTGCATCCTCGTTGCAGTATCGCGGAGGCATAAACGTCAGAATATACGAAGACGTATAGTACACACCGCGGTTACGACGATATCTTTGCGTGTTTGCTTTCACACACTTCCATGCTCTTGGATTTCTTACCGATGTCTAAATTTACAATCGAACGATTCATAATCACACTGCGGATTTTTATGCGCTTCTTGAGATTTAAAGATCATTGCAGGGACGCAATGTTTAAAATTGTATAAAATGTACGCTCCTGAGCAAGAATTTAGAGTATCTTAAGATTTCAAAGGAAGTAACGATTTCTTTGAGTAAATGGATATTTCATTCGTGACCAGACTGCGGATTTTTGTACATACATATGTAGAAATTTTCCAGAATATACATACGTAATGTTTTAAAGAAGTAATGATTTCTTCAAAAATGTAAATGCAGATATGCAAAGAAGAACTATTGTATCTAGTTAAATCACGAAATATTATTATTACATGCAAATTTATCGAATTTAAATATTATATTTAAAAATGTTGTGTTAAATTTATTTATTATGGGATTTATATTTAAATTTATTTATTAAGGGTGTTAATTTACCTATTAGTAGATTCCAAATTTTATTGAATAAATTTCGATTTAGAACCAAATTAATTCTCGTTTTATTCGAAGCCGAAACACAGGCCATTTTTTATTATCCGTAAAACAGAAAAAATTCGACAAGGATTTGGCTCAAACAGATACTGAACTATTATTTCACGATGAAATATTAAATGCAACGAGTCAATATCCAGCGTCTTTCTCTCTTACAGCAGTACCTTCTTCGCCAAAGAACTTGAACCTTCGGGCGAGCCATGAATTATGAATAGACGTCACTCTATCGGCCGCGTCTATTTTCGTTCGATTTGAATTTTTACAGTCAATTTATTCTGTCGTGGAAAAACGGGCCGAATGAATCGATGAATTATGATCGTGCTCGGGATGAGCAAGCTCGTTCGAATTTTCATGCGTTATCGCGTTCCACGGAGCCCGTGGATTTCAATTTACTCACTGCACTGCAGCCAATGCTTCTTCACACTTTCCTATATCCTAAGAATGCAGACGAATAATTTTCACGCAAGATTTTACAGCCTTGCAAACCACTTGAAACCGCGTAATATTCCAATCTCACTGTTACGTCTCAAATGTTCGGCGCGAGCTGAGATCGTTAGTGGATCGGTATATTGGAAAATTCGACGAGTGTATATCAATTTATTTCTGAATTATTTAAAGGAAATTTTATCGTGTCACGTGTTAATAATAAAATATGAGAATACGTACTGACGAGAATAATTGAGAATGTAGAATGCTCAAAACTCTATATATTTTCACTATTTAAATTCAATATACTATTATTAGTAATTAATAATAAGTAAAACAAAGTCAAATTGTACCCTATTAAAAATAAGCAAATGTACTTTGCTGGCGTAACATTCTACATTGTTCGAAACTGGCAACAACAGATGTCCATTAATTTTTACTTCGTCCAACCACGATCAAATAAATTAAGAAAAGTCTTCGAATTTTCCGTAACTATACAGTCGGAGCACGTTGAAAGACTTTTCGGTTTTAGACCGGCACACCTCAACAGTTTCTTCTATGAATATTACGCTGTTGGTAGCATTGTGGTCAGAGAAACAAGTAAACTCCCCGCAAAAAAGGGCAAAAGGCTTCGCGTAACGAAATATTCTTTTACGGTATTCTACTTTGTTATTTCCATGTACCGACCACAGCAGTATTACGATATTCTCAGATCTCTAATGAGACCGGCTAGAGAACACCGGAGAAACCAGTGTCGGAGTAACGTTATTAACTAAGAACTTTATAAGTACGGAATTCGTGAAAGTCGAAAAAAAAGAAAAAAAGGAAATTTACCTCCGTGTTCCATTTTGTTCAGCCATTTTGTAATTTCGTTTTACGATTCAAGAGCCGAATTTGGTCGTAACGTTCGTTTGTTACGATAAGGAGACGACTACGGTAATTTCAGTGACTCAGTAAATATTAATTAAAAATCATTTTTTAACGTTGTTACAAATTTTTCGAATATAAAGATAATAGAGAAAATCTTGACGTCCAGGTTTCGAGGTATTTAATCTTATTTTCCACTTTACACCATTTTAATTGTAAATGAAAATTGCCTATCATTTTTATCAAATGCAATGCAAAATATAGCTTCAGTTAAAAATAAATTACTCACTTCTGATTTCCTATAAAACTTCACGAATGTATCGTTTGTATATTCACAATTAATTAATTTTATTTTAAAGAACCTTTTCGAATCATCAAATAGCATATAATTTTAAAAATCAAGAGAAGCGAGACCTCGTCATACTTTTGCAATAAGCACAATTGAAATATTGGAATATCTCCTCATCGTTGCATTCAATTACGAAGGAAATTAAAAAACATTCGAACCGAATCGACTCACCTTCTCCTTGTCTCCGATGTGGATCAGCATCTTTGCTTTGCCTTCTTCGAGATAGATCTGCAATCGATCCGAACTGTTCTCTAAACTCGTAGCTAGCAGAAGGCCGCGAGGTCTAGTCGTTTTGAAGCGAACTACTATCTCCTCGGTCTGGGTTTTCGAATCCTCTGGCATCAGCGCTGTCATTTGCTGCGTCCCGTTCAGATGTAACGTTGACGCGTCTAAATACAAGTAGAAATAGAATTATTTGTCGTACGTGTGCGAATAATATCGTATCATTAAAACAATAATATTGCACATTATTAAAATGATCTTCATTCTTAATGTGACACGACACCGGATACGAAATTAAAGCAATTTGACGCATCGAGCGTAAAACTGCTGCCACCGTTGTTCTAGTAATAATATTACATCACAATGCATTACATTACCCTATTCTCTTCCGCTGTCAACTCTCTGCTCTGACAATTTACATATCGTGATTAAAACTCTATCGACCAACTTAAAATTTTAATCAGAAACGCAATCACGAAACGTATTAATAAATTTGAGCATCGTTTTACATATCATCTATTTTCTAGTTATCGACAAGCTGCGTAAGTGTTTATGCATTTTTGGGAAATTTTGTGGTTTTGGAAATTTAATTTAAATTTAAAGTTAAATAATTCTGTCGAATGCATGTCATAAAAAGTATATAAAAAGAAATAGATTAATCGTTGAGATATTTAGTAGATAAAACTTTCAAAAATTTCCATTTCGTTCACATTCGTAGGAATACTTGCATGAACATCCATGTCTACAGTTATGAAACGTGGCATATCTACTCGAGGTGACATTATAAGAAAATTCTTTACCTTTTCCACAAGTAGGGCCGGTGAATGGTGTTACAGTACAGTCACAATGAAACCTGTTCCAACCCTCGAGACACTGGCTTCCATGCATGCAGGGTTGTGAAGGACAGTGGGGTGTTTGAGAATGACAAGCTGGCCTGACAGCGCCTGCAAAATTGTCCAGAGAAACGAAATTACGGAGACAGTGACAATCGCTTTCAGTTCAGTTTTTTCGTCCTATGAAACACGACACTTTTGCCAGAAAATTAAACTTAAGGGCGGCATAATTATCACTTCGTTTTTTTAATAGTCAGCAAAATATTACGTAATATTTAGGTCAGTAATATTGTTAAATAATTGAATTATTTCTAAGCGAATAAGTAGAGTAAGCTGGACAAGTAGGACAAGTAGAATGAGACCGTAAGAATGAGACTCGAATTAAACAAAGTGTAAGGATTATTATATTTCAATTGAAACGTTCAAATTACGAATTGACGTATTGAAAATCTTTTTTTAAAAATTACTTTAGTAAAACTTTTCATTATGTACTAAGTAATTGTTTTTTTAGATATATGCACGAGTACTTGTTTAAAGGTATTTTAACATTTGGCAGATTGAAAATTTCTCAGTTATTCTCGAAATACAATTCTTAATTATTAAGTTCTAAAATGGAAAAATGTATGAATAATAATGTTTATATGATAAATAAAATTGCTAAATGTATTAAATAAGACGTGAAATACCAAACGAGAACAGTACATTCATCGAAGCTGTGGTGTCCGAGTGGTTAAGGAGTCAGACTCGAAATCTGATGGGCTATGCCCGCACAGGTTCGAATCCTGTCCGCAGCGTAACTTTTTTTTTATTGTTAAAAAATACATGTTTTACACTGATCTTCTACATTTTAATCTTTTAATCACATTTCACAATATAAAACGGTATTTTTAATAAAAAGAAATAAAACATTCAACCATTAATGTTGTTATTACCGTTTCTACTATCTTTCTATTTTTTTAAAAAAATGTATTATAATAATTTTGTACGCAAATTGAATATATTAAGTTATAAGAAAATATTTTACGTACAACAGATGTATCGATACTTTTGAATATTTGTATCTTCGTATTATTTTGCGTGTGACAGTATTAAAATTGATGCATTTTCAGTGATATAATTTTTATTAGTTCTGCACGATGAAAAACTATTCCAGCATAGAGGTAAACATGTCTCTTTACATGGTATGGGATCAAGAAAATGGTAAACATGGGATATGCACGATACAGGAAGCTACATAACTTAAGTCGACATTTTACAGCTATTTTGCATAAAGTAGAACGCTGTTATAAAAACTTATGTGTCTTACGTATTCCATGAAAATGGCATATTATAAAAAGTAGCTGCTTTATTTTTGTAGTGTATCATCCTTCTTTCTTACATTTATATTGTTATGCGCTATGAATTATTGAACGAATAAAATTTACAACTGATTACTATTCGTAACTTCTAAAATTTAAAAAAAAAACTATTTGTAACTTTCAACTGTTTGTAATTTCTAAGGAGGAAGACCTCAACTTTAAAATTCTATCAAAGAATCTTTTCTATTAGAAAATAAATATGTCGACGTGACAAATTCTATTCTGACGTAAGAGATACTTGGCAAATTTTATTTTACAAAGATCAACTACTTGGAGATTGAAAAGCTCAGTTACTTTTAAAGAAACGAACACTCGATGTTCCAATTTGTTTATAAGGTTATAAAACGTGTAATACTTTCTTACCAGAGTCCTGTTGTTGGGCATATCCAGCTATATCGATTGGTTGTCCGTTTATGACAAGATCCCTCATGCAACCGACATAACCTTGTCTCAAGGCACCTGTCCATAGTACTGGAGGAACTGTTAGGGGTGCAAATGGAGCTCCCACACCCCCGATGTAGAGTAATCCATCTAGATCTAGTTGCGTAGAATCGCCTAGAACACGAAACATTATCTTATTACTTAAATTACTATAGACGAAACCTCCAATTATAATTGGTGGAGAAAATTGTGGCAGAATACCGACTAAATTAATCAATTTCTATCTCGTAAAGTGCATTTCATTGTAATTCGTTTTTTCTTTTGTTTACGCGACAAGACACTCTATTCAATCTGTTGAAAATTCCATTTTATTTGAGCATTGAAAGAAAATTTTGTGGTTCCAATACGTATTCCGTGAGTACGTATTGGTCCACTTGAAGTATATATTATTTTACTCGATCGCTTAAAACTTCGCAATTCCAGTACGTTTATCACGAATAAATTGGCTATTGGAAACCCCCCGTTCCACTTCAAATTCTATACTGATCGTAAGTAAAGAAAAATAGTGGTGTTCTACATAGTTTTTAAAAGGTTAGTTAACCATCGAGTCAGTATGATTAATTATAAGTCAAATTATATAATATAATTATCATTGTTATATGATATTATACAACTTCAGACGTATAACACCAACATAATATCATAAAGAATTTGTGCAGGGAGAATTGTTATAAAGACGTCTAAAGTTATATCTTCAAAGTATCTTTGCTATCGTTAAAAGTTTCTTATTTAGTGACATGATCACAAAATAAATTCCTCATTCAACAAAAATCATTTCATTTATATGTAACACTGTCGTTATTCAAGTCTCACTACACAGTAAATACTACGTTATTTGAAACTTACGTTTCAGTGGAAAATTTCGCCTTAATCCGAACTATCTCACTCGACTTTATCACACATTATCTCTCTTACGAAACATTTACATCCACGTTCCTCGCAACTATCCTCATTATCTCCCATTTACGATCCAGCCATTACACACTCAAGCAGCGAAAACGCACCATCTCCCAAGACGAGGTTGTTCGAAGGGGCTCGAACCATGCCCAATTATTCGGCTTGACGCTCTCGAGTCCCCCATTAATTCGACGTTAATTAAAAACTCACGAGCCCGCTTAAGGTCCATTATCCCTCGCTCGACTATTTTTCTTTCCTTTCTTCCCAGTTCGGAACCTGGAAGTTTCCCCTCCCTCACGGAACCCCCGGTCTTAAAACCGAATTTTCTAGCTTCGCCGATCTTCTTTAATTTTAATATTCCTCCCGTGAAATTACCTTCGTTACGCGAGGAGTATAAAGATAAATCTACTAATATCCAGTAGTTTTACGATAACGAATTCCTGTGCAGTTTTGCAAGATTTAGGGGCGGAAAAAATTCAGAAAAACCATCTTAGAATCGAATTGAACCTTCGTTAATTTTAATATTTCACTCGCGAAGTTATTCTTATCGCATCGCGCGTGTGTGCAGATAAATTTTATAATTTTTATTTCGTAGTATGTGTATTTTTTGGAATGTTAAAAATGTATTGAAATGTAAATAAAGTTATAAAAAAAGAAACTAAAATAAAGTTAAATAAAAAAATTTAATAGAATGTAAAAATATATAGAGTGCAAACATGTGAAATATCCAAACAGAGTATATTCATTACAATATTTAGCGAATTTTTACGTAAATTTTTATTCAAGTTCTATTCCTTTAATAGTGAACTTCATTCCCTTCACTCCGACAATCGAATATCCAATTGAAGTTCCAACAATCTTCCACAATCTTAATATTCTCGCCACGAAGTTATTTCAAGATTCTTTAAATTCCGCCTCCGAAGGAAAATCAATATCTTTACCTGGATTTAATCAAGTCTGATAAATATTCCATCCCGTAGCACGTACGCGTAAAAACCTACGTATATAAGTCTCCGCGATCGAGGTAATATGTTTTATACAATATACAGAGTTAAAAAAAAAAAAAAAAAAGAAATCGTGTATATAGGAAACGAACGAAAGAATATTACAACGAGCGAATCTTATTTTCTTCAGTTCGGCGCAGAGAGAAGATAAGTTGGAGGGAAAAATGAATATGAGAGGATACGAGGGACAGAAATAGCAGAAGACACGAAAGCGAGGAAGAAAGGGAAGTGCAGTCGACTAAGGAGAATGAGTAGCTTGCTTGCTCGTTGAAAACTGTTACCAAGGACAAGGGTGTGGAAGTTCTGGAACGCCGAGTCCCGAGCAAGAATTTCGGCTAGTATTCATAATTTTACGAATAGAATTTATTCCAGGATGTATCATTGTGGCTAATTGCCGAATTACGTGAATTGGATACGATTTTGATATTTTTATATATTTGATATCGTGGTTAAATCTCAACTTTTGTGCAATTTCTAATATCACATGTTATAATATCATTGAGAAATTTTTGTTTATCTTTCTGAACGTTATGAACAGATTATTATATGTATATCTTTATTATTACACATTTTCACTTTAACTATTTTATAATTCACGATATGTCTCTGGGTCCAATTTACTTTCTCGATTTTGAAGTTTTGGAATGTAGTTAAAATTGAATAGCCTCTCTTGTAATTTTTGTCATATGTTATTAAGAAATTTCACTGTATTTTGTAAATTTTTCTAAAGAAGCTGTTATTAGACTACTATATATTGCATATATATCTTAATTATTATACACTTCCATAACTTATAATATGTCTCTGATTCTAGTTTACTCTACGCTACTACGTTTTGAAATTAACCTAGCTTTGATATGCAAAATTTGGTTAATTAGTCGGTATCTTGTAGCGAGCATGGGACAAAAATCGTAAGATAGAGGAATTCTAACTATCTGATATTCCAGAGCATATTTTGATTACAGAAGTAAATACGAAAATTTCACTATTAAATATTAATGACAAATATTAAATTATTCTGCGAAATTTTTCCAACATGTTCTTGCTATTTCTAGGCAATGTAATATTTTTAAATACTTCCTCCTCTGATATTTTTTAAGTAGGTTACTTTCAAGTTCTCATGATTGCCAATATATCCTCATATTTCTCTTATTTCTGCAGAGTTTTCACATTCTTTTCTATTGCATTTTGCGAAAATTTCGTATAAAAAGATGACTCGAAAATTTGCTAAACCAAAGATTTTATTTAAAAAGAAAAAGCAATTTTAAGTGTTTCAAGTACGCCATGTAAAAACCATCTTATCAATGTAAAATAAAATAAACATTAAACAAGCAAAAGAATCAGATATTCATGTACAAAAAAAAAACTTATTGCTTGGAAACCAAGATAACATCAAATGAAAATCTTTTTAGGTAAATGTTGCTTCTCAATTTAAGCTGCTTCTTTATTACGGAGAATTTTAAACACGTTAAAAGCCTTCCTTAATTTGAGAGCGAAACTACAAAGGGACAACGAATGTAGCATGATACTTATTGGCGTATAAAACTGAAATAAACGTGTTCAAGTATAGAACTTACTTGCACGTTCAATTATCGTTTGCCCGGCGTGCATTATAATATTGCAGATCTATGTAAATAAGCGTCACGTGCAGAGGCACGATTTGCCATTATACATCGCGAGAATTGCATTTGAGCTTCGTCGGAAATGCTTCCGGCGTGATCAGCAAATTTCAAAGCAAATGTCCGTTTTCCAGGGCCTGCTTTAATAGCTGGAGATAGCTGGTGTAGCCACGTTTGGTTCGTTCGTGCGAAAGTACGAAAAGGTGGAGTTTTAAAGGAAGGAAATTCCCTTTAATGATCTTCTTTCGACACTCCGAACGATTAAAATCAAATTAAACTTTTCCCGCTATCCACCCCGGGGAAAATCAGGAGTGAATAATCTTTAGAATTTCCAAAACTTTTGTTTTCATTACCAGATCACTAGCAACAGCGTTAATTCTACAGAGATAGAATTCCAAAAATGGACAATGAAACGTGATTATTAACGTGTTGATTAATTTTACTATTTTTAGCAAGCACGGATTTTATTTTATCATCGACTTTTAGAAATTGAATTATTTCTTTGTCATAATATATAATATATATTATTAAATCTGGGATATATTTATTTTATTTATATTATATAATTAAATCTGGAATAGATAAATCTTTCTTCGCTATTTAATATTTCAACATTTGATACTGTCTAACTCTAATTTCAATTTCTATTCTACTCCAAAGTTTTTAGATGATTAGCTACATATCATGGATCTAAGTTAATTTTTAATATTTCATTTTTATGATCAATCGGATTTATTTTAATATTTACTATTGGAGAATTGACTGGAATTATACTTTCAAATTCAATCAATTGATATTATTTTACATGATTCATATTATGTTGGTCATTTTCACTATGTATTATCAATAGGTGCTGTTTTTTCAATTATTGCAAGATTTATTCATTGATTTCCTTTGTTTTCAGGGTTATTAATGAATTTTAAATGATTAAAATTTCAATTTTTTTTTATATTTATTGGAGTTAATTTTACATTTTTTCCTCAACATTTTTTAGAATTAATAGGAATACCACGACGATATTCAGATTATCCTGATTCTTATTATTGAAATTTTATTTCATCATTAGGATCTATAATTTCAATAAATAGATTATTATTTTTAATTTTTATTATTTTTGAAAGATTATTATCTAAACGATTTGTTTTATTTAAATTTCATCATTATTTAATCATCATTAGAATGATTAAATAATTATCCTCCTTTTGATCATATATTTAATGAAATTCCATTGTTAATTTTTAATAAAATGAAAAATATTTTCAATAAATAAAATAAATTATTTAATATGGCAGAATAGTGCTTTGAATTTGAGTTTCAAATATAAAATAATGATTAATTTCATCATCTTCAGGAATTTCATTCTTTCCCCATCACGATATTATACAAATAAGATTACTGTAAATGAAGTGAATAATATCGGTTTAAGATATTTCCTCGAGTTTCCAAAAACTCTTGCCATCATCCACTCCCGATGTGAGACGATCAATACATCGACGAAACGACGTTGAAACACACGTGAAGTCCTCGCTTATCATTTCTACCTAGTGGTTTCCACGATTCCCCGGATATGAATGGTTTCTTCCTTTTTTATCTCTCTCTCTCTCTCTCTTTCTTTCTCTTGAGAAGATTATTCTATTGGCTTAACCGTAATCGCGCTTTAAGCCCCGATGATTCATGTTTTACAGATTACCGCTTCCCTTACCGCGAATAATGCCACCGGGACGATTTAATTCAGTTGCGTCTTTGAGGTTTTAGATAATGTTTCCCAGTAGAGAGGATCGGAAAAACGAGATAAAGGATTTTCAAGTGTTTCTTTCGTCCCGGAAAAATTACTTCACATTTAAGTTCTTTCTGTTCTCTCGTAGAGAGAGAGAGAGAGAGAGAGAGAGAGAGAGAGAGAGAAAGATTCTGCCTTAAGAGATTTTGATTTTTATTGAGATCCATGTTGTCTCTTTTCTTTTCCGTGATTTAGAATCTTCTCTTCTCATCGAGTGAAAATGTTTAATAAAGATTTATTATTTTCTTCTTAATTGATTGCTTATATTCGATTGTTAATCGCTGATCATACATATATTGATTACACATCAATCATTACATTATATGTAATAAAGTTAATTGGAAATTTAACTTGAATTGTAATCTATAAATTTAATTTCAAAATGGATTTGATTTAAAAATGGAATCACGCGTTGAGTCTTTCTATTTTTTTTAAGAAGTATTCGTTTTGACTAAAGAATGTGTTCGATTTGATCTGTTTAAGTCATTTTTTCGCATAATGAAATAGATATTAAATATACACTTGCAGCATATTGGATAATGATATTGGAATAAGTATATGAACATACCCATATGGATAAATATAATATATCGATGTAATATCGATAATAAAGTCGCTTCAATATATACTTGCCATCGTAATATTCTAATATTTTAATTAACAGAATTTCGTAACTTGGAAACTTATTAAAATATTATCAGTATCGATGACCCACTTGAAACTTAACTAATTAAAAAAATATCCTAATAAAAATGCCGACGGTTTAAAAAATGTAAAAGGAACATTATCAATAAATTATTTAAAAATAAATTCCTACGTTATTTCTAAAATAAAGAGATCGATGCGTTTCATTATCTGAAGTTATTTTTTAATTTTCTTATCTGTTTCAAATAATATTTGTCCAAGCTTAATAAATATGAAATAAATCGTCACGAGATAATTATTCTGAGAAAAATGTTAAATCAAATGAAAAGTTTTTCAAATTCTAAGTTCAAATATGATACGAGAATTGTATAGTGAATCGTAGGAACATCATTTCGAGTATCAAAAGTTTCGTTCATCTAATTATTGTTCGGAAATCGTGAACAGGAGTACAGATGTATAATATTCGTGTGTGTGTGTGTTTAATGACGTTCGGCAGTAAACGAAAGAAATTCACAGCTTCAAATTCAAACTGTGTACTTATCCAACATCCCCCATGACGCAAGTTTCACGAAACCCTTGGCGGTCATTCGAATTGCACGGCCAGTTAATTTGCCCGTGTAACTTGCCTTTGAAATCCGACCCTTTAGCAATTTCAGCCTCAAAACAGCGCTTTGCCGCCTCGCCAGGACGAGTTTGCACGAATTCTTGGAGTGTGAATGCTTCCTGCGGGCCAGCTGCGCCGGTAATACGCGAAAAACCTCGATGCAAGTGGTTTAAGCCCTCGCAATTAGGCTTAGCGTGTGATACTAATTGCCGTCTACGCAGAAGATTTCCTTGTTTAAAGATTTTACTCAAAGCTATGATCCTCGAATTATTCGACGAGATGATTCATTGTAGAATTTAAATCAACAATTTTTTTACTAAGATCGAGAAAAACTTTTATAGTCATTGAAATATTTTGGTAGAAAACTTTGAAGTATGTATTCATGAAAGTATTTGAAATATTCGAACATTTGATTTCACGTTCACGCATAAATTTCGTAATGATGAATATATTTTTTTCACAGATCACACACTGTCTTTGTTGAAAGATTTTTGACGACACATCTTCTTTTATTATTTTTGAATCGAAATCTTCTCCCATCAAGTCATTAAACGTAAAAATCGATGTGGAAACAGTGTAAAGTCTAAAATTGCCTTTAAATCAATTGCATATTAATGATTAATAATTTTGACTAATTAATGACTAACGATTCATAACTGATTACCTAAAATGAATAATGACCAGTAATTATAACTAATTAGTGACTGATAATCAACCAAATTATTCCAGTCAACAATTAATTAATCAATCTTGAAATTATTTCCGTCAATGATTAATTAGCCAATCTTGATATTATTTCAAATCAGTGATCAACCTCTAAACGACGCGAGCTGGTTTTCCCATCAACCTTTACGTTTATAAATGAGGACTTCCGTAAAGTGTTACACTTACGAAAAATAAGCGACTTTTCAGAAGCTTATAAATAGATTTTCAGTATATATAAGTATACATAAATATAGAAAAGTTGTAGAGTAAGTATAAAAAAATTTTTCATATACTTAAAAACATCAAAGAATTCGTCTTTTATTCTAATCCTGAATGAGAAAAGAGTCGCAATTTTATTGAGAAAAAAAAAATAATTACGCTTTGTTGAATTTCATACGTAAAAAATGACAATATGTACGAGGAAACGAGTAACGCTCTTTTCTACTACCGTGTAAGGAAGAACTATTATATTTCGTACATACATATAAATAAAATATTTTACAAATTCATTAATACTCCAACGAAAATTTGAGACCAATTACTAAAGTATTAATAAAATCTCGACGTATTTCATAGAACGTAACGCACGTTGAGAGAAAATTCCTAGATATGTTCGAACACCGTCTCAAACACACGGCTCGACAAAATAACAGAAATAACATTCCAAACATATAAACCCGGCTGAACATGAGAGTATAATATTTCTCGAGCAATCGTAGATCCGACTATCGCAAATGGCCAGGGGATGAAACGCGTCACCGGAAATCGTTCGCGGTTAGAATTTAACGGCGCGCCGCCGTCGTGTACACATACATACATACGTGAAAAATCGTATGGAGGGAAACCGGAATTCGTGGGGAGGATGCTGCAAGAGTTAGACCAAGACGGAAATGTACAGTTGGGGGGGGGGCGGTGAAGGGGAGGTAGAGAACGTGATTTCTGCGGCGAGACCGAGTTCCGTTATTTGTACTGGGCGTCAGAGAGGTCGATGAAGGATCTACCACTGCCTAGAACTCTCTACTTTTCTGTTTATTTATCGGTTTAATAAAGCCTCGCCACTACACCGGAAGCTATATCACTATACTTTTCCGCTTGTTTGACTTTTTCTCCTTCCTCTTATTACCCGGCATCGGAGTTTCGAGAGTTATGAATAAACTGGCGATTAAATCGACGGGGAGGAGTTTGTCGATTGTCTTTCGAGTGATCTTCGTCTCGACGCGGCGTCGTTTCTAATTTTCGTCGGCGAGGTCGATGACAAAGAGCTGGATTAAATGAGAATTCGTTCGCCATGATTGTCACTCGTCCTATTTCCAGTTATTCATTATACATGGCACTTTTTTAAATAGATTTTTTTTATTTTAAAATAGGAACACGACGAACAGGTTATTTTCTGTTTGAACGTACTAACGATAAAGATAAAGCGGAATGTTGGGCAAAAATTCACTGTTACTCTTTTACTATTATCATTTCTTGGTTATTTAAGATATGGCAATGTAATGTTTTAAATTAATTTCACGTAGGTGAGACTAACAAATCGACAACTCGATTATGAAACATTTATAATCATTTATAGTATCGTATTATATATTCATATATTATTTATGAATATTATTACATTATTTACAATAATCGTTAAATACTAAAAATCATCACATACCTTCTCTTTCATGGTTCAGTAATTTAACTGACAAGCAAAGCTCTAAATTTCACTCGATTAATCGCGATCGCCGCGAGTGTTACACCAAGCAAACAAAGGACCGTGAACGATTTCCTAAAAAGACAGATCCAACGAAGTGGCTGAGCGGTAATAAAAGCAGAGGATTGTAGAAAAAGCAAGAGGGGAAGATTTATCACGTCCCACGCATGGAACGGTTAGCTGCACCTGCAGATAAGTGTCCTCAAGCGTGTAACTCTGAATTATGAGTGGCTTGCTTCCCGACCCCCGCGCGTTTTTACTCTCCTCCGTCGTTTATGTCATCGAGCGACCGGATTCGGAATTTCATCCGTGTGTAGATTAAACAACAAACACCACACACCGTCGCGAGATTAAATGAAAGAAAAAGCGGACGCGAGAAGAGATCGAAATATTTCCCTCTTGGCTGCGAGGTTTTAAATTTGATTAAAATATTTCGCGATTCTGTAAGAGTATTTCCGATATTTTTTTACCTACAAGAACGGTGGAATTATTTCTGTCAAAAGTTTGGAGAATTTATTCTTATCCTGTTCCTGTTCGAACTTTCAGCAGAAGCAATTATTAACAAGGTAAAAGTAAAAATAGAGTATCTACAAGATCCTCGCGATTATTTGGTCACAAATAGCATTCGCACATTTTAATTAATCACGCGCAGGTAAATTAAATTTACATCAACTATTGAAATTCGATTTTACGAAAGCCAAACTTCTTCTAACCGCGATCCCTCGAAAATTCGGTGCTTTTCTTCCGTTTTTTTTTTTTTTTTTTTTTTTTAATTCAATCATACGTGTACAATAAAGTGAAAGGTTTCGTTTCCTACCTGGCATGCGAAATTCAACGATCGAACCGTCGACGTTGACACGTCCGTCTCTTTCGACCCGACGAAATGCCACGTCGTGCCACGAGCCATCGTCGACTCGTTGTTTCGACGATTTCACCTTCACAGGTCCGCTTCCGAGGTCAGCGTGCAGATACAGATGGCCGCTGAAGATCTCGAACGCGAAAAGATCTTGCTGTAAAAGTAAAGCGACGGTCTTTAAATACAGACACGCTTTGCCTATTAAAAATGATAACCATTTTACTTTCTATACTTCACACGGATCATATCACACAATTTATTCTCAATGTCTTCGCACAAAAATCCACGGTCTAGTTATTTTATAGAGTGTTTCGAATCTCAATCGTCAAACTTTGATTCGTGGGTGGAAAATTTAATACACAGTAATGTTAATCAAGAGCGACTGCTGTTATCACCAATAACTTGCTAATATTTAATAATATTATTATAAAATCAATAATATTTGTGGTAGTGGTTGCCATAGATGAGTGAAAATACATGATGTTTGTATGGAAGGATGAGTGTGGCGAGAGTGAGAGTATAAGAGTGGTGTGGTATGATCTGGGGTGGAGTGTTTGAGATATTCCAGGGCAGAAGAAAGAACGAATGAGAGAGATGTATGAGAACAGCTGAGCGCGAGCATGGTGACGAAAAAACAAATGTGATCGGCAAGATGCCCAGTCGAGAGTTGGATAGACGCGTGACTTGAGTGTAGCAGAGAAAGAGTATGAGAGTTGAAATAGAGTGTGAGAGTTAAATATATGTATTTCGTAATTCTTATTAAATCTATCTCCAACTTAGTGTGTTTATCAGTCCGATCCACTAACAATATTAACGTAAATAATAAAATTAATAATATTATTCGCGCAACAGTTCGTGTAAACCAATATGAATCGATATAAAAAGTAGCTCGAAACAAATAGTTAAAGCATTAAAAATTAAGTAGTCCGTGATTACTTGTGGCTTGCGCTGCTTTTCGCCTCGTGTCTTGAAAATACAAAGACGAATCGATCCATGGTGTAACATTATTCGCTCAAAATGGTCCCTCGTACACGTTGGGCATTACTCAAAGTCTGACGATTAACAATCCGGAACACTCTGTATATTAACAACGATTCGTGGAAAAAAGCTTGCACATAGATAATGGTTCGCTTGGCGAAATGCGGCAGCACCGCCAGACCAATGGCATTTATTTCGCGACTAATAGCCATGTATTAACATATGTATTTACAAACAGGAATCTGCGTTACAAGCACAAACGCCAGCATTTGTTCGCGGGATCCGGTGATTCTGCTAATGAGCAAGCCGCACGGCACTCGCACGGCCTTAACGAGAAACCCGGTTTTCGCAACTTTCCGATTTATTTCACGCCGTTCCGCGCCACGCAACCGTGATTATTCGCGATGCTAATGCCACTCCACCCTCTTGCCCCTGTTTCAACGTTGAAATATAATTGTGGGAATTACGGGGGCCGGTATTGTTAAATCGAGATAACTGTCGGCTGCGAGCGAAACCCGAGACTCGAGTGTCGGCGAAAATGCATTTTCCTCGCGTAGTCACCCCGGTTTCTGCCCCGGATATCCCGGTTATCGAACGACTGTGCACTTAGTCCGGAGGAAATGCTACAATGTTCGATTTGGAGTTGGACAGAAAAAAAAAAAAAAAAAAAAAGAAACGAGAAATATCGCAAAGCCAAGCTGATGCAAGGTTCGAGGAAACGAAAGTATAAAAATTCTGTAAACAAATTGTAGCCACAATATTCAAAAGGGAACATATTCGGAAATAAAGGGGGAATGGATTAATGCAGTTGATAACAATGTGTCGGCGTATTTTAATTTTTTTAAAAGTGTTCGAACAATTAGTCGTTGACTGGTTATAATTACCAAAAATCTAAGAATAAATATATTTTACCCTCTCTAGTAAGTAAACCAGTTACTTTATTATTAATTATTTATATATTTTATTCGTAATACATATATTTATATATTTTATTTATAATATATAATATTTATTTATAATTGTTCATATATAGATTATTCGTGCAATTTTATTCTAATATGGATTAAACGCTCGAAGAGTGTAATGAAATATTTGCTGCATTTATATTGCACAATCGATTTTTAAATCAAATTTCCGCAAGATTTTTCAGAGAGAATAGAAATTTGTTTCAAATGAAATTTCTTTATTAGATTGTAGATCTATGCACTTAGTCGGGAGATATCCACTTTCCTCGACTCTCTCGATCAGACATTCATTCAATTATTAATACATTTAATTGCGAAAAACCTAAAACGAATCTAAAACCAATCGGGAAGAATGCAATTAAAATCGCTGATAGAACCTTGTTAACAGAACGAACCACGTTCGACCGATTTCACATCGAATTATCGAATTCTTAATTAAACTGGACGAAATCGTCGGACAAAAGGATCGTCTCTAACTCTTCAGACTCGCGAAACATCGATCGAGACTCTAACCTTCTATTTTCTGTTGCCGATTTTATTAATTATTTTACGTTGCATTCTCGTTGCCTGTAATCGTATCGCGGAATCAATTTTCAAACTATTTAACAACAATCGTCGAAAGCTGAAAATCGATTTTTCCATTATTTTAAATCACGTGGAATGCAGTAATGGAAACAGTATTAATAATTTCGAAATACATATCCTTCGAAAATTATACAAACAAAATTGTTCGAACAACTCCAAAAATGTTAAAAAATTTCTTTTCACGACTGAATCCACTGTGATCTCGAAGATTAAAGTTTACCATGGTGGATTTAGTATTAAAAAAAATTTTTCAATATTTTCAGAGACGATAAAATTTTTACAGTTTTCCAAAATAAAAGTATCCTCGCTCTCTCACAAACAAAAAAAAAAAAAAAAAGAAAAAATGAACTCTGAATTTTCAAAGTAGAGAAGTTTCACGCTTTAAAGTGAAAGCAACTGGATCGTCGAATTTTTACAAAATTACCAAAGTTCGAAATATCAACGTTTCTTTTAATCGTTATAGATTCAGTTATGCTGTTTTATTTGTATCATTAGTACCTAGTAACACAACGAACGTGATGTTAAACAACAAATAAATAAACGAAAAAAGGGTTGAACGACATTTGACATACATCAATCTAATATAACATATGAATTGCAATTTACTACAAAACTCTTTTTCTCTAACGTCGATAAGTTTTTTCACGTTCGACAAATCGTATCGATTGTTCCTAACAATTTCCAAGATTTTCGAAACAAGTAACCACAATTTTATCATCACGCCAAAAAAAAAAAAAAAAAAAAAAAAACGGAGAAAAGAAAAATGCATTTCGATCATAACTGGTAATTCAATTTGCCCGTAATTCGCGGCCGCGAATTCACAATTCTGGTCTGGGTTGAAATATTTCGAAAAATGAAAAAGACTCGATAAATCACGGAATTTCCAAGGGCCTGGTTAATGAAGTTGTTCATTACTGGCTGGCTGCTTAATATTCGTTGCACGCTCGCCGCTCATTCGTCGCGGATATTGTTGATAGCCCCTCTGCGAACATAACTGTGTTGCCTGTATTTCGTGACATCACCAAGGATTTTCCTTCTTTCTCTACCCCCCCTCCCCTCCTTCACCGTCCTTTTTAATTACTTTAAAATGCAAATGAAGTTGCACGAATCACGATCAAAAGTAGCGTTTGTGAATCCTCGTGCTTTAGCGTTTGCGTGACGATTCGTTCGTTACGAGGATTTTTGTGTGAGGGATGCTCAAGCCGTACAGATTATTTCTAATGATAATTTCAGAATATAAGCTTCACGAATGAGCGTAGTTTGTCATTGATTTATTAACTGTGATCGTCTGACAGCCTAATCATGGATGAAATTTTACTAAATTACGTGGCAAGATTTATTGCATATCTGTTCGACTAGCATAAATTTAATTGGCCAATTTTTTAATACAAGATATCGCAATTGAATTAAAAGTGAACATCGTATGAAGTTCACATTATAAAATCCAAGGGTTAAATTTCATTTTCGTATAAGTATTTCAGAGTCATTGAAATAAAATGAATATCATCGAACGTAAATAACACATGCGTGCATAACATTATAAAATAAAAAAAATACGCTCCCATTTTACTGCACGTATAATATTTCACAAATTAATCTTTAAGTTAATCTTCGCGTGACAGTGAACGTATTAATTATTTAATACTGGAACTGCCAAACGAACAAAGTGCCAAAGAAACCAAAAAAATCGAAGTACAAGGAATAGAAGAAAGTTTGCCACGTGATGATAAATCTAATATAGTAAAATTATAATTATGATCTATTATAATCTAATGAAGCAAAATTATAATTACAATCTATTATGATCTAATGTAATAAAATTTTAATTATAATCTAATGAAATAAAATATCTAATACAATAAAATAATATATCATGTAATATAATGAGAATAAATCGTCGTAAATTTTAAGAATGTTCAATATCTTTTTAGGAAAAAATTATCGACTGATTGTCTCTTTGTCGTTCTGATAATTCCAGTATTAACAATGATCTCTCTTCAAAAAAAGGGAGAAGAAGAAAAAGGACGATCAAATCAACGTACCCTTGTGTGAGCCCCGCTACGACTATACATAATCAATCCGTTCGGTTCGTTGGTACGGATTTTGAAGGATATACTACCGGACTTGGCCGCCTTCCAAGGTGGCAGAACCTGAAACAGAGGAGACATACGTCTCTTAATACCTTCCACTCTTGGCCATCACTTCCAAAAGACATAAAATAAAGAAAAAAAAAAAGAAGAAAAGGAGAAAGAAAAGAGAAAGAGAGAGAGGAGGGAGAGAGAGAAAGAGAAAAGAAACAGAAGGAAGAGCGAAATCCCTCGACGTCCTGAAGAAGAATGGCGAACGGACAGCGTCGGCGGTCCAGCGTGTTCCGAATCCAAAATTTCCTGCTCTTCTTCTCGTTGGACGAGTTCATTCATCATGCATGACGGCTTAAATAATCACGTGTCTCGTGCTCGTGGAATTTTTACTTCAATTCCGCTGCCGGGGACCGGGGTCTCCTGCGGCTGACTGATTTACGTTTCGCCATCGAGAAACTACGACGGCGTTACCTCGTCTCCGCGCTTATCCCGTGTATCGCGAGAAATTTCCGTTTGATCGATCCGATACTCACTCCACGGACAAACAAAGGAAAGGACCGACGACAGGCTGGTGAGTGTTAATTTTGCATCCGAAGGTTCGCGATGTTTGATTGATCTTCAATTGGTATCGTTGAATCGTAGGTGATTACCGAGAGTTGGGGACTGGATCGTTTTTATTTTCATTTCTACTCGATATTTAGATCTTTCGATTTCGTGTGGATTCGGATTAGTAGTTGTTAACTCGTGTTCGATTATGTTACAGGATTGATTACTGAAAACGTATGATATAGATATTGATGTTGGTTGGACATGTTATTTAAATATTGTTTAATTCGAATTAACTAAGCCTGATGTTTAGCTGTGGGATAAAAGATAAAGTTAAGGGAACTCATTGATGATACAATATAGGTGTAGGACTGCAAATTAATAATTGCGTTATTCGAATGTAACTTGATTTGAATTAACGAAACGTAGAGTATATAAATAATCGAGAGCCTAACTTGTTAATAATTGTCAGTAAGTCGAACTGAATTGAACGTAGAATATGAATTCCTGCTTCGTCATTTTTAAATGCAGAACAGCGATTAAGATGAAGTATCTTGCAATTAAAATTGAAAATTCCAACAGTGATAAATCACCAACGATCCGACGATACTAATTGAAAGTTGAAGATTTTGTGGATTTTGTGTATTAAGAGCACCTCGAGTGTTGGCTGGATTTGAAATAGTTGAGCAAAGTTGAATGTTTAGCTGTGGTATCATAGTTCTGTTGAAGTGGATTCGTGCACGACGGAATATTTCTGGGTAAGGAACACGGAAGAAATATAGTTCGAAAAGTCAGGTTTTAGAAGTTGAAATGAAGATTGAAAGTGGCTCACGAGAATAGATAGTTACGAGAAGTTTCGTTTCCCGGCGTGGATAATTTCGAAAATTTTGGTTTTAAGGTAGATTCTGCTTGTTTCATAAAGTTAAAGAATATACTTCGCGAGTGTTTGTAGTTCTATACTATCTCAAATTAAAATTAAATTTTTTTGCCTCTACTATTCTGGAGTAATACTACAATTTTCATTTTATCAAATCATCAAGTAATTTTGAAAATGCCTGATCAGAATATTTTAAGACAATAGTCACCTCATGAAAGAATACGTAATACTCGAAATTTTCCGGATTTAAAATCTTCAATTTGTTACAATTAAAATGGAAAGTAATATTTTTATAAAATTGGCACAAATGATCATACACAAGAAATTGAGATTTCACTCTCGAAATTCAATTTTCGTTTTTTAGTTAATCGTGGAAACCATCAATTCGTTTTACAACGATTGAAAATACTGACGAGTTAAGAATGTTATTTCGAGAGCTAGGTTCCCTTGGACCCTTTCAATTACAGTTGACGCGAGTCACGTTCGTGCGTCTTATAAAAAATTTTTATCGCCCCGCCAAACGCTTGGGAAAAATTATCGGACATCTGTTTCACTGTGAAATGCAACTGGAACACGTGACAGGATTTTACGGTGTCGTTCGGCAGTTCATAGAAACGAGAACAGAGGTATACCGCGAGAGGACCGAACGACCACGGGTTACAGTCATTTCGTTTGATGTGGATTCATAGTGGTTAGGCGTGAGTTGCATTGTTCACACAGCTGACTTTCTCAGGCTGTCTGACTTTAAATATGGCCATAGCACTTTCCTTCCACTGGCGACCGTAATAGTTCGAATATAATTATTCTCTTTACGTCAGTTTTGTCTGAACAGCGAATTTTCAAATATTTACAAATTAAAAAATAATAATACCAATGTTAAAAGTTGAATTTTATAAATTAAAAAAATAATAACTCACATATAATATTTCTATAATATATTTGTAATATTTACATATAATATAAAAAGAATATTTATAAATTAAAAAATAATAATTCAAATGTTAAAAGTAGAATGTTTAGTGAATATAAAGGATGGAAAAATCCACAGAATGTAATAAGCAAAACTATACAACGTACCCAAAAATTTGTTACAACAAATAACAGATGGAAGAAACTTCAATTTTATATAATAACTCTGGTTTCTAAATCTAAAAACGTTCATAAACTTATAAAAATACGAAAGAATCTACATGACTGTTTCAATAAAAAGGAAATCATAGATGAAAAAGGAATACGCATGTACGTTGCTCAATTCCTATTAAGCACATAGGTATATATTACGGCGCGAGTGAATAGGTCATTATTTATAATATCCTGTCATTATGAATTATGATTGAAATAGCCGCGCAGCTTGATAAATATTGATTAATTTATTAGATCGATCAGGTACCATGAATAAAGCATGGTTTAGGTTTAGGTATTAATTACAATGCTCGATTTCTGTTTGTCATTATTCATAATCGCCCTATTAATCACTTGTTAAGCCAATATGCATGTATGCGATACCCTAAATCATTGCTTTTGCCATTGCATACTTTGCTTTTGCCTGCAGAGAAACACAAATTTGCAGAGTTCCACGTTTGTACGCACCTCGTCTGTAGGAACTAGTTAATGCGTCATTATGCACGAACTTGAAACAAATCGACTTCTGTTGTTCGAATGGTCGCTCTTATTATTGGAGCAGGTGGTGGGGGACAGTTATGTTTAATATCCGAACGGCCTTGTCTCTCAAGTTGCTCGAGACGAACGAAGCTCTCCAATAATATTTAGTAGAATAATTTCAAATGATCCGCGTGAAATTACGAATAAAAACTTCCAAGTGATTTAAAATCTATACTTTGCAATGGTTCATAAAAATATTCGGATATTTACCATGGAAGAAATATCATGCACAAGTATGCTACGTGCGTTGTAAACGAAATGTTTTGAAATATTATTAACATTAGAGTGTGGAACTATTTTTAAGGTCTGTCTTAAACTTGACCAATAAAATCATATGACAATATTAATGTAACACACCGTAACGTATGATGTTGATAAAAAAATTTGTATTAAATATTTTACAATCCCTGTACACGTTTCTAGACTTTTTCCAAATTTGATTGATTTTCAAATATAACAGTCGTATCTCATTACGACATTAATGAAATTTCGAAATGTTTTATATAAAATACACAAAAAGCTGCTTTCGTCAGTAATTATTATACCTATTTTAAATATCTTACAATGTATATATATATATATATATATACATTTAATATTATTTAATTATAAATATATATATATATTTTAGATTTTTTCAAATTTGACCAATACGCTCGTAAAAATTTCCTACGAGTTTTCGTTTGCTCAGACTAGTATCTACATACTGCTTAGCTACTTCATTTCTCCCTCATTACGCGGAGAAAAAAGATGTCGTCGCCCTTTGTCCAGCAGATCCCCGTGTAAGTATCCTGAAATCCCCCGAAACAAATCCCCTTTGTTCCCACCGATTGTCTTTCGAAGCGTGGCAGCTTGTAATTTCAGAATTCAGAGCGGTTTCGGGGGTGAGACACGAGGTGACGCGCGAGCTGCAGGTGTAATTGCACCTCCATGACAGCGATGCCAATTTTCGTGATGAAGAGTCAGCTGGAAAACTCACGGTAACGAGACTCATTATTTATTCTTCCTGCTTTTGTTTGCCCGGCGTTTTCCATCCTCTCGCGCAATTGGCACCTCTGCTCTCGAATTTCATTATTTTATTTATGTTGATTTTAACGCAGGGGTTTGGCAATTCAGAACGTAATGAAATTAAGATTATCTAAAATTAGATTAAGATTGTCGTAATTACCTAAAATTGTTCTTCGAAACAACAAAAAACACATATTGAGCTAGTTAAGAAATCTCTTGATTGAATTTTGAAGAAGCTCAAGAGAGAAAAAGAGATAGATAGATAGATAGATAGATAGATAGATAGATAGATAGATAAATAGATAGATAGATAGATAGATAGATAGATAGATAGATAGATAGAGGGAGAGAGAGAGAGAAAGGAGCTGTTTAATAAGATATGAACGTGTTCCACAAAATTGACGAGGCGGGATGAAGAACTAACTCGTACTGACAGTTTCTGATATTCTCACAGGAACTTCGTTTCGTTAACGTGAAACTTCGTTCGAGACGAACTGTCGAAGTAATTTTCTTAGACAAATCTTTGAGTTTCTTTGCGGTAGATTGTCTCGTGTGGGGAATTGACTTTCGATTCGCTGTCCTTCGCGACGTGGAAACTGTCGAGAAATTGGTAAAAAAGAAAAGGAAAGAATAATTGATATTTGCAGACTTGATAGCTATCAGGGGAGAGAGTATGTTGGAAAGAGAAAAGAAAGTTTATTTTAGAAGTAAAAATTTACACATACACCCCTTGGCCAATATTAACAACATAATTATAATTTCTTGGCAAATTTTGATAATCCCTTGTAATTTATTAAATATTAGTAGTAGCTAAGAGTTTATTTAATAGCCCGACATAAGTTATTGCGTGTGATTATTTATTATTATTATTATTATTGTTATTATTACTATTATTATATAGTTTACTACTATTATGTGTCATCGAATTATTAAATTACTGAACTCTTAAAACCTTATATCTATTGATCGGTTCAATCTCACTATTTAATTATAAATTTTACGATTACACACAACATACAGAATTATTTATATGAAATGATCCAATTCGATATAAATTATTTTTCTTCTATAAAAACAGTGTCATACCAAGATATTACCGAGCGATAAATTTCTTTTTTAAACAAGATTATTATCCAAGGAACGAAACAATGTTAATATCCAAAATAGACAAGATTTCGATGCTTTTAAATGCTTGAATACTTTCGTTTAATCAAAAATCTATTTACCAGAGATGGCAGTGGATTTCTAAAACAGGTTGATAACGAATATATAATAAATTTGTAGAAATCTTCGAGACTATTGCGAAAGTATCGATAACTCAATTATTTGCACGTCGGTCAAGTGGCCACCGCAGTCGCGGCAGAGAGCAAACTTTTTAAATCCCATAACGCGATCCTCTCGTTGATCGACTGCTCCTCCACTTTTTCCATAAAGTTTGACGAGTAAATTCACCTCGAGGAAGGAGAAATGAAAATGGTCGGCGAGGCCGAAAGAAATCCGAACGTAGCTGTCGAACGATTAAACTGCGATAACATTAATGAGTTTAAAAAACCGGAAAACGAGAAGGTAAACGCAATTGAAAAATGAGAAATCCTCGACGCCTTGAGCGTTCATTCTAACGAATGTTGAATGAAGCCCGGTGTTTACCGGTTCGTTCGTTAACCGAGCCTGCAAATCGATCGTGCTGCGTTAGGTCGTAGGGAAATTAGTCGGCGAAAGAAAGAAACGAGATTGTTGAATCTCGTGTATGGAAGAACGAGCCCGAATTACGTACTTACAGCGGCACGCGAAAGTGAACGCAAATTGGAACATTTAGAGAAACCTTTTACGAACACGTCACGCGCGTTGTGCTATGAAACGTTTTGAAATTTCATCATTTCTGAACAGATTAGATACAACTGTTGTAATTGTACAGTGACGACACAAGGTTCAATAGCTTGGCGAAAAAGAAATTGTACAAAAAGTTTTAGAGGGGAGGTCCTTTGTTCTTCAAAAGCACTGTTTTCAGAACGTTTGAATTAATAACATTTCCGAGGGAAAACAGTATCTTTATTTTTCCACGTGATGTAAAAACACTTTTACGGGAAATGAATCTGGATTGTGAAAATAGTAGCTTCAAGCTTCTAAAAACGATTTCTTGTCACAAAGTTGTAACAGTTTAAATATCGTCGATTTTTCAAAACACTGGAAACTTAGTTAGTGGCTTGATACGAGTGTAAAACTAGTTTTGAAAGCTGATATGTAATAGTAGAATTGGCGTTTGTATTGTCAAACTTTGAAATAAATAATAAGACTTCCAAAAAAATATTTGGATTTGTTAGTTTTAATTTTCATAAATTATCTGTTCGTAGATAGAATTATAATCAAATTTAATTAAAAAAAAAAGGAAAATACAGAAACACGTGAATATTTATAATGTACGATACTACCGTACAAATAGTACATTTTGATGGTTAAAACGGCCAACTCGTCAGGGATGATTTCACTGTGCGTGACACGCGAACATTTTAAAATTCTACAAGCCAGGTATTTACTATGAGATACAGATACGCGGAAACGAGAGAGAAATTAAATTTTGAACGAGTTTTACAAACGCGACGTTAAACGATGCGCCTATTCCCATTAATATTAAAACAAAATATTCAATTGTTGCACGACTATAACAATTGTAAAGATTAAAATTGCTCTCACTCGTTTGTAATTTTGCGATTAAATTTAATGTTATTATCAATTTAAATTCACGTGAAATTTAATTCCTAAACTATTCAATTAGTCCGATTCTCCAATTCTTAAAGCAGAATTAAATTCAATTATTTAACTCTTGGAGTAAATTTAAATTCAATTACTGTCGATTCAATAATCGAATTCTCACACTGATGATCCGATCTTTGGGTCGTTAAGCCAGCCTGATTCTCCAAACTGTCAAAATACAATATAATTATATCCACGAAAAATTCAGTAGTCCAATTCTAAATTGGCGAATTGCAATAATACTGGATGTTTACGTTAAAAAATGTATACTCTCGTTGCTGAAATAAACAGAAAGCAAAATGAAAGCTGGATCAGGAAGAGTTTCAATCTTCCTTTGTTATTTTCCCACCCACTATTTCGAATAGAATCGATTCGCCTAGCTTCTCCACTCCCTCCCTACCCCAGTTCGTTGAATATGGAACCATGGACCCTTCGAAACTTGTGTTCGTTCGTTCAATAGCGTCCGATAAAATCAATTTATAAAATATGTTTATTGAAAGGTAGAACGAGATATCGAATATTCTGTCTGAATGGAGAAAAAACGTGGAGAGAAGATGGGACGAAAAAACGACCAAGTCGGTTCTCCTATTTCTCTCTTTTTTTCTTCTTTTCTTATTTGACTTTATTCCCGAGAAATTCCAGGACGGAGAATCGCGAGGACCGAAGTGAAGTATCGCTTCGCGAGATCGAGGAACGAGAAAAGGAACACGCGGAGGAGGTAAAGAAACGAGGGAACGCGAGACTCGAGAACGACTCGGTTTTCTATCGTTAACAGGAATATTCCCTTCGTCCTCGTAATGAGCTCGTTATCTCCGTTGAAACGCGTATTAATTGCTTACCTTGTTAATTAGGAAATTAGTCGACCGAACGCGATTCCCTTGTCCTTTTGCCGCGACAGTCATCATCGGCAAACGATTGAAACCCGACCGACATGGCACACACGAACGAGAATTTATGGTTGATGGATGAATCGTGAAATTAATTCAAAGAACACTTTCAAACGTTCTACGTTTTTCTCATTATCCTTTTTCATTTTTTATATTTCTCTATATTTTGAGCATTTCGGATATTTTCCATATTTTAGGTACTTGAAACTTTCAAACGAACTACGCATTTTTTTTCCATTTATAGTTTGAAAATGAAGATTGAATTATAGATAGATGTCAGATTTTTTAAATATAACACCGTATCTGCCTGTAAGATGGAAACTTTTTAAAGATTCGTTTTCGGTTAGCAAAACTTTCATTTAGCAATAGTTCAAACATTCCAAATTTTCCTTACACTTTTCTATCGTGTATTTTTTAGCCCTTGCTGTTCTCCTCGGATTCACATGATCCAAAATGAATATCACATTTCGTTACACGTTACTACAATATATATGTAGTTTTTAAATATTTGGTTTTAATATTCAGTACAACATTAGGTCATTTTTTAACAAAGTATCTAAACAGCATGATTTAAACATTATAGTTGATAGACGAAGATGAGAAAGAAGATCCTACATGGATTTCGAATATTTCTCCACGTGAAACTTCCCTTCCAGTTACCGAAACATTCATTTAGAGACTAATCTAGTTACATTAGTATTCTATCGCATATTTCGCGCGTTATGATCCACGTATAACACTGCCAGGTAGGGAAAAAGTTGTCGAAACACGGAGGAACTACCAAGTTCCCCGACGAGAATTCCCTCTAAAACAAATGTCCACTTCAGAAATAAACTAGCGGTCGAGAGAGCGGCCATTTTTGCGATTCCTCGAGGGCCATCACGATGAATCATAGAACTCGTTCCACGGTGAAATCTCTCGAATTAGCCGGGAATGAGAAATCTCGTTTAGACTAGGTGGCCCATTCTCTCCTCCTCCTCCTCCTGTGCCTCTCCGTTTCAGCAACCCCGGTAACCACCAAACTCTCCTCCCCCCGCCACCCCCTCCCCCTTCCACCCCATCCCAGAAATTCGTCTGGAAAGTCGGAACCGCAAAGTGGTGCTTCGTCGTGGCACCGAAAAGGAGAATATTTCATCCCGAAACCGGCTTGGTCTTTCACCCTTTGCCCCTTCGACTTCTCAGTCGACGATCCTTCTTCCCCCCTCCCCACCTGCTCGCCGTTGCTCCACGGCATTGGCAAAATCAGCCTCGCGAAACTCTCGAGCGAGACGACGCAGACGGACACGATCAATTAGAAAAGTTAAATTACTTGGCGGGATAAATAATTGACCGATACAAGTCTTCGCTTTTCTAATTCTGCCGGTACGTGGGAATCGACCGGTGATTCTCGGAGACGGCGAAGCGGACGAACTTGCATCGATTGGCGAGTGGTGGAAAATTTAGGGGATGTACGGACAGTTGTGTTGAAATACGGACAGAGAGGAGAATACGTGATTGAGAAGACACGTGGAAATTTAGCTGCACATAGTAAGAATTTGTGATACGAAGTCTTTAAGGGCTGGTTTTCGAAGTGAAATCTCTGCGAAATTTGTTTAGTAAGAGAAGAACGGCGAAGTAGTCGACTCACCGCGAGATTTCGACTTATTATGCAAATATAGGGAACATAAAATTCTTGAATGATAAAGTTCTCAAAGAGATTTCGACTTATTTTGTAAATATAGTAGAAAACGTAAAGTTCGTTGAGGATCACTTTTAATTCAAAGCTTGGCGTAATTTACTTAATTTTCCATTCTTTCAACTATTTTCTTCGACGGACTCTTCTTTTAAGTTTAGGTTTCCTTCTTAAATATTCTTTTTAGAATAATTGTTTATTTATGTGTGACTTAGAAGTTACAAGTTATCCTGATGTCACACGATAAAAGTATTATACAGACTTATCGTATAGAAGTGAGAAAGCTTCAAGGTCTGCAAGAATAAAGGCATTTTCCTAAGATGAAGATTTATAATCCTACCCAGACAACAGATTACGTTTCACTCTAATTAGAAACTTGAATTTCGATACCCATCGCCATAATAATCTTCAAGAAATTAACGCACTGACAAGTTTAAAAATTGAAAATCAAAAAAATTATTTCAACTATCTAAATAAAAAAAAAAAAAAAAAATCGAAAATCCACGCGGCGTTCAGAACTTATAGAATTAAAAACTGTTGGAAATATACATTTGAATGAAAAAAAGAAACATTTTTTTCCCCTGACGTAAAGGTGAAAAATTCGGGGAAATTGTCAAAACCTCAAACTCGAACGAATTTCCAGTACCGCGAAAAATGTCATCGGAATTTAATTGGAATCCCCGGCAGTATAAATTGAGCAACGCAACGCGATGGAATTGATAGAGAGTTGTTTAAACGTAGTTAACCAGGAATTCGTTGCTGATCCTTGCCACGGTGAACAAGATATTCGGATAGTCGCAGTTCCTGCAGGAGTTTGTTTAATTAAAGTCCGCGAAAGCGTGACGCGCCGCGCGAATGATCGTTGTTGCGCCTTCGTAGCGCGGCATTTCCGGAGTTCGTGGGTCAAAATGAAAATCTTTCGAACAGCGGGCTGTCGCGATGGGAATTTTCGTGGGGAAGTCCGTTCCGTTGGAAATTCCGCTGCGTCGGGCAACTCCGATGCAAATCTCGAAGTCTTCCGCCAGCTCGCCCGAAAATTTCACGAACCGACGAAACGGAACGTTCGATGAAAATTTTAATTGAGCCACTTAGCTCGAAATAGCGTGGAAGAAATTAGGTCGCGGATTTGCTGTCGGGATGCGCAAGTATATAGTTGCCAGTACTTAAAATTTTATCAGAATGATTTTTGTAACTAGATTGGGGATATTTCTTTTTTGTATTTATGCGTGGAAAGTTTAAAGACATGAAACATAGATGATATAATCGTCTTTTAATTTCATTAAGTCTGTCGTGGAGATTTTCATGCATTTACGCACGAGAAGTTCGAAGGTGCCGAATGTAATGTTATCGCGCGAAACATTTTTTAATTTCAGTAAGATTGTAGAGAGTTGATTGTCGTGCAGATTTTTGTGCATTTATGAATGGAAATGTAAATTATTTTCACAATCTCATTAACACTGAAACGATTTACTGCTTTCTGCAAGATATATATATATATATATTTGCACTGAATACGTTTGGAAACTTCTGTATACATTATCATATCATTTTATATTCTACGAATGCAATCACGACGATCATTACTAAATTACAACAAAATTAAGAATTGCTACAAAAATATATGAGAAATCTACAAAATATTCAAAACAGAATAATCTTTATAATTTAACATTTAAATTTAGATAAATGATTAATCCTAGAAATTCACATTACAGAATATTTTTACAATATATTTAACATTCCATTTCTTCAGTCGTACATTCATATAAAAATATAAATATAAATATCTTCAATTTAATCGTTACAGTGCTAATAAAATTTTCAAATATTTTGTACAACGCAACGTAGTATGTGCTCAACAATTTTTCTACGAATGTTTAGACACATTCGCGAGCCTGAGTGTAAATACAATAACTGTTTGCTCGTGAGAGTTATCAACACGACTGGACGATCGTCCCAGAAAATTCCACGGTATTTACATTAAAATGCACGTTAAAATTTCTACTGTTGCGAGATATTCAAATTGCACGGTGAGTCCGAAAGGGTTTTCGTGCGGAATATGAGTGTCTCTTATCGTCTCATCATCGGTCTGGTTTCAGGCAGATGAGAGTCATGTAATCGTGGTAAAAATCACCAACTCGCGAGGGTTGCTTGAAATGAGAAAATTACACGCGGACATCTACCATGAATCCTGCTGCTTCAATCGCGAGGATTTTCGTACAATTGGCGAGAGAAATGCGCACCCGCGTAAAAAGTACAACTCTGTTTTCCTTTTCAAGAAATAAAGTCTATTGAAGTAAAAACACAGGTTTATTCTTCCTTCTGTTTTAAATTTATCTCAGACGCTCTTCCGTAAATGGTTATTTCAATTCCATTCCAAGTATTATTAACGAACGTAAAAAAAATTATGTTTATATCTAACGAAATAGGAAATATCCTTTAAAAATATTATAAATATTTCTTGAGAGCAAGGACAACGAGAGAAACAAGGTATCAATAAAAATCAATCAAGGTATGAATTAAAGAATCAGAAATATCTAAATTTTAAATTTCTCATATTCAAACACGAACAGATATATCGAATACAATTTACAATTCAATCGACGAACAATTATGAACGTAACTTCAAAAATAAAACGCAAAACACCGCAATACACTTTCGATAATTATTCTTCATATAATTTCTCGGGAAATTTGGAAATTTCCTTGGAATCTTTAAAAATCCATCTAACGATCACGGCGAAAAGAAAAGAAAGAAAAAAAGGAAAAAATCCCCAAACGAATCAAGCGGTTGGATTTCGGCGAAATTTTTCAACGTAATTAACGAAACCTGAAAAAAAAAAAAGAATCGATTCGGCCGGGAACAAAAGCGGCGCGGGAAGTGTCCACCGTTCGTCAACTTGCACGAGCCAAGTGCTCTAATTAGAGCAGAAAACCAAATACCTCTCTCAATTAACGAGTTGCCAGTCGAACAGGTAGCCGATGTTCGTGTTTGATGTCGAGTTCGCTCAAAAGAGACCTCGATTTGGGTTTGCTTGATAGAGGGAGAGGAGGGGGGGGGTGAAATTCTTCTTGCCGACACATACACATACACACACACACACAGGGCGGTGTGGTGGCACGGCGTCCGGATCCGTGGCGAACCGCAAGGACCTTTATCCCGTGGGATACGCTTAATCCGTGAAAAGGATGACAGGAGACGGATAATTCAAAGAACGAGTTTCCGGGGTAGCGAATAGAGGACCACTTTGAAGCGGTTGTAAACACACTGGCCTCTGGAGGTGGTTTAGAGAATGGCGACCCGGCGCTGGTAAACTATCAGTTGCGAGTCACTTTCTTCTAATCCCTTCTCACACCTCCTCCCGTCCGGTGTGAACTACCCCTTTTATTCGTTTAAGGCGGGAATTTCGCGTGGCTTGCTTTTGCAGTCGGAGCTTCTATTTTTTTCTTTTTTTTTTTTTTGAAACATCACTGTCACTCTGCTTTTCATATATTTCCAGCCGTGTAAATTGGTCATCGTTACACGATGATTGAAATTTTTAATTGTTCCTTTAATTAACTACCAACACCTGTCGTGCGATTATGTGCCCCATTTTTGGAATATATGCTGGATACACTGTTTCATTTTGTAATTAAGTAATTAGTTGATGTTCGGTGATCAAAATTTTTAATTGCTGTTTTCTTCCCAAATTTTGACATTTTTTTATCCATGTACGAAGGATTGTATGTTCAAGACTACAAGATTTTATTCCCATCTGAAGAAAAAAACATTAATTTTCAAGACCATGGTAGATCGAAGTCGTGAACAAGATTTTTCGAAAATAAAAAGGTGCTGTTACTTTTCCACTTTGTGATGTAAAGACATCTTTGAGAAACTCTCGACTGTCAACAAGCTAGAAGCTTTACGTTTTAAAATGAGACCAAGCAGATTGTTGCGTGATATTCTTTTACAAATTTATAGATTAAAATTTATATTTATATTCAAATTTATTCTTGATTTATTCATTTCTTATTCATTTATTCATATCTAAATTCAAATTTATATTTATTTACAAATTTTCTTTACAGTTTTTATCATTGTGCGTTCAGTTATGCTCGTTATTCTGTAGTCCTAAGCAGTCTCTCAGTGGCGTGAAAAATCAAGTATCGTTTCGAAAAAAAAAAGGAAAAAAAAAATTGAAACCACACGAAGTCGACCTGTATCACGGTAGGCACTCGTTGCTATTTATCCGCGTTGCGCTGAAATTTTGCTGGAGATTCGCTGGCATATTATATTGGCAGCCTTGTTACCAGCCGCTCGTTAAATATTCATGTAACGTTTCCGGCGAATATCCATCGAGCAATCTATACGGGAATCCGGGGGATTCGCGTATATATCGGAGGGGGGTTCGTCGCGCGAATATCCGCACGACATCACAGCGAAAACATGCCTCGTGTCCCGTATCGGTTCTCATGTAACGTGTACGAGGGATTATAGGGGGGGTTGCGACATTATTGCGCGAACGAAATGGCGTCATCATTCGCCTAACGTGCCACGTCTTCAAGAGAAATTCGGTACAACACTGATTTCAATAAGACGACTGGCGGTAATAACTGGATGTACGCCGCTTTACGAAAGTACGATGCTTCGTCGGACCGCGGATTTTTATTACACTCGCTTTATTATTAAAATTGAAAGGTGACAAAATTTAGAGATCATGGTATTTGGAATTATACGAAACACTTGAAGTAAGCTGGACGCTCGTGGAAGCTTGTATTTAGCCGGTGAAATAAATTTCTATTCAAATTCCACCTTTTTAAGTCGCGTTCACAGAAATGTGAATTCGCATGATTATTAATTCTTCACTCGTAGTCTAACTGTTAAACAGTATTATTGGACCACTAATTTTAGAGATAAATCATTCAATTTTGGGATTTTTGGTTCGATTGAATTTTACTGCTGGTCGCTATCGTTACGATATGTTTTCTGCATAACAGAAAGTGAAATTAAATTATTAAAACTGTCTTTTTATTCCCATTGATCTGTTCAATTTCACTGTTTAATTATGAGCATATGTCATTACATGATAAACGGAATTATTCGTATCAAATGACTCAATTGGATTCGATTTCTCTTCTATGAAAAATAGTACCATACGTGCGAAGATACTATTTAATACGAAAATCGTTATCGGGAGAAACGATTGCAGTTGCAATTGAAACTTTACGATCGTAGGATATTAATCGTTCCTTAATGGTAAAACGAATTGATCGAAGCAAAAAGAAAAAAAAGAAACAGGAGAAGTCGGATAAATTCAGTCAGGGGGTAAAAATTTTTCCCTGGTATACGGAAAACAATTGCTTGAAACTAGTTGCCCGCGATGAAATACTGTTTGACTGCGGCAATAAAAAAAATAAAGGTTCGGCGTATCAGTTAGAAATGATAGATTTACTGCCAAGTATTTAAACACGTCGAGTTATTTCACGCGGCGAAGAGAATCTGATAAACGTAGCGTGTGATAAAAAATTCCTTTTTCCCTGCTAGAAAATAATTTCTCGAACTCGATATAACTGGAGAAATATTGTTTCGCTCGCGGAAGAGCGATAAGGAATTAGAAATTCCCCTTTATTTTCAATTCTAACACCGAGAAAGATGTTCCTTTTCAATCCCTGCTATGAATTATAAAACGTGATGAATGTTTTTGCAAGTTTCCAGTTTCACGCGGACGAATACAGGTACTAAGAAATTTGTTTCAATCAGTAAGCAAACGTCAGAGGTAACGAACGTGTTATATTTTTATGATTTTAATGTTATAGTATATTATAGAGGGAAACAATTCAAAAAGCAAAAATTTACAAACAGTTGTCACGAGATTTCATTTGGAAAAAGCAAAAATTTTATAATACTGTAAAGACATATCAAGTATTACGATATTAGAAAAATTGATATTTTTGTGGAGTTTAGAAAGATGAGAACTATATATACAAAACCAAATAAAAGATTTCTTTGTATAAAATAAAAGTCAATAAAACATGGCAAATACAAAATTGCTTCATCATTTTAAAATTATTCAAAAAATAAGAAATTTATTATACATATTACGCTTCTCTCTGTAGCCTCTGAATACTGCAAGTACAATATTCCAAATACTTTGTGATATTTTTGCACTTTTCAATTTCTCAAAAATACAATTTACCGATAAATTCAAGAACTTCTGTAATCAATTAACAGAAGTTTAACTATTATAAAAATCTACGTCTTGACACACATTGTTTTGTAACGTGTGCTTAAATAAGTAATTCACATTGCGCCTTGGGAAAAGCTGACAGCAAGTTCGCGATATCGATTGGGCTAACTTCTGTCACACGATACAAGCTTCGGTCTCTGTTACGGATCAGTTTCTCGCCAGAAAATGAAACTAGATCCACAAACTGTACAAAGTTGTGAACAAAAATATATTACGCTATGGAATGGGATGAATTTGACAAGGAATTGAAATATTTTCCCGATAGTCAATTTCGGATCTAGTTGACTGCTACATAAATACTCTGACAAATGAAACGATGCTAACACCCACAAAATATAGGTGTTTCCAATAATTGCCAAAAACGAAAAATCAAGAACCAACGATTCGACGAATTCCAACGTTAAATAATTCGAATATCTTCGACAAAGTCAGAAATCGAACGTAGAACGCGGTTATTCTCACGGCGGAACGCGCACAAAAATACTCTATCGTGCTTTCCAAAAATATCGAAAATTCCTCCTGAAGAACGTCTCACTCGACTCTTTAGATACGTGTTAGATACAGTTTGAGAGAATCAACGTTGCAATATCGATCAGCCTTCGGCCCGTGAATACGAGCCGCTGTATCCCCGATTTGAGATCAGTTTCACTTGACGACGACGAGATCATCTAGTTGCACAACTCGTGGGAGATTTGAGGGATGCTGCCCGGGGCCACAAGTTAGTTACATTGTTAAGAAAGGGAAACGCAAGGGACAGTACGTGTCGGAAGCCAAGGTTAGGTTGCACGATCCGACCCTCCAAGGATTGCGTCGATCCCGAATTCATCCTGAAACCGCACTCCTCGCGATCCCAAGACGAATCAATCCGAGATAGTACGATTCGACCAAGAGGTTCATTCATACCCAACAAAAGTAGTTTTCGTTTCGAGTTTATAGCTTGATTTTGTTTTTAGTTTCCTCTAGTTTCTTTGATAATGATTGTTTTTCTTTTTTGAATTAACGACTGACGAAGATTCGGGTGATTTTATGAATTGTATAATGCATTATATTCGTATGTGAAACGTTTCGCGAATCATAATGATGAAAATGTTGAAAATTGCAGAAAACTTTTACAAATATATTATTTGTAGTCTTCGTTTCGAGTTACCAAATAGTTAATTAATGTGATTTGATTGAGATCTGGTAGAATACGATAGAATTATTTTCTAGATATTTTAAGCACAGAATATCTTAGAAAATTTTGACGGAAGTCGACATTTTTGGAAATAGAAGGCATTAATTTTTCGAGTTGAAAGATATGAATTTTTAGTTTATACTTGCGCTCATGTAAGTATTCGAACACTTATATATGTATACTTTTAGTTGAATGTAAATGTATCTCGTGAACTAAATCTTTTAGTTGAATATGTCACATGTAATTCCTGAAGTTTCAAAATGAGAAATATGTTTCTATTTTGAATGTTTTTCTGACTCATTTCAACATTATATTTTGAAAAGTTCGAGTGACGTTGACAGTCTAATTATGAGATTATATCACATCAGTCTATTATATTGAAATTTTTTAAAACGAATCCGAAAATAAATTCTACGACCCATTTACAGAGAAAAGTATTTCTTTCTAAAGTACGAAAGCCACGATACAGAATTACCGCGTTATTAACTTCCGATTTTTCGTTTATTTTCGATGCTGAAATGAAATCAACGAAATGGTGTCACGACTCATCTATATCTGACTTATCTCACTCGATAGAAACGTTTCCAATATAGGATAGACTAACTTTTCAAGAGAAGCAACGAATTTTAATAAACAGAATCTCTTCATATTTTGAAGAAGACTCGAGCGCTACATTTAGGCAACAAATCACTTATATGTATCGTCAATGTATTTTTCATATTTTTCTCCATATCTAAAAAAATTCTTTAGTCGTACTCTTTCAAATCTAAACATTCTTTAATTACATTAAAATGATTTAAAGAATGATATACGCTGAAATAAATTTTTATTTTACCAAATAAAGTATAGAAGTAACATTTTCCTGTGCAACATTGGAGGACCAAAAATAATTCAAGACTAACCAAAAATATTAACAAATATAACAATTTAATAATTTATATCAAAACAGACGTTACTAAAAGAAAAGAAAAGAAAGAAATAATATCAAAAATAATATTAAAATAATATTAGAAATATTAAAAATAATATTAAAACAATTATGTTAAATAAATTCCTCTTCGAATAGAAAGTAGAAGCAGCATTCAACGGAGTAACATTTCTTCGAGGCAATATTGGAAACTTAAATGAGCATTTATATGCCGTGTTTCCAAGTATAATATACGATATTCCCATACTTGCAAGATAACCGTGAAACAAGAATAGACGAGCAGACACGATATTCTTGAGGTAAAGCATCTAAATAGTCCTGTTTTATATGCCGGCGTATAGATCACGATCACGAGGGAATATCTGCCAGCGGCGGACTTATTACGTTATTCGATATGTGAGTTTCTGCTGAATAGAGACGTGTCAGGGTGTCGTTAATATCAAGAGCTGTCGTGGTGGAACATCTCGTTCTTGGAGAAACCACCGCATTAAGGCTGATAGGATACATCGATTGATTAGTCGACCGAAATGTGTCGATAGAAATTAGCAACGAAGCTTTGCAAGTGATTACGACGGATCTGGATTGAAGTTCCCTTAATTATGATTAAGCACCTAAGTAGGTGCATGTTAGATAGACTGTCAAGAAAGATGAAGTCGAATTGCCAGCAATTCAATAACCTTCAGCAATTATCGAGGACAACAAACAAATTTCATTAACATTTTCGATGAACAATATGTTCACGTGTGTCCACAAGCAGTTTTACGACGATGAGATTACGAGATCAACTACTTGGAAATATTTCGACATCTGAAACATACGAAATAGTCGTAGGATTATTCTTATATATTTGATAAAGAAATTCGTCGCGCAATGTACATGCTGCAAACGTAAAGAATTTGAAGAGCTCGTGTCACAAGCAAGTTAAAAAAAAAATTGAAACACGTTCGCGGAATTATTCTCAGCAACAGTGAAAGAAACAACATATTACATTCGCAACAAGTACAAAGAGTTCAATCGCGTTTATATCCATAGAACACGCGGCGATGAAAGATCTTGACGAACAACGAAAGAAATAATTCGGGAGGGAATTTCTTTCGCTTGAAATCTCACGAAGCCTGTGAAAACCAAAACTAAATCATCAGTCTCGTTAAAATTTAAACGGGGGGGGGCGGTACGGGATCTTATGCTCAACGTTGTCACGGATGCACACCCTCGGTTCGGATTTCAATGTACTTGCCTGCGCCTGCCATTTGCCCAGAGCTGTCGAAGCAAAGTTCCCGCCGAGTTGCGGCAACTGCAAGTTGCCTGGTGCAACCTGCAAGTTTCCAGGTTGATGTGCAACGTTATAAGTCGATGCATAACCGCAGCGAACTATGTCACGGCCTGTAACGTGGCCTTTTGTTAAAAGTACCATGACCGTGGCCAGGAGGAGTGGAGGAGAGGGATTTATATATCGCCGAATATCGATACTACCTCGCCAGTCCGTCCGTGCAAGAAAATTCGATCTGCCTGTTGCGAGATAGATCCCTCTAGACAGAGATTCTCGAGGACCAAGAATGAGAAAATAAAAGCGATAGGTATTAAAAAGAGATGGAAATTTGTAAAACGGGATGTTGCAAAATTGAATTTCGTCTCGATGAATCGTAGATATTTCAGGTGAAACGAAAACTCTTTAGAGCGAATAATAACGTTCGATGAGTGAGAATTGAGTTAAAAAAAATTAAGCGGTAGAATATATTGTGATAAAATATGTACGAGCAAAGAAATTTAACTAAATTGGAAAAGTGGATCGTTCGAGTTTGCGTTGAATTTTTGTAGGTATCCGGTTCAATTTGTGGAGTGTTATCAATTAAGATGTTATTTTGGATGAATACTGAATAGAATCTCTTCGGTTTAACTATGTACGTGTAGAGCGAGCTTGCAAATGTAGAACATTCATATAATAGAAACACTGGTAATAATTGGATCTGCTGCTAGAAATGCTTTGAACTACAGTTTTAGAGTACAATTTCACAGCAAGTGGAATTCCTTCAATTGCATCATAATTACAAAGCTCAAAGCTTTATTTAGAATTTAGAACGCTGTCGACTTTGTCACTACGTTACTATATATATATATATATATATATTTATTAATTTATAAATCCATCAATTGATTTGCGAAGTTCACTTGGCAATTGAACCAATTTACTTTAGAAGAAATTAAGAATAGTTTGTATTATTGTATTCTAGTATTAGTATGACAATTTCTTTTTCCGATTCTTGATGTTGACATTCTTACTATGTTTGCAAAAGTTTATAATTAAGTTAATTGTCAAGCAACTTCCTGATAAATCTAATAAAAAGTTCAGTCTCAAAAATAAATGAAACCAAAGAACCTGATGCCAACGTTATTGACCATAAAAATATTTTATACGAGTTCTTCTCAGTCACATGAAATTTTGAATATGAGATGTAGGAAAATATGTTTGTCATCTCTTTTTATAAAGACCAAATAAGTGGAGCTCTGATCTTTTTACATTAATTGTACCATAATTTTCGAAAAAATTTGTGTTTACTACGCTAGAGCTTTAAGCAAATATTAAATATATAAAACATTTTACAGTATTGTACAATTTATTTAATTTACACAGCAGAATTCAACTAAACAAATTTGAAACCCCAAGACACCACGTCGCTATAAAATCCGTCGAGCAATCCAATCCAATTTCTCCAAAACAATATCGTTACTGCTCCAAAAACCTACGTTACAACCAAACTTTAAAAAAAAAAAAAAAAAGAAAGAAAAAAACGGAGAAGAAACGAGATGAAATACCAACTCAAACATCGTATTTGCAACGAAACTGTTCCACACAGTGTGTTTTCCATGGCAGTTGCCGGCTGACTGGAAGGGATTGTCGAGTTCGGCTGCACCGAAAACTTGGCACACCGGCGTAGCCGAGTAATCGAGAAATATATATTCAAAGTTACTTCGTGTTTTCTTACCCAGAGGCCCACCGTGCTGCAGCTGTGCGAGAGTTACGATATTGGTGTCGTGGTTACGCGAGTCATTGCTACAACTCGTAGCTTCGTCGACGAGAATTTAGAGAGAAGGGGAGGAATAGAGAAGGATGGGTAGACAGACAGACAGACAGTTAGATGGAGAGAAAGAGAGAAAGAGAGAGAGAGAGAGAAATAGAGAGAGAGAGAGAGAGAGAGAGAAATAGAGACAGACAGGTTTTATTCGCGAGGTGAGAGAAACAAAAGGGGGGTAGTGTACGTTTTTTATCATGTAACACAATGTACTTATGTGTATGTATATATATATATATAGGTGTACGATACGTGTGTCTGTGTGTACGTGTGTGTGGGGGGTACAGGTGAAACGATGACGTGAGACGAGCTGAATTGATCGCCGTTAGTGGAACGTCGTGGCCGGAAGTCCAAATTTTCTTTCACGTTCTCGCGTTCGGTCGCCGATGCACTGATAACCTTATATGCGCTCCTCCCATTGCTGAAAAAACGATGATGACCCCGGCGACGTTTCGTAGTTTATTATTCCGTTTAACTAGGTCACTCGCTTTCAATGTCCGCCGCCTCGTTGCAACGAAAACGATACTGTATAACACCCTATGCGAGTTACGTTAAATTTCTCTTTCGCACGATGCTCGCGCCACGTAGATCTCGGCTCGTTGAGATGTCTGGTTAGTTACAATCTGAATTCAGAATTTCACGGAAACTTTAGAGATCATGTACCTTCTTCTCTTTTGTTTTTGAGAAAATTTGTTCTTGGACGACGCAGTTGCTCACGAGAGTATTCGAACGCCTGCCAGAAAACTCTTTATGACTATATCGACGCGTGTTATTAAGTTTCATCCGCAAAGTATCATATTCTGAGGTTTCATTGGCACCATGGTATCGAACAAGTTTGAAAAACACGTAGAAATTGCAGGATAACTCTCCAACATATTATTTTATATATTTTAAAATTTTACATACTTTAAAGTTATATATTTTGAAAAATATGCGCTTGTAATAAACATCTTGTAACTTAAACTGATATAAAATTTTACCAATAGAATCACGATTGTCACGTCTCGTTGCAGTGTCAATAAAATTCCAAAATATTCTTTATATGCATAATACACGATATTAGCATAATAATTATTTCAAGACGAGCAATCGAATAATTTCGCGAGCCGCTCTAGTTGATATTTTATTTAACCAGCGAGTTGGAAATAGATTTTGAAATTAGATTTAATCCTCTGATGACGTTATGTCTGTATTTATCCTCGTTGTAAATAATTCGAGAGAACTAGCTTTTTACTAACGATTGAATATTCTTATTGTCGCGGCAATTATTAATTCCTCCAGATCGATTCTACGGCGAATATGAAATTCTCACAATAGACTGAAGTGTATACTGAATACTTTGATTCCGGAAATTATTAATCAGAAATCTAAATACGGGGGCAGTAGGAAATAGAGGTATTATAATAGATATTGGCTAATTAGGTTAATTCCTCACTAAATACGAAATCTCGTTCGCGTAACAAATTGAAATATGTAAACCGTACGCATTGAGGATATTATAACAGTTGTAGTGTTCTGATAACACGGACAGTTATTAGCTAATGAGGGCGGTTGTTTTGCGAGTCAGAAATTTTGTTCGCGTAACTTCGATAACGATTTTAAATAATCGCAAGTAATTGTTCGAACATTAAACAGGTATTATCTAAAATCTAAAATATTACGAGAAATCTGAGCACGTCGATAAGCTAAATACCCTAATTAACGACTAAGCGATGGCTCAGAGTTTGAATTCCACTTTAGCCAATTAATTCTTTCTCTCTGTTGTTCCGCCGCTGGGTTTATCTTAGTTCCATCCGCTGTTTCGAGTTCTCGATCCGTAGTTAATCCGGACAGCTGAATTAATTGCGAAACGAAAATCCACGTGCAGAAGTTCCGAAACGTTGCGGCGAAATTTTTCCTTCCAAAAATTAAAAAAAATCGAATTGTCTAAAAAAGAAGTAGAAAGTGTGGCCGAAATTATTATACGTGCGACGAGAGTAAACAAAATATGTAGAAAATGAAATTCTCTCGTTAACGTGAATTGAATTTTCAAGCAAATTCATTCATTCATTTCGATTAATTAAAAAACAGTTCTTCGTGAGTGACATTGTAATACTTAAAATTTTTACGAGTTATAATAACTTTATTAATTACAATTAGAACAGTGTAGTCGAAACGAATAATTACGCGTAGCTATTAATTATCCACATTGATGAAATCGTGGAATTGATCTGATATTTGCAATTTTAAAACATTTCTAAACTTAAATACTTTTGCTATACGCGTAAACACCGTGTAGATTCATTTTCAAAAATCAATTTCATCGAATGGATGTAAACGATCTTATCCTACATTTTTCACCCGCTTTGGCATTACAGAATTACTTCTTTCTCAGCTATGCTATATTTTTATCCACACTCTGTAAAGCGAGAGACAAAAATTAATTACGAACTCGTCAGTCCTCCTTTTGAGTCTCTAGTTTGACCGATAAGAAAAATTCCTCTCTTTTACGAAAAAAAAAAAAATCAACAAAATGAAAGAGAGTCGTCACCAAAGGACTAAACGTAGTCACGTTGTTCCGTTCAAATCTCACCGATGACTAACAACAATAATTGTAATCGCCCGAGAAACAAAACTTTTATTTTTCTTTCGCGAACCGAACATTTTTCTTCTTTTCTCTTTTCTTTTGTTCCAGCGCGGTTTCTCGAAAATAAAAAGATCTGAATCGTCGTCGTTGATGACGGCCCAGCCGGTCACCCGAAAAGACCAGGCGTGATTCGCGTTCACAGATGGAACACGGTCCGTTATCGTCCTGAAAGAACAATTAGACGTAGATTTTGTTGCGTCAACATGCAGGCGGTGCGTATCGTTCCGTTCCTCTTTTCTCATGCATATTTTTGTTCAAGTGCATCGAGCTAAAGGCAATTGTCAGACGCTTATTGGTCGCTCATTCCACGAGGCACAGAGAATGGATTCGATGAAATGAGTATTACATATCTCTAACCACGGATCGGAGAACCGCGACTACGTTAATAATCACGCGTCACCGTTAATTACAATGTCAAACGAGCCGTCTCGCGAACAGAATTGTCCGAATCATCGTCGAACGATCTTTCCGTCGATCTTTCGATCTCGCGAATCGCGATACGTATTTTCAACTCTAGAATTGTCTGGCAAATAGTTTGGCAAGCATCGATTTTACACCGTACAACGATTTTCATAATTGTTATTTTCTTTCCGAAATATTGCTGATATTGACCCTTCGGGGATGCGTCTGGTGCATTGACATTCAAAAGTTACTTCACGATAAAATATCCATGATCATTTATTGTCACTTCGTAAGCTAGAAAGTTGTCATTAAATTTGCTCAGTTATCATTATTATTAATAAACGTCAGATGCCGTCCCAAAACGGTCAATGATCAATTTGTCACGCCCGGAATGGAATCTCTTCTTGAGTTTCGTATGTTAATTAAGCTTAAGTTAGGAATCGTTGGTTTTTAAAATACGCGAGGATCGATTGGTGATGATACAGATGAGATTGGCAATCGTGATCGAGATGAGTGACAGTGATGACAATAACGAGAGGAGCGAAGATTATTGCGTGCATGTGCAGTGACCAGTGGTATATACCTATAGAGGCTAGGCTTTAAGATCGTGAGCAAGATCCCCACGCGTGAACTATATATTTATATATATGTGTGTGTATACAAATCGTGACAGACTTCCTAACCATTCCACAAGAAAGCCTGCGGCGAAATGACGAAAAATCGGCACAACGACGTTGAAAAAGTATCGAATTTATAGATAATTCAACTAGAAGATATACGAAAAATTCTCAATTCATAAAGTTTATTAATCACTTTTACAATCGAGTGCCTCGTTCGAGAATTTATAATTATTTTTCTTTTACTACGTAATCGTCCTTGAAAATATCTTCAAAGTTCTTAATCTTATTTACTGCTGTTTCCAAATTAACTTGAGCTACTAATTAATTGTCAGTGCAGCTGTTAAATACGATAATAGTGAAATATCAATTCTTCTTAAACAACATAATATACTAATCTCCGAAATTTCTACTTTGCAAAAGACTTCTTCTTCAAAGCATCAAAAAGAGTAACGTCTGAATATTCGTCATAAATGATAACCTGACTCTCCGACAGCAAAGACACTATTATAGTAAAACACGATTCGAAACATTCTATCGTAAATCGTACGAGAAAGAAAGAAGAAGAAGAAAAAAAAGAAATTCGATCAGAACGGTCTCGAGGAAAAATTCCATCTGCTCGAGTGTGCTCACGGTACCGAAGTTAACCCAGTTCCTGCTGCTTGATCATTCAAGTCGTCGAGAAGCAGACCAGGCTGGAGGAGGCGGCGAGAAGGGCTGGCTCGGGGGTTGCGGGCCATAATCGAGAAACTGAATGGTAGTTTGGGAAAAAACTCGAAACTCTTCATCGTCGTGCCGATTTTTCCTCGCTTTCGACCGCGTCGCGGGTCTCTCTCGACAAAAAGGATAAAGAAACGAAACTAAACAGAAAGATGGAAAGAGAGAGAGAGAGAGAGAGAGAGATAGAGAAAGAGAAATATATATATATATAGAGAGAGAGAGAGAGTGGAGCAGGGTACGTGAGTGGTTGGTGAAGAAAAGTTGGTGCTCTGGTGATCGCTCCTCGCTAAAAAGCTAAGTTTCGCGTGAGATTTAGCCAATTATATATATATATATATATAATAGAATAATTATACAGGTGCGTATCAAGTGGCCGGGCGAATCAGCTTCAAAGAGAGCGCGCTTCAACCGCTGCGAGCTCTCTGTTGTGCTTCATTCAATCAATCAATCTTTCTCGCTTTTTTTTTTCGTTATCATGTTCATTCTCAATTTTTTTTTCTTTTCTCAATTTTTCTTTTTTTTTTTTTTTTTTTGTTGAAAGCTTTTGGATACTGAGGCTTACCAGGTGGGACTCTGGGCTGGTGAAGGTGACCACGGCGCCGTGAAGTCGCCTTGCACTTATTGTCGCCGCAGCATTCTTAACACCCGTTGTGTAGATCCAATTGCGTGCGTGTTTTGGCCCGATTTTCGACCACGACCACGAAGGCGCGCAAGATACAACAACATTGAGAATCTCACTTTAGAAAACTTCGTCTTTGTTCAGATGGCTCGACTCTTCGTTCCTTTTCAATTCCTTTCTTTTTTTTTTTTCTAAATTTTTCTACTCTACATTTTGTCACTTTTGTTTACTTTGATCCGTGCCAATTCGAGTTTGGATTTGATAGGATAAGTTGAACGAAGGGGTGGAACACGGATGAAAAGTTGTGAATAATTAACACGTCGCGACATTTATAGATTATTAGAGAGGACAATCGTGGGAATACGAAGGGGTCGCGTTATCTCAATCTTACGCGAGAATACCTGAAAATGCCGTCCTGGAAAAAAAGATTGGTTAGTTATTGTTGTGTCTGGCAATGATTTGGCTCGTCCCCTCCGATGCGACGTTTCCTGGTAAAATTGCATTAGAATTACACTATTAACTAGTTATAATTTAAAACATTATAATGCTACGCTATATTAAATCTAAAATTCTTAAGATATTTTTAAACACTATATCGTGATTTAAAATTTCTAGTCTAGTCTAACATAATACTGGAAGAGAATTACTTTTAGCGCGCTCTAGGGTAATTTCGTATGTTCTAATTTTGTGTATATACATGTTGAAGATCTTTCTATCATTTATGTGAAAGATAAATTTTTAAGATGATCGAGTTACGTCGTTCACTCTATCTTTTGGTAATGAATTTCTTCAAACAGCTTTTACAAGTTCCAGAATATTCAATATCATGTCGAACGTTAAACGAACAAGTATGAATAATAATAACGCTACGTTACATTCGATAAATATACAACTGTAATTTAAAATGTCTTCAATACAGCATGTAATTCGATGTTGCTTCACTAAAAAAGAGGACACTTATTTTACAAAAAAATTCACTTAACTTTCTTTAGTATTCCATAGATAAATAAAAATTCACAACGAAATGAAAATAAAAATGCTATTTTTCTGAAGCACCGATAACTCGTCAATTATTGACACGTCTAATATTCATAATTTATCTCTCAAATTTTACCATAAACTTCTTCAAAAACGATTATCAACGCATTATCGAGAAACACCTATTTTCTCTGTCGAAATTATAATTATCCTCTGTATCGACACACGTTGTTCAATTCCTTTCTTCTCCGAGACACGCAAAAAACAATTATCGTTGCACGAGCGACTAATTTCGAATCGCTTCGAACCAGATCGTTATTCCTCTTGCTGTAGTGGAACGAATTCGCAAAGAGCTAGAGAAATCGGCGAATTTCACGGTACCGCGAATTTATTGGCCCGATTATTTCCAGATGCCGACACGAACGCGCGTTTGATTATCGGCCGACATTAACGTTGTTCCGGGTGACTTACAATGTCTGACGTATCTACAGTATGTACGTCGAACGAGGAATAAATTATCGAGGACTTTATGGCTCTCGAAACGAACGGTAACACCTGGAATTTTCATTCGTTGAATTTCGCGCGCGCGTTAATTTTTAATTAACGATGCTTTCCAATTTGCGCGTCGTCATTATGCTAATTTATCATTGCTGTTGCGAGCTTTCGTTTAAAATTCCACGCTTCCCTTCTATCCTTTTTTTTTTTTTTTGGAAGAGAATGCAGAACGATTGCCTCGACGAGATCATTATAGCGATTGATTATGTGATCTGATTCGAATGGAAAGTTTTACGTAACATTGCACAGTGTCAGTGGTAACTTGACTGCGAACGTTCATGTAATTAATTAAATATTTTCCTGAAGGTAATTTAAAAGATAAAACCTGAGCAGAAAATTGTGAGAATTGAAGTTTCGAATCTTTGACGTAGCTAGTGATAATGTTCGAAATCGAAATACTATTAAGTAAATATGAAATATTAATATTGTAATGTATATTAAATAGTGAGAACGTTGAAATCTATGCAGCTATAACACTGTAAAAAATTTCACAGTTAATATTTATCGGAGATGAAATTTAATTCATCTTGCTCGATATGAGAATATATTTATATATTATAATTTCTCTAATACAATAAAGAATTCTATTTATTTTATCATTAATGACAAAGAATTGAAGAACACCAAAGATATTGAAAAATACTTATAAAATAATAAAAATTGTCAATGTTACTTACTTCTACAAAATCTCCAAAGTTAATTTAAATTTTCAAATACTGAAAATTTTTATTTAGATTCTATTTCTATCAGAATATTCATAAAAATATAAATTTACGTAAACACTTGAAGTGAATTGATAAGAAATGACAATTATATAGTTTAAAAATATTTTCCAAGAATATTGAAACATGTCAATGAAATACTCGTGAAATTTCACAAATTATATTTCTCGTATCACGAAAATCAAAATATACATTATTTCTTTGAACGAATAACGAGAAAATAATCACAATATGCCTATCGAAAATTTTCCATCATGGAGTACGAAATATTGCAATGAAATATCTACACGACCATAAATCGTAATAAATCTTTTTAAACGATGCTGGTGAGTCAGGATTAAAGTACGCACTATTAAAATGAAATTATTTCGTAAACCGTGGGACGGTCGTGTATCTCGCCGATTTTCGAAAATTTACAGGCTAATTGAGAGTAATTTGTACATGACAATTATCTCGGTCTTGAGGCGTAACAATTTAATGTTATCGCGTACTCGGGGAACTCGGTCCCGATTTTAATTCTTGTTGTGCTGTTTCGTCGTACATATCATAACTCGCAATTATTTTATTATATTTCATATATTTTATTTTATACTTTTGTATTTTATACTGTATTATACTTTTTCATATTTTAATAATTAACAAAATCTTTGTCGTGGAAAACATTCGCCGAATATATCCCCTGTTATAAATTCTCGATAATACGCAAAAAATATAAGTAAAAAAGAAAATTGAGAATTGTTGTCATAACCCGTGGAACAAAGAATTATTATCGCCGTGTTCGTTGATAAATAAATGAATAAGCAAACAATTCTCGATAATCATGTTGCATACGTAATTGGATATTAAAAATCAATGTAAAAATCGCCGGAATAAAATGTGATTGTAGAATTCGTTCGGGAGATAATTAAAAATTTTCACGTGTGCCGTAATCAGAATTCGTTCACACGATTTTAAACATTTTTATGAATTTTTTTTATAATTATTACTATGCTTTGTTATTTTTTTATTATTAACTACGAAGTTATTCGTTTGTACCATTTTTAAGAAGTCTAATTTGAAGATTAATTTTGTTTTCTACGCAATTGATGTAAGTTTATGAATTGAGTACGTTTCTTGTAAAATATTTGCAAGAGTCTTAAAATTATTTACTTAACAATTATAAAGCTCCAAGCCTTCAAATTTTTATTAAAGTTAATAATTTATATAATATTAATTTGATAATATTAATAATTAAAGTTAATAATAATTGCTTGACTGTTATTTCGTGATGTAGAAAAAACTCATAATAATCTGTCGCTCGACTGTTATTCCGTAACATGGGAAGAAACCTCACGATACTTTACATAATTTCAATTTGAAAAAGCTGCAATCTAAAAGCTGGAACGAACATTGAAAAATGGAGATTTCAATCAAACAATTGATACGAATATTCGAAAATCACGCAAAATTCCTCGTCCGCTGCTATATTTTACTCAAAAGGGGACGTTTTAATAATTTTTTCAATTAAAATTAAATCCTTAATCTTAATAATCCTTTTAATTAAAAATTAAATCCCCGATTCTTAATTAAACATCGACGTTAACATATAGGAGCCGTTTAATCTTTTATCCGTTCTAATCGCGGAAAAAAAAAATTGAAATCCCCAAGATTCTTTACACGTGACATACCAACTACCAAACAAAACGTCGATGCAATTACCAGAGTATCAAGTCAGCTTAAAAACAACTTTCCCCGAAGGATCATTCCGGAATTTCGTTCGTTCCGGCAGACCAATCAACATCCCCTTACCATCCCCGGCCACTTACCCGCGATATTATTTTTTGATTCGCCATTAAATCGCGACGAAACGAGAGGCGAGCACGCGCATTACAGAGCAATCTCGTCGAGACATTAGTTCACTTTAATATCGGCGCTGGGTTTATAATTCGATTCCATCGTGCCGGTGGTGCCGGACAGATCTCCGCCCAGAAATTCTCCAATTATCGATTCGTTGCCCGCTCGAGTATTATTTCGCTCGGTAATTCGATTTTCCCAATGTATAACGCGGGGCCAGCTCTCTCTCTCTCTCTCTCTCTCTCTCTCCGGTGTGTGCACGCGAACGTTTTAACGCGAGGATTCGCCCCTCCCCGTGCCTTTTGATTTATCGTCACGCGGCTCGATGATTGACGAACATTCATCTTCGTTCGCGTTGCAGCCGCGGTCAGCCGCCTGATTTATTCCTCGTGCCGCTGCTATTTGAAATTTTCAACTTTCGAATTATCCGGGATTTGGCTTTTCCGGTGTGTATGTAACCTCCGAGTGATGATACCGCTCGCGCGAAACGTTGAATACGTTTCGCAGTAAACAGACGCATGGGGGATTTGGAGAGTGTCGACCTTTCGCCTCTAAACGTAGCTTGACTTTAAGGACGATTTTTTCTGTTTTTTTTTTCCTTTGGAACGAGAGAAGCTGTTCCCCAAGGGACAGTGTCGGGAAGTTAACGAGGAAAATATTATTAAAATGGAATTGTAAATTGAATGTCTTAGAATTATAAATAACAAAATGGAAACTCTTCTAGATGAAAAGAGCTGTTCCTTAGATTTTATGGTTGAGATATTTTTAGAGTAGAAATTTTTAGAGTAGATGAGACATATTTTAGAGTAGAAATAAAATATATATAATAGAATATAGCAGAGTAGAATAAAAAAAAAAAAAAAAATCAGCAGTTTAACTGAGTTTGTACACTCCAGCAACATAAACGTTTATTATTTAATAAAAGAATTTCTATTTACGACGCTAATTCCTTTTATTCGCGTTCAAACTAACCTCCGAGTAAAACTAAGCGAGAACGTTCCACGAGCACAAACGTAATTACTTAAACGCCATTAACTAAATGTTAATTACATTATCTATTACGGAGGGTGCTAATTAAATTCGCTGAAACGATAAATACTTCGTATCGTTACACCGTGACTAATCGACCGTGATAAATGGACGATCATCACCGAAACCAATTAATCTTTAATTTCTCTGCCAAGCGGGTTTCTCTAAATTTCTTTCGCTGTAAATTTCTAACGTCTGGCGCGTTAATTATTTCGTTAAATATAAAGAGAGATGACATCGATCATTTAGAAGGTCGTATAAACACGCCGCATTGAGATTTCTTCTCAAAGACATCGTTCCCCTTCTAAAATATTCTAATATAAATCAGTGTGTATGTAAATTTGTATGCATATGTTTGGCAGGCGAGTTGCTCGATTAATGGAGACACATTTTACGTATATTATACACGATAATAAAATGTGACAACAAAATTTCGTGAGCATGTTTGAATATTTTTTGTGAGCCAGTAATAGTTTGCAGAAAGTGTTTGTATTATTGAATTAATTTCAAATTTCATTAAGATAAATCATAAATCGTGATCGCTACAATATTTTAAACTATTTTAAAATTCGTATTCCATTTAAATACGAATGTTCCAATATTAATATACACGAAACATGTATATGTACGAATATTTACGTATTTCGCACAGTATATTATATATTATGTGTAATATTATGTATATCAATGTACGAAAATATGTAAATACATAAATATAAAATATGGAATAAAATATAAATATATAAATGTATGTAAATTTAATTGAGAGATATCTCTTAAAGTTAAAATAACGTGAATCTCGTAACGTGACACACGCAGCACGCCACTTTCCTTCTTAACCGCAAAAAGACTCACGATGCTACGCAGATGTACAACGACGTGATCAAACGGGGCAATAAATCCGGAAGAAGATTCGATTAATAAAAGATTAATTAATTAACGTCGTGTTCCGTTACGCTTTCGTTAACAGATATTCGCGAGGGGCGACGCGACGGTGAGGGAGAGACGATACGCGCGCGAGAAAATCAGTTTGCCCGGGAAAACGAGGAATGAAAATGTTGGCGGCGCAATGAAAAAAACGGGCATGAATCGTTGAATTACCACGATTCGTATTGTCCAGATACGGAAGCGAATCGCCTCGCGCAAAAAGAACTACGCGTATTATCGATTAATAAAATACGAACGATTGCTCCGGGCATGGATTTCCCTCGTAATATCTCGTATCCACCCTCCCCCTCCCCGTTTCCTCTTTTTTCCATCCTCCGTTTCTTTCGCGTGCACCCCTTCTTTCTCCCGCAGCGGCCGCCTGTTTGTTTTATCGCATCCGGTATCTTTTATTTTTCCTCACCCGTCCCGCGGGTCTTCTGTTTTCTAGACTCTCGTCCGCGTTGCTTCTTCCTTTTTCTTTTTTCTGCTCGTTCGAACGACCTCGCGCGCGTTTTTCACGATTTGGTTTTGATTTACAGCGGCTTTAAACGCGCGACTTTTTCGGGGGGGAAACTCCGCCGGGGCGCTGGAATTCCGACGAAGCAGCAAGCAACGCGGCATTTTCGTTGGATCGATACGATATCAGGAACAGGCGCGGGGAAGACACGAACGAACGAATTTTCGTTGATTCCTTTTTAAATATCGTGTCACTCCGGCAAGGGGCATCCTGATGGTAGAATTACCGCGACGAGTGAGCTGCGAGACTCGCGTCGGAGAAACAACAGCGTAAATAACAGATAAATTTAAAATAATTTAGAGTCTAAAAATCTCGTAAATCTACAAAGTTTTCTATTGGGTTACTGTTAATTCAAAAAATATTCTAAAAATACCCCTAATGCTAAACTAGTTGCACTTTCGCACTGATTGAGATACCGCTAGAAATAATCGGAAGCTAATTAAAAAAAGAAAACGAGGAATTTCTTGCTGAAAAATTGCAGAGGTGAAGTTCCTTCGCGATCGTTTGCCCAGCGAATCCAACTAATTTCGTATTCGCTCGAAATCACCGGGGCCATTTGCACTTTCCGTTTACATGGAGATTCTATTTCTCTGTAGTATTCTACCCTCTCCCGCCCCTCCCACGACCTACTGAAAAAGATTTTACTGCCAGCGTAGACTCGAAAGAAGAGACGCGAGGACCGTGAAAGAAGGGAAAACAGTGCTGTGTAACGAATCGCTGTTGATTCTACAGTCCTTCTTCGGCAATAAGGTCCCATTGCGAATGAATTAGCGTCATCAAGATAGTAAAGTCTCCTTAGAGTGGATTCAGGCTAGCAATTTAGCCAGCTACATTGTCGAGCACGTCCCCGGCGAATAAATCCCCTCGAGATCCCACCGTAGGATAACTTTCACTCTGTCTTTTATAAGATTTTATAGGACACTTTTGTAAGATAAGTTTAACGAGCTGAGTCGCGGCCACGACGCCCGGGTGTTCCATTTCGGGGTTTCATAAACGACACGGCGGCGCGACGTTTGATATCAAGAATGAAAGATGGAGAAGGAAAATGTGACGACGATGGTCTGCGTTTGGCAGTTGGAGTATATCTAACAAAATTTTTGATTGAACGCTAGAAGTATCGACGATTAAAGCATAAAATTTCGAGCATCAGAAACATTGAAATAGAAAAGAATTGTAAAAGAAATACATAAACTATATAAAATATAATAAAATATAAAATATAGAAGAACTGTATTACAACTGTATTATAACTGAGTTTATGGAATAAAATTTATATTTATAATCTACGATAATTGTACAGTAGATTTTGCTGCTACACATCACATTTAAATACAAGAATTCGAACTCGATTAAACCACAGTTTTTAACTTTTTAAAATATTTTTGAAAAATATATCCAGACTGCTATATATACGAAGTTTTCAAGTTTATTTCGTTCTCGTATTTTTTTTTCCTACGAGCGTGGATTATGAAACGGCGGGTCGTAACAGAGTCTGGATAAGACGCGGAGCCATGATTTTCGTCAGGATCTTTAAAATTGTATATCGAACGCGACATTTTCGTAGAACGTCACGTAAGCCTCGATCGTTGGGACAACTCGAGGCTTGTCGCGATTTCGTGACTGATTGTGTCGCGGCTCTATGCGAAACGCGTGCACAGAAATATGAATCGAAATATGCGCGCTGCATACGCCGGCTCCTCGTCTTCCGCGAGAATTCTGAAATTATTTGAATATTATCGGGCCACCGTGGAATTATTTAACGCTGAAACTATCAGACCAGTTAAAGTGACTAATATCGTGGAACTTTGCTTTCGCAATCATACAAGCAGAACTGCATAAGCTGCAAAACTACGAACGTTTTACGAATATGAATTATAGATAAGAGTAATTGTGTAATTCGTATTCTGATAAAATTGAGAAAGTTAGGCAGGAATTCGTTTTATTTATTAAGTATCATAGTATACGTGCTTTGGATATATTTCATATATTACACGTTCTATGTATTTTCAAATTTCCGGACAAACTCGTCGGCACATTTTCTTATTCTCTCTGTTGTTTAACTGTATATTATCACAAATTAGATTTAATTCAAAAGTAATGGCTACAATGATATTTTAAATCATTTTAGAAGGTAGTTAATAATCATTTCATTTTTAAGATTATCTAATTCTAATCTGTGTATATCGCAACTGATAATACCTAACCTCAAGTCTTTTTAACACTAGAACTACACTAGATGAAACATAAAAATTTCCATCAGAGACATTACAGTCAAAAGAAGTAAAGAAACTTTATAACAATACAATGTGCATAAGCTTCCATTTATATATTTTGCAAAAAATTATTTAAATCTTTAAAAATACAGTGTTATTGCGTCCATGAAACATCAAATAGAAATTATAAATTGGTCATTTCGACCGCTTTGGTAGTGTTAAACATAATAACGTAAACTTCCGCCACCGTCGATGCATCAAGCTCGAAACTACCGAATTAAACGAACGTCCGTCACTTTTCCTTCTTTTTTTTTTCCCCCCCCGGACCCATACGTTAAATCGAGATTCCCATCTCGACCTGAAGCTCATAGTTAGAGCTGGAACCCGGGGTGGGTATAAAGCAGCGCGAGGAAGAGCAGCACGAACAGCCCGTAAAAATGGAGAACGGGGACAAGCGGCGCGCCGGTATCGTTTATACAATATTTCGTAGCACGTACGTCACGAGCTCGGGCACTCGCGGACCCCGTTCGTTACGTAACAGCTGCAGTCTGATAATGAATGTGAAATACAGGCGGAGCTGAGTTACGAGCCGTTATTGCAGGGCCCGCAAAACGCCGCGCGCCGGCCCGAACTTCGTTGCTCGTTCAACGAACCGTTTCACGCGAGAAAACATCGAGATGACGACGACTGGGAATAACGTATCGGTCATCGAACGTGTGATCGATGCCCTGTACGCCGCCGCTCGCTTTATTTCCTTGAGCGCCGATCGTTTCGAAATATCGGGCGATTAATTCGAGGAGGAGGAGAGAACTTTTCGAAGACCGCGCGAGGCCGTGCAAAAATTTATTTCGGTGATGGATGGACCGATTTTCTCAATTATTTGGAAAAACAGATGAAAGCGAGAGCATGAAGGTAACAATTTTTGTTGATTTGGATGACTTTTGACGGACAGATAGAAATTTGGAGACGATGCAAAAGTATTTCGATTTCCAAATTTTGAAATTTGGATGTTACTCGGATACTCGATAGGGAATAAAACACGCGACGTGCGCATTCGACGAATAAATTCAACGGGAGGGAGAGAGATGGAGGTATGTTCCATTTGCGTGAAGCCTTGAAACACTCTCAAACTCTCTTTCTCTCTCTCTCTCTCTCGCCGCGGACCATTCACGAGACACTAACTCTCGCAGTTTCAGGCAAATCCAGCCGTAATAAAGCGAAAAGCTTCATCCGAAATCCACTCAGTCATCGTAAGGTTAACGTCGCACACGCCTCGCCGGTGGTAGCACGCTTCACTGTCTTAACAGCTGTCAGCCTGTCTATTCGTCTCGTAAACGAACGTTTCAGCCGCCAGAGATCATGAACAGAGATGAAAGGTTGCACGGCCGTTATTCAACGCGGGGGTTAACCCTTAACGACTGGCCCTTGTATTTCCTCGCCACTTCCACCATTCCTCTTCGCTCCTGTCCCGTCCCTTTCCGGAATGGCCACCGCGAAGAAGAAATCTCAGCCGGCCGGAAAACATACAGCTACAGCTAAATAAAATACCGTCGACGAACGTATGAACGGTATCTTGCAAACGCGGGACGACGAGCTCGCAGCGGACAATACTGAAAAATATGGCCGCCGTTTCCTCTTTCGTTACGCCAACGAACGCAGTTCTCCGTTCCTTCGTCGGTTTTTACTTGAATTAATTTTTATTAGTCCTTGTTAATTTTCATTAATCTTAATCTTTATTAGTTTCGGTCATTTTTATGTTGGGGGCAAGAGATTGCGTAATAAATAGAGTTGTGAATTCTTTTTCGAGAGCGTGCGCGAATTGGAGGGATTAAACAGGATGTTTAAGAATAAGACAAAGTGCTCGCTGCGATATTTAACTGCTGGAACAAAACGCTCCATTCTTCTTCAATTAATCGAGGTTTCTCTTCTTTATTCTTTAATTGTTCTGTTCCACGCGCAGTCCATTCCGTTAATTTATTATGCTCGCGGAAGTAGAAGTTTGCATAAATATCTGCAGTGTGGTAATGGGTCAAGACGATTTCCAAAACGATTTACGAAGTTCTACTAAAACTGTACGTTGAAGTGAAATTTTAATTAGATACTTTCATGTCGTTCGATCAGACTGTACAGTGTATCTCTGCGATGTTATAAATTTAAAAGTTAATTGCTCGTCATTTTCTATTTCATTATGTTGAAGAGTTATGTTTCCTTTGGACGATTAATCTGTTATAATCCGTTGAAAAATTGGTGAAACGGAAATTCGTTTTCACGCGTTCACGCGTGATTTCACAAAACATTTCGAAATGACTGTAAATTTTCGGCTCGCGAATGAAATTTGCCACGAAAATATATAACCTGGTACTCTTAATGATACATTAACGCGAGTATTATTCTTGATGCTCGTATCGAATTCAGAGTGACAATCTGTTTCGGTAAATTGAGATCGTCGTTGCAACAATATCGTGACGCGTTGTAAATTGTCAAATTTCCATTTTCCGTTGTTTCGACGTTAAACAATTAAATTCCCAAAGACGTCGAATTTTTCTTTCTAAACATTTAAATAATTTCTTTCATACAAATAAATAATAGTAAATAATAATTTATATAATTACATAAAGTGTCTAATTTGTTTTTAAATATAAAAATATAAAAAATTTCATTCTTAAATATAAAAATTTTTTTCTTTGAAATTGTTATAAAAAAAAGAAAAAAGAAAATAGCGAGCACCGTACGAATGCCTGATCACGATGCAAAGAGATTAGTGAAGTTTTCTAAATAAAATTGAAACTGTAACAATGTAACGCGTGACAGAGCAATCGTGCAGAGTTTGAAATAAAATATGTAACCATAAGTTCACGCTTTCAGACTAAAAAGAAATTCTACCATATTCGATGCCATTTCGGGCAACTTTCTAAAATTAACGACCGTGCTTTTCACGTATTTAATTGCTGACAAAAATACGCTCGTAAACCGATAAAACGAGTTGAATGCCGATTCTTGAAATCCCAGGCGAGAAAGGGAAATTAACGGGAAAAAGAAAATTTAGCGAGTGACGCCTCGGTAATATCGCGCAAAATCGCAGAAAGCTGGAGATGATGACGGAAGCGGTTACGATTGCACGACGTGTAACACGGTGCAACGTTATTAAGTGTAAATTCCGCGGCGTGAACGTCTGACGGAGGCAACGATATGCGGAAATATGCGTTGCACGAAATAGACAGTGACACGCCGGCTACGTTGTTCAATGCGTTGAAACCGATTTAATTTCGAGTTTCGCGGACGGTTACGGAATAACCGAGCAACCGAGGATTTCGCTGTCTCGTGTGAAAACACCGTAAACTGTCACTACGACATTTGTCCCTCCGCGGAACCCGCGCGATATAGGGAATTTACGAAATATGGATACTGAACACGAAATGGCACGGACAGAGAAATGGAAACGATTCTTGAAGTCGACACGCTGTGAAATATCGTTCGTCTGCTGTCGATAATAATTAATTCCATAATATTGCAATATTGTAGAATAATACTCGAAACTTTCATATCGAACTTTTTTTTTTGTTATTACATCGAAAAAGAAATCTAGAATACACGTTCAAAATCTTTCGCCATTCAGATCTTTCCATTTTCTCTGCGTTACAGAAGTTCGTAAAAATATTTGAACGCTAGTCATAAAAAAAAACTTAGTTAAAAATTGTTTTCGAGAATATTTAACAAAATATAAATCATTTATATTAAACTAAACTAAAAACTAAACCAAATTAAATTAAAACCATGTATTAATAATTTAAAAATTGTACGTATTTAAAAGTCGTGATAAATCCGTGAAACATGGACAGAGCTGACATATGTATATGGAGTAAAATGATTCCGGTTAGTTACCAGCTTCACATTTCGGCATTGAAAGTTTGACAACACTGTACTGGGTTTCAAAAATCATATTCCTGACGCGTTCTACTACTACTTGACCAAACCTCGATCGTTTTACTTGATGCAATTCCCCAATTCACCGTCGTTTGAACGTATAGTGCTCTAAAAAAAGCCAGTGATTTTTTACCATGTCAGGTCACGGGCCACGAAACTCCGTAAGATGTTTGGTCTGTTCATATACCTCGCCTGTGCCCCGATGAAATCGCGGCCGATAAAATAGAAATTAATCCGGCATTAAATTGTCGGTGGAAACATGTGTAACTAATAGCTGAGCGTGCAAAGCAATTGCAACAGAAATACAGCGGGTGGCGAAACAAGCGGACGAACAAAACGATACGTCCGAGAGCAGTGGCGGGAAATTAATGGAAACGAGTATTAACGCGAATAAATACAAAGGAAATCCAGGACACGTAAGGAAACCGGTGCAAGAACACGCAAATAGATGTAGACAGCTGAAAAGGAGTAGAACAGCCGAGTTGAGGGAACCACACAGAGAAAGAGAGAGAGAGAGAGAGAGAGAAGGGAAAACGAAAGAGACAAAGGGAAAACAGAGACAAAGTGGCACGTTGAAATAGCAAATGTTTAACTATAGCGGTGCTTCACGAATTACGCTAATCCCGCCCGGTGGCAAGATCTCATTGTGGGCTGTGGCCTGTGGCAAAGAGACCCAAGAAATACACACGCGGCCCCGGTGTTAGCATGTCATTCTGCTCCGTGTTCGAGCATGTGAGCGTGTTAAAAACCGAAGAACGTTAACTGAAATTACACGGTGAATCGGCGTTGGCTTTCATTTTGGTAAAAACACCGATCGAGGTTCGAAATCGGAATCGGAATCATTTCGTATTCTATTGCTGGATATCGTAGATGAAACGTATAAAAGCTCGTATAATCGGACCACAATTTTTATTGCACTTTTGAGGATTCCATGACTATACGTACGTATTTGAAATTGTCGTCGTCACATTGTGAGTCATTTGTTTTTTTTTTTTTAGTATTAAACTTGGTTTCTATTTTTATGGTCGAAACAAATTTCGAGCAATTATCAAGAAATTCCAGCATCCAGCATTTGGTTTCGTCGTGATTGCAAAGTGGTCTAATTTTTCAATTAAGAAGAAGATGAAATCGTCAAACCGAGAAGTGAATGAAGAATATATTTTGAGAATGAAATTCACGAGGACTGAAGTTTATTAATTAATTCTCATATCCACTAATTATATTTGCTCCATCCGGAGCACACAGAAGGAACTGTACAATCCTCCTTGGAATTCTGAAGATCTGATAGATTTATAATCCGTGAGTATTCAATTTTATTCTAATGGTAATATTGGCTGTTACTTGGCGCTGTACTTTCCGCGTGGGAAATGAAATTCTGCAATCTTCCATTCTTAACGAGATCGGGCAAATATTGAATAAATACAAAGCGGGCGAAATAAATTTCCTCGTTTTCTGCGAGTGGAGGAATATTCATCGAATACGGTCTTTGGCCTCTTAATTGAATGTTCCGGCCGCTTTTGAATAAATTCCAATTCCAAAGCTGACATTTTAATACTCGAAATCGCGTGTTTTTTCCCCGATTTCAGAAAATTGTGACTGTTGGTAAAGAAAACACCCCGAGTTATTCGGATGGATATGAATGCCTTGGGAAAATTCAAACTGGCGAATAGGAGAGATAAATAGGATAACGTGTTATTTTACAGGTGAAATTAAAACTAAATAATCAATGACGAAGAATATCGCAGAACTATCAATTAACTTTCAAATATCGTTAACTACGCGGAAACAAACGCGAAACCACTTGATTATTATAAATCATCGGCAAATATCGCCAGCAAGAATAATTAAAGTTTAAGACAGAGATTTAAAAATGAGGATTATTTTAAATTAATTCTCTACGGTACTACGCACGCGATTCATGGGTCCATTTGTTCCGTAAAGTGTTTGAATAATTGAAAGAAATAATATATTTATAGAAAATTTGAGAGCGAAAAATTGCATGAAATTCCATAAAATTTCATACGTAAAACAATGTTCTACGATTTCACAGTTTCCCATTTTTCTATCGTATGTTTTCTAATCGCTAGCCATCTAATATTCGGATGCCGATCTTTCGACATTTTCGACGCTTTTCATTTTTTAATTTCTTTTACGTTTCAGCACTTCACGCGAGACATGCTCGATATCTTTGATCTTGAAACTGGCTCCTCAGCTGGCGATTCTCCCTGCGATTCAATGCCCTGATTTCTCGTTTCCTAGCTATCTGATTCTGAGTCTATGAGATTCTCGCTTTTCAATCCCCAAGCTTTTACCCTAATTTCCGTTACTACGGAATTTTTTTATTCTGACGTTTCGACAAGCTTAATCCAGTCTTTCGACTTTCTCACGTTGATGCCACCTCGAATTATTTTTCCATTTCTATCATTAATTTTCACGCGAACGTACAAACTTTGCTTCGATTATGGATAAACTGCGGATCTCTGTGCAAATCGTATATACTTTCGAGAATGTAATCGGAACCTCGATAAAAAATTGTTTTACGAGAACGCTATATTTTCTACTTCAATGTTACGGATGAAAGTCGTTGTATAAATAATTAAAACTGATTATGAATTACCATACGTTGGATATTTCGTGCTTCGAAATCTCCTGGAAATTAGAAAAATTCACGGTCCAAGTTCAGATGTCGCGGTGGAAAGGGAACACCAGGGCTTTATCACCGACGTTTTTGGAAAATATGACCACGATTCTGTGGCGCGCGAGGCGATTACGGTGGCGTTCTTTCGAATCTTGTTACGGTAACGCTTTAATTAAGACGCGGTCTAACGACGATCCTGAATCGACGGAACCCTTCCCTGACGATAATCAAAGGCTTCGTTAGAACCCTCTCTCCCACCCCCTCCCCCCTCCCCACTTTCTCTTGGGAATTAAACCGCAAATCGGGCCTGCAATTTTCCCGTACAAATTCCTCGCAGTAAAGCGAAATTCCGGCATTATTGCCGTAATCACGAAACGATAACGAGACACCTTCTGACCGTGATCCCGCGAGCGAATCGCGTTTCCGTTCGCCGAACGGATTCTCGTTTGAGAAAATTTCACCGAATCTCGTAACATTCGTGGCATTCTACCCAGCCATCGTAAATCTTGTTAAAGATAAAAGATCGATATTACGTTTCGGCGAGACGCGAACTTTACGATACATTACCCTGAAAGCGGTAAAATTAGAGCGAAGTTCGTAGAATGACAAGCGATTCTTTACGTGCTTGTTTTCACGAAGCTCAGAAAATCTCGAAAGTCTTTGGGGCGGCATTATTTTTAATATTATTCAATACTTATCGCAGATTACCGTGTATGTATTATATTTTATACTATAATATAATACAGTATATTAATGTATCAACAGATTCTTCATCGTGTAAAGTATGTTAATATCTTTTATACTATATTTATTGTAAGCACAACAATTTATGTTTTATACTGCACGCTCTGTAATTTACATTGTATTGCATTTATCGTGCACAATTTATAATTTATATTTACTGTGCCATTTTTATTATACAAATATAATACGTTGTTGTGTTGATTTCCAAGTATTTGAGGATTTTCTATTAATGTAAGTATATTACCATGCATATATAATTGGATGCTTAATTTTTCAAAAATTCCAGCGCAAAGAGAATAATTATCGAAACATAACCTCGGAAAGGTTTCAGTCACGATTGAAGAAACATTTTGTAATGTTCCCTGACAATCTCTCTATTTTATTACTCTCGTTCATAACCGTATTGAATTGTTAAAAATCGAAAGCTCAGCTGTTGGAACCGTTTCGAATCAAATCATTGTTCGTTTCGTAATAGCAGATTTATTATTGAATTGATTAATCAAACCGTAGCGAAACACTGTACCGTGTTTTAAAATTGAGAACACAGGCTTCTTCGACACGTAACGCGAAATTTGATTTGCAATCTAATACAACAGCACCTTTCCTCACCAACACAAATGTTCCCAGGCTGCAATATATTTTCTGTCAAACGTATCTTTTACTGTCGTTTCATTATCATCCCTTTAAAGACAAGAAAAAACAGTGTCGTTCGTTTCACAATTCTCCATTTCCTTCTAAACTAAAAAAAAAAGAAAAAAAAGAAAGATTATGAAAACGTACGAGGAAAGAAAAGGAAGTTTCGCGGAAAATGGTGGCCCTCGAGTGGGCACGAACGGCACGTCTGGTTGTAACTTTCGTTTGCGATACTTTTCACCAGTAATTATGACATAGTGAGCCGAGAGTAAGTAGTCGGTCGCCCTTGAAATTTGAACCGTTGAGAACGGGTTAATAACAGGGCAACTGGCTTGTGCAAGCGTATTTCTGGCTAGGTTTCCACTTTAAATGAAATTAACTGCTATCCGGCCCGAGTTCCGCCTTGGCGATAAACACACCCAAGAGAAAAGAAGCGACAACGCGAACAAAAACGTTCGCCAAGACGTTCTTGAAAAGATGAAATTTGTCAATTTATCAGACAGATTTAAACAGGGGTGAATCTCAATAAATTGATTTTACGTAGTGATCTTCAATGTTTGTTCAATATTCTGCAAGCAGTGAACGTGATTGTCATCACTTTGTTACTGTGAAATTTGCCATTTAGATGATTGATATTTATTTTATAATAATTGCGATGGAATCCGTTTGATAATAATAATCACGTTTTATGTTAACATTAATCCTACGAGAATTTTTTGGGAATATTTAGCGGCTGACATACAAATTCATTCTGTTATTAATTTTATGCGAACGTCGAAGAAAATTAACGTGGAAAATTACGTTACACTCTATATTGTATTACACAACGATTCCCTATACTACTTGTTCACGAAATTTCGTTCCAGTTAAACTACACATAAACCAATCAATTGATCATCAATTCAATCAATGCACAAAATTTGATTATTACGAACGATTCCTCTCAATTTTCGTGCGAAATGAAATCACCATTCCCATCGAAATCGCGCGCGTTCGTCAAGATGGGAACGTTTTAACGTGTTGCGTTACATTGTCACGGCTGGAACAAAGGTTCAGTTTTTCCCCGGATGCCTCGAGTTCGTCACAAACGACGCAGTCAACTGGCTACCGACGCTTTTTACTGTTTCTCTATTTTTTTCCTTTTTTTTTCTGTTTCGTTTAGTGCATTTTACAAACGAGAAAAAAGCGTGGGCATGTCTACGGAAAAAAGAAAAAAAAAAAAAAAAGATTAAAATTCCAACAAATATTTCCGACAGCAGTTGGATCTGTAACGATTGTTTATTTTGATCTCGTAGGTTTCACGCACGTATACGGTTTTACGCTTTCTGCATTCTCCTGCATTCGACGGCGTGTATAAAGTGAACGTGGCGCAGCTACGAATTTGCAAGTTGTAACGAAATATTCAACGCAAGTGTTCACGTTACCCGATAATAAAATATACGACTCGTTCGGTGTAACTTCACCGCGTGTGAAATTGTTTCTGCTTTTGCAGCAGCCGAAGCAAAATTCCTACGCTCTGTTATACGATTTTCGTTGAGTTTGTACATTAAAAGTATTTCTTCCTGTCTCTCCTCTCTCTCAACACAGAGGAGCAGTATTTTTTAACGACACTCGGTTAAATTATAGTCACAATGCGATGAGTATTCCTGAAATTGAAAAAAGTTGAAATATATCGAGTAGAAGTTAAAAATGCTGAAATAGAATTTGTTTGAAATGTACAAGAGTCGGACTTTTGAGACAACTTGCCAGTAAATTAACTTCAATTAAATATTAAAATTACGTTTTTACAGCGTAGTCACGTAGTTCTTCAAGTAGTACAACAGTACAATTATAGTCATATAAATAAATTGTAATTTAATTAGATTCTATATTTAATTCCCATAATGCCAAATGTTCGTAGTAAATAATTTGAAATTTCGTCGAGTATAAATACAGAGTCGTGATCGGAACATAAAAACAATAAATCAACACTGCTATACTTAAAATGCAAGTTGCAAAATTTCCATCAACAAGAATAGTATCTAATTAATCAAGCTTAATTATTTCAATATGGTGCACCGTCAATTGAAAATTTCAAATTCGCATTGTAAAACAATACATCAAATTTCAAGGAGAATATCATTCTCTCTGATTCACTGTACACTGTGCAAATAGATTGATTCAAAGTATTTCATCGTCGCATTATCCAGATGAACCGACGAATCGGTTGATAAAAAGGAAGAAAAATTCGATTTGAGCGGAGAGAACCTGTCTATCGTTTCGTTCTCCGCGCCATTCGAATCGCAGATAAACTTCGACTTCCGATTTCCTTCTGCTCGGTTAACGTTCGTTAGTTAGATAATAAATACACGGGACGACGCACACTGGCGTGTGTCAACGCGCGAAACGAGCGAGCACGGAAAATCCGGTAGATAAATCAGAAGCGTTCCGGGAGGGACGGAGGACACGCCGTAAAACAAATCAGTCAGTTTTTGGCCCGCGGCGAATTTTTTTCCCCTCCTGTTTTAGGGGAGAAAGGCACGGGGGTTGAGTGAAACTCGCGAAGCGAGCTCGAAACACTCGCGCAATTTTAGTTATCAATTAATTTGGTTATTAAGGGCCAGAGCAGAAAAAATTGTGAAACGATTGTGCCTGAGAACACGCGAGAACAATTGTTGAGAAATGATAAATCCGAGAGGGCGAAAATCCGAAAGTTTTGAAACACGAGTAGCTGGGAGCTTTCACGTTTTGGAGTTTCGAGCGTTGAGAAATTTGAGAAGTTGAAAGTTCGATCTCCGAAACAACTCGTGTAATATTGGTTATTAATTCATTAAGGGAAAAAAAAGGAGAAAGGGAATTGCGAAATGGTGCTTGGGAATACACGAAAACAGTTGTTGAGAAATGATAAAATTCGAAAGTTTAGAAATAAGAATAGCTGACGTTTTCACGTTTTGGAGTTTCGAACGTTGAAAATTGAAGTTGAATATTGAAAAATATTGAGAGCTTGAGTATTCGAATCGATTAACGAGACTCTCTGAAAATATAAAAACGTGGGAATTTTGAACATTAAACAATTCGAAATCTCGAATAAATTAACACACTAATGACATAAAAATACTGCGACAGTTGATACGTCGAAACCACATATCGAACCAGACAGATATTTCTTGATTTAGAGAATAGAAATAAGCGTCTGTATTATTCGGTTTATTTCTATTGCGGTAATAACGTAAGAAAGATGAGGGGTTCGCGCAAGTATCGAACGGACAAAAGTCAAGGCGATTTTTTTACCGAAAAAAACGACTCGTACTTATGAACTTTGCCGGCGAGTCGTAAAAATGAATTACGATTGCGTGAAATGAGAATTTTCCCCTCCGAATCGCGTGCCGTTTGGCAAAGTGTTTGTGCATACGTACATCCACGTGGACGATAATATTTACGCGAAACGCCATTATATTTTAAATTGGCTCGTTGTTAAAAAATATTTGTTTGCGCGTCAGCTTTAAAAACGTACCGGCGAGGGTATTCAATCAACGCATGAAATTTATACAGGGTCATGTATAAAGTAATTTAATTGTCGGACATGTGCGTAAAGTGCGATGTATGCATGTACTATGCCGTGTGATTTAATTCGCGATATTTAATAGTCTCGTCAATATTTTTGTTTATTTAAATGCTACGAACTTTGACGAAGATAATTATTCTTCAATGCGTGAAATATTGAAATCATTTGAAAGAGTGAGAGAGAGAGAGAGAGAGAGAGAGAAAGAAAAAGAAAACAAATAGACTATTAAAAACTTTCTATAAATTAAAACGTGTAACGTAGAAATACGAAATACGGGGAATAAATCTTATAAATTAAGAGGGTTAATGCATCATATTCGAGGAAATATCGTGTGTCGTATTAGTCGATGAAAAAAAAAAAAAAAAGAAAAAAGAAAAAGAAATAAGCTGCCCGACACGTGATCCGTGATTTTCAAAGATTTATTAAATTTCCCGTGTTCACGTAATTGCGTTGGTTAGTTAGCAGGGGATTTCGAAGCACGATTTTTAATCCCAATTTTAATTTATTTATTTACACGGCATGAAAACCCTTTGACACGAAGATGTATAACGCGCGGAACAGGAATTGCAGAGGACACGGCCAGGACCAAATAAAAGTTGGCAGCACGCAGAGAAGCAGCAAACTGTAATCTACGTGCTCTCTGCAAGCAAACGTGAGCAAGGTTTTTCCTGAAAATCTAACCTGAAACCTGATTCCCATCCTTCGTCATCAAATTCCCGAATTTTCCAAGATCAGCGTTTCACCCGAAAAATTGTCCCCGTTAACGGGCCGAAGCGCAAAAATTCGCAAATCGAATGCACCTTTAATCGCGAGTGCGAGATCTTGCCAGCCAGAAGACATCGAAGTCTCATAAAACGCGATTATTCAGACGGCGGCGAACCCGGTGAAAATCAAATAACGGTTAGACAAGTTACTATTCCTCCCTGAGTTGGAACTATATTCGAAGGAGCGGGGGGCACCGCAGCTCGGGAAGAAAATTTCGCGTCTTGCCGCATCCGGCCGATAAATAATTCAATAGTTTCGATGGTTGCGGCGGTCGAGGTTCGATCGAAATGATAAAATTGAGATGCATAATTCGCGGCCAACGCGAATGGATGCCCTTCCCACCGATTTTCATGGAAAATACACACGCTCGCATCTCTCTCCTCACCCCCGGCGTGAACCGTCGATTGTGCGTGCGCGTGTGTTAAATTTACGCCTCGATACTGTTCGTGTTACAATAAATAGCACGGCTAGTAATACAGGATGATGATTCGATTCGCAGCGAGTTGTAACGTGTAACGGTAAACAGTCATGCATCAAGTAATTATGCATTTAATAAATGGATCAACGTAATCGCGTAGTGTTAATAACGGGACTCGAGTAAGCGTGTGTTTAAATATCCGCTGCAGATTATGGTTTGATGTTTTGATTTCGAGGTGTGGGACAGGATAGCTGCGGTGTAATATCGTCTGGTTTTCACGTGAGATTGACAGAAATGGATGCTGGACGTTATTGCAAAGCAAGAGTATTCCGCTCGCCAAAAATTGCATTTTTAAGATACATCGAAATATATTTGTTATTTCTGTTTCATTATATAACGCGTGTTCCTCTGATATAAATGAATAATAGTTTTTAATAGTAACATTAAATCAAGTTAGTCGCGTTAGACGACGCATAGCACTCAGCTGATTTAGCTGGTTAAAAAGTCGTGACATTTTCGATCATTCTCCGAATATTATAATTTTGTAATTATTCCGTAGTGATTTCGAAATCACTATAAAAATCAGCTGCAAATATTTGCAGAAGAGCAGATTTTATATAGAACGAAATATTCACAGTGGATCGAAAGGTGATTGAAGGAAATTACTTACAATTCCCAATTTTGTACTCTAGAAAACAAAGCTTGAGAATCTTTTGCCGATTGTTAATCATATTATGACAGTACACGCTTCATGATTAGAAAATACTTGTAATTTGAAAATTTCTTGTCAATATTTATTCCGTAAATTACAATCGTACGAAACTATCCAACTTCTACATTCTATTCGTACTTCTAGTATCAAAGAAACAAAGTACCCAAACTAGAGAGTCCTCTCTATTTTAGCCAAGGCAACCAAATCATTTATACACCTAACTATACGATTCATTAATGCATAAGAATAAAACTAGAAAGCAAAAATCGAATGCACCAGTACCTAGAATCTCGACTAACGCGCGTTTGATGATCGAGAGGAAAGAAGAGGAAGCGAATGTGCTCTGACTTGTAAGAGGGAAATTAAGGAAAATTGAGATAAACGCTCAAACGCCGGGGGAAATTTCTCTCTCTCTCTCTCTCTCTCTCTCTCTCTCTGTCCGTCGTTCGTTAACGCACGATCGCATGACAATAGGATTCGGCTCGGTTGGTTAAAAAGCTTAGCCCCGGCAAATGAACGGAACGCGGACATTAAATCGGTAATGCGATAATGCGAATCCGCGAGCAACGAGAGTAATTCGGAATATAACGAGTTTCAATTAGAGTGGCCAGCGTGCAAATGACAACGAGCATGACCCGCGTTCTCGCAAGTATGCAAATATCGGCTCGTTCGGCTACGAAAATATTCCCCCATTCCACCCTCCCCCCGCTCGAAATTGTTTAACCAACGATATTAATAATAACAGGCCGGCTGATAATTGCGTCTTTGTATAACGAGTAAATTGTACGCGTGAAACGAAGTCGGCGGAGAGAAATCGAAACGATTTCGCGAAATTACGCCCCGTGATTTTAAATTAGAGGCAATTGTTTGTACGAACAACGAATCTATAAAATATTAAGTTCACTGTGTATCATGCTTGACGAAAAGAAAAAAATATATATATGTTACGTAATTTTGATTTATTGAGGATGTTGAATGATATAATGTTGGATAAATAAATAGAAGGTTTTAGTTTTCTATCGATTTATATATTTCTGAGTGTATGAATAAACGTGCGACTATAATTTCTTTCTTTCTTTCTTATTTTATTTCGTCTAACAGAAAATGTTAGAACAATATATAAATATTATATAGTGTTTGCACACATTAAGTCGACAACTGCAAAAAAATGTAGAAATTATATTTGTTTTATAAAAGAAATCAGTGGCGATGCAAAATTGAAATTTAAATAGGTATCTTCTAAACTAATCATTTCTCCACCGTACGTAATATAATACTTTCTTTGATAGAGAATGTCGAACTACATTGATACAAGTTGTAGATTATGCTTTGATACATAATCAAATTAAAATACATTGAAGAATGTACGATCCCACCATAAAAGAATCATATGATTTTCATACGTCCACTCACAAAAAGAGAAACAAAAAAAAAGAAAATTAATATCATCAGAATATGTTTGTACACATCGAAACCACTTATTTTTCACGTCGCGATATTTCTCGCCAGATGTAAATCAACGTGATAATATCAACCACTCGATATATTTTTTCCAAGTCTTAAATTCCCGAGAACTGCATAAATATCCGCAGTCTAGCCCGTAAATCGAAATTCGATCGGCAGAACACGTCGCCATGTTGTCAAGCTTACGCGAATAACAAAATGGACGTGGCAAAGGTTCGGCTGGCGCACACGGGACGCGCGATAATTAGTTTTTGCGCGATCGCGAAATTCCCCGAAGGACCTTTCGACCTGCTGGCCAATTCTCTCGGCTGGCAAATACTCGATATTGCGCCGCGGCCAAAGGGTGTCGCGATTTAATTGAACCTACTGTCTAGCGCGCGACGAAAGTGCTCGCCGACCTCCCCCATTTTTTTTTTTCTTTTTTACCCTCTAACTCTGTTCGCCGCTGGAGATTGCCTGGTTCCAAGTGCTCGCTTGTTAAACTGTTAGCTGGTTATTTGACGCGTTGAATATTTTGCAGTTTAACGGTTTATTCGTTTCATGACTTTATGGCGTGATCGTTGGATCAGGCGTTCGTGCATTATCTATTAGTCAGCACGTTCGCAATGGTGGTAATTTTAAAGCGAGATTATTCAGAATTTATTCGTTGAATTTACAGCGCGATCGTTGGATCAGGTGTTAATCGGCACGTGTGCAAGAGTAATTTGAAAACATTGTATTGTTCAGGTTTAATATTCAGTTCACCTTTTCATTAACATCGACCGAGATGTAAAATTTGTAACGAACAAGTTGAAGTAGAGAGAAAAGATGGAAGAAATTTGCAGTGTAATGTAATAGATGGAAAAGGATCCATCATCGAGTCGAATAAATTTATAGATTAATGAGAGAATCAATTGTTTGTTATCTGTTGTCAATCACAATCATCGACTTGTGGTATCGGCAAAATTTAGAACATTTTTATTACATTTATAGATTTTTACATTATTCGCGTTGTTGCGTGGATTTTAACAATCAATATTGTACGTTTGACACAGTCACGTTCGTGGAATGGTACCGACATCTCGAATGTATTTGTAACAGAAATCGCATTTTTCACATTCACAAACTCAGAGTCAAAAGTCGAATTTCATTTACCTAGATTCTGATAAATCAAATACAGTATTGCGACAGGGGACGTTTCAATTTCATCAAAGCAACTTTTAATTAACTCCATAAATCAGGGGATTAATGAAACCACAAAGTACTTCGATTAACTATAAAATCAATCTCATTCGAAATATTCTATGACAGTATAATAATAACCTTGCGTTTATTCCCAACGTATTCGATTAATTAAATTGTCCTCGCGCTGAGATGAAACGTCGAAGAAGAGAAACAAGGAAAAATATCAGAAAATCTGTCGAAAACACTGCCGCAAGTTGTCGAACATCTTGTTATATCGAGGTTCAATTGAATCTGAAAACCAGTCTAATTAGATGGTCTCGTCAATAATTAAATGACTTTTAACGCGGCTGACTAATTAGTCGACTCCTGTTAATTACGTGCACAGTGAAAAACCCGCTTACGATATTATCGGTTCGACGTCCGCATTAATTAAAATTCGGCCTACTTGCCCACTGATTGTTTAAACGCAAAGATCATCCACAAACTGTCTCGGAATGTCGAAAAGCTCGTTCGAACTAATCCTCGTAAGTCTCGCGAATAAATCTTCAGATGTAATTGGTAGACGCCACGTCTATGTAGATTAACAATTTCATGAAATTTCTTATTACACTCGCCATTCGTTTTCTCTTTTCTTGGGTCGAACGTTCCTTTTAAAGTTTCGTATTTCTTATCCTCAGCTTGGAAAACGCGAAAGGCTTTTAGCGAAATGTTTTTCGTATCGCAAAGAAATAATTAAGTTGCGCTTTTGAGTTCGAGTTGAGCAATTTGATTTGGAATAATTTCTTCCATGTTTTTGCGTTGAAATCTTGCAATAAAAGTAAAAAAGTGAATCTTGCAATAAAAGTAAAAAAGTGAATCTTGCAATAAAAGTAAAAATATTCGAGAGTTGTTGAATGTATAATTTTCCTTTTTTATGTACTATGCTGTATTACAAACGTATCTGTTAAGATACACACTGTCAATAGATTGCGAGTGTTTGGAAAATTTGAGTAAGAAAATTTATTTAGATTATTTCTGTAATTGTTTCAAGTTACGCGAAGCACGTTCAAAATCAAAGAAGAGGAGCGTGATTTCCTGAGAATGTTAGATATTTCTTGTAGCTGGATCGTTCGACGAGAATTTTCATACACTTATGGGAAATTTGAAATTGCGAAAATGCACAAAATGCGTGCACGTAATGTGTGCTGACAAAATGCAAACATGCATAGAACGCACGTAATGCGAAAAAGCATGAAACATCCAAATTACAATACCACTCAAAATATTTAACAGACGAAATCCTACTTTTCTGCCTTTTAAATTATTTTCATAAAAATGAGAATCTGCATGAAAATTCGCGTAAGAATTTGCATAAAAACGTCATAACGTTTATCAGGTATAGCAATATTCTACCTGTGTCTTCCATTCTTTCAAATATATATTTGCAGATACACGAATTCGCGTAAATGTCTGTAGATATTTCACGATTTCACTGAAATCGTCAATTTTCAAGATTCAATGCGGATCGATGTGCGGATTTTACGCATGTTGTAAAAACACACGAATAAATACATAAAACAAAAAGTCAAAAAAAAAAAAAAAATCTAAAATATTGAATGTATTTCTACAACCGACCATTTCCTACCAAGATTTCATTTTTCAAATCATATCGTCAGAAATATAATTTTCCATAAAAGTTTGCAGATCCGGCGATCAATTTTCATTTTCAAGCCGTGCGGCCAGTGTTTTATCAGGCCAGTCAATAGCGATTACTATCGTCGAGACATTCATCGATACCGATATTTTTTTGTTCGTCGCGCCATCTTGCCTGCGTAGAAGCTCGACGGAAGGTGTAATTATCGCCTTTTAGCGAGTCTTGCTGCAACGATCGCGCCATTCAATTAATTAAACGAGCCTCTCTCACGGTGCCGAGAATTTCCTTAAACTTCTCGTTTAACGCTGATAGAAAAGTTTCGTCTAGAATCGAAACCCTAGCCGGATAATCGAAAGAACCATTTTCGACAAGTATAATCGGCTGCATTACGCTAATGGCAATTAAGTTTGTTTCTTGAGCGAGAGAAGATGTTTGCTTAATCTCCGTTCCCGTCTGATTTTCGTTTCGATAATACGTTCGATCATTTTAAATTGTTAACCAAAACTTAAAGTTAGAATCATCGGAACGTCTCTGTAGAAATACGTTTCCTTTTCTCGAATAACTTCAATCAGAAAAAGAAAGTTACCGAAAGGATGAATCGTTCTTTCCTCCGTTTTCTTTCCTTTTTTCTTTTTTAATATACATTTATTTATATCCCTTTATTTGTTACACGCTCGTGAAAAGAACGCTAACGATATCGCGTTTCGCGAGAAGTCAGAGCGATTCTAACTGAAAGGGGGCCATTTTACATCGGCGAGTTACATCGAACGAAGCGAATTTAAAGTCGTTCGCGCAAAACCGAGCACAATGGTCGACGATCTTTCAATAAATCCGTCGACAGAGAGCGTCGATGTGTCGAGTCGAACGTGAAACAGCTGTCCTTCATTTCATTCCGGGGAAATAAGCGGAGCTAATTCGTTACGCCGTTACGGGATTGGCCTCAGAACAAGCACGACACAATTTGCTCGGAAATTGCATATAATTTATAGGATATCGGGTAACAATGAAAACGTCCTGAGGCAATTATTAGCCAGAACGAAAACATCCACCAACCGGAGCTAATACGCCGAAGCTATACATCTCCGGTTTTCAATTGTTCCCTGTCTTTTATCCGATTTGATTCATTTCTTCACTCGATTTTGCCCGTTCGGATTATTGAAAATATTATTCGACAACCATCCGATTGATTCGATTGATTTACGCACAGAGGGTAGATTTTTTTGAGAGAAAACAATTACTGGGGAATACGTTAATCGGAAAGCAAAAGGTAGGTATTTGTTAAAGTTTTCCCCACTAATTAAATTAAATAAAATTAAATAAACCTGTCTTTATTTAAATTTAAATTGTCTTTAAATCGAACAAACCTTTATTCTTTATTTAATTCTGTTCTTTCGGATTAACATTGACGTTAATTGACATACGTTTGATTAATTCGACTACTTTATGTATAGAGGGTAGTTTTTAAGGGAAAATAATTAGAAAACAGAAGAGAAGGTATCTGATGCTCGCTCTCTCTAGACACTGCACCACTATTCGTCGATTAAACTGGCAATCAATCGACGAATATTATTTCCTATAGGTATTGGTAGAATTGACCGAATATTAATTGAATTTTACCCACTATAATCAGAGCCTGTTCCTTTTGCCAATATTATACAAGGAAACTGTGAAGTATATTTAATAATTGCTTCTTTTATATCGTCACTTTTATATTTACATTCAAGAGGGTTTCAATGTAAATACATAATTTCTGTCACGTGTATATTAATATTATCATCTTGTAACTCCGAGACACGTTCGTAGCGAACGTAATCACGATAATCGCGACAACATTACGGTATTACTGAAATTTCGAAATATCTTATATCTATAAGAAACTCACAAAAAAAAAGAGTGTTCAAACAGTTTCGTGAGCGACTGTAATCGTATTAAATGTCACGTAATTTCCACAGATATTCCGAAATTCGTCCCGAGCGTGACGTAGTCGCGGAGGTTAGGCTCGAAGTATCAAAGTGTTTTACACGACACACAGATAACGAGTGGCGAACAACTCCGTAACGCCGTTTCTCCATCGCGTTAACCGATAGCACGGCTATTGTCACTTCGCTGACAGTCTCTCACAGGCGACAGGAAAGGGCTGGCCCCGCCGGTTTGGAACGTCGTCAAGTTTCATCAGGCCGTCCTTTATTTATGGCGCGACGTCGGCCGTAAAAGCGTCGTGGCGGGCCGGAAGTATGATTCAATTACGAGGATGTCACGCAGCCCGAGCCTGAAAATACGGCGTTTACGCTGCGCCGTTCGATTCGCTGGCCGAAACTCGGTCTACAGATATTTTATGAGCCGCGTACACATCACACCGGAATTACGTCGACCGTAGGAATTTCCATCGTCGCGATATCGCTCGGAATTTCGGCGACTTTCTGTTTTTTTTTTTTTTTCTCACGCCACCTCTCGATCGTGCGCTATTTCAGCGACTAACTTCTTCCGCGGGAGCAAGTAATAAAGGAGTCGTACGCGATTGAAACTGTCTCGGCGAAACGGTGAATTTAGAATGGAGATCGGGACGCTGTAATGGAATTTCTTTTTTGGGAGAGCGACTCCGTACAATAATTGCGTGTAAGTAGACTCGTGGAGAATTCCAAAGTGCAAAAGTGCGTTGTGAAAGTGAGTTGCACGGCGAGGGAGAGAGGTGAAACTTTAAAAGGGAAATATGAATCCAGCGCAGAAATTGGAACGTGTACGTATTGTACGTGAAAACTTTCGGGGATGCGCGGAATGCACGAAATATACATGCAGAAATATATACGAGTATGTGAAAGGTGTAGTGAAATTTTCGTAATATTTAGTGAACGAGATAAATCTCGAGTCAGCGTGTCTGTAAAGAAATTCAAGGATCCAAGTTTCGTATACAGAGTTTGAAAATGAGTTACCAAAAAGTGTCACGTATTCTACCAACATGCAATACGTGTCAGGTAAAATTTGGAATTTAATCAAAAATTTCTCTCATTTTCCACGGTGATATCTAACTTTCCTTCAATAGAAATTCGTAATAAAATTAATTAATTAAAAATCCCCAATTATCGTGTTTTCCTAACATTTGTAAATTGTGTATCTCGGTATTGATTCCAAATAATTTACATCACTTAAATTTAACACTTCGTACCAAGACAAAAAAAGAAAAAAAAAAGAAAAGGACATAATATTAGTCATGCACGCCTCCTTCGTTCAACTTCGTTTCAAATGAAATTTCACCAAACGAATTTCCTCGGTTAAATTGCCAATTCGAGTGTCCAATGAGAATCTTGCTTGCGACGCGGAAGAACAAATCTGCTCCCACATTTTCCCTTAAATCTCAAGAGGCAGAGGACAGAGGTGGGAGGGGGGAGGGTGAGTGTGGGCAGAACACGAAATTACGATTCCAGCACTTTTTACCCGGGGGTTCCTAATTGAAACAAAAATCGATCGATGCCACTTAAATCGAATCGTTCCTCCGCCAAATCCTAATAGCCGTCGATGAGACGTGGAGGTGGACACGAGAGGGGATGCGTTTTAATTATCGGTAACTACCGCCGGTCTGATCACGGACAAAGAACGACGGGAACAAAGGTAGAGCAAGAAAAACTGTCCCGAGGTCCCTGGGTGGACCTCTCGAGCCGGGGGAAAAAAATTTACGGCTCTTAAGACGAACCTCGACTGTTCTTTCTCGTTGGCCGTGCTCTCGTTTAATATTTATCCTCTGTGTAAAATATTCCTCCCCCTCCTGCCCTTAACATCACCGATTAACATTCGAAGATGGAACTTTGGAAAATTGCGATCTGGATGAACTGCCGATGGATGAATTTGATTTCATTTAATGTAAAAGACAGAGTCACAGGTCTGTAGTCTCCTTGTAATTAATTAATGTCAATTGATGTTATTTCTATCCATTTCTTCAAAATATTAATTTATCGATTGGTTTGTAATTTATTGGTTCACTGCAACATTACTAACGTTTATTGTAAGATGCACAGATTCACGAGATGTTTAAAGTAATTAATTTACTTCATAGAGGTTCACAACAAGAAGGTTACAATATGATCACGTTCAAGAATGAGTGTATATTTGACTCATTATCTGCACCTTCAGAATATTGAACTTTTGGACGTTGGATAATTATAATTATATTAACTCTGGCTGTTTGAATTTAAACTGGATCGTGTGTTGTTCGATTTGGTAAAGTTTCGACGGTGTAAGTTAATTCGAAACCACCGATGAAAATGCTTGATAGAAATTCTGTTTTGCACGAAATTTTTCATCCTTGTCCTACTTTTCACGACTTCGATTAATTATTCGTAATCTCGTTGCGTAAGGAAGCGCAAAGTAAAATTCGTTACTACAGACTTAACAAACTAGTTAATTTTCTGTTTGACAATTAGTTTCCCGATTGATCGTTTCACTTTTTCTTCAAAATCGATATAATTTCGTTGTTCGGCACATTATTTATTAGCGTGGCATTGTTATTTATCGATTGTCCGAAAAAGGAAAGAGTCACTTGGGAAACTTTTCCATATTCGAAAATAGCGTTCCCAGGAGCGAGTGGCGAAACTCCTTAAGTTTCGCGATAAGTTTAAAGTAGAGTTCGGCTAAATCAACTTCATAATTCATGACATAATTTTTTTGCAGCTTTCAAAAGTTACGCTCGCCCGAACACGGCTTTAGCCGCGTCCGTGGCTAGTTCAATTATGAGGCACTTAACTTTCCATCGCTTATCATATCCGTGAATTTAGTTATCCCGCGTCTTGAATATGTTACGCCGCGGGGAATAATATCGACGTTTTTAATTGACAAAAACCACCAGAACGAAACACGCGCGGGAAATTGCAGGTTATCGGTTATTGATTACTCCGCTGTCACGAAATCTGACTTTCATAATTAACAGATTTCATTACGAGAAGAGATAAGCCAAATTTCACTCTTTCCTGCGTCTCTAAAAATTTCAAAATGAATCTTCCGACCAAAATCTATAAAAGTGCAGGTTGATTTGATGCTGGCTCAATTCTAACTTTGTTAGAATCATTTTGATTACTTTTACGACAGCGTTAGAGAAATGAGGTTTCCATAATTTAATAGAGTTCGTCGAAGACGATATGAAAAATGAAGTGGAGAGTAAATTTCAAATTCTGAATACTTGGAACCTGCACGATACGAAGAGAAAACGAAAATCTAAGCTGCTAAAAATAATTTGAACCAGAGAGAGGTGCAAATCTATAAAATTTTTATGAAAACAATTTCATTTCCAATTTTCAGCGATTGTAAAAAAAATAATACATTGTCTATAAAAAAAATTTCAAAGAAAATTCGCTTACGTTACATCAGTAGATGCCCAATTTCATGAAATTTTGACAAATTATAACAAAATTATTACTTGATCGTCACGCTATTAATACCACAAAAGATGTACAAGCAATCGTAGCGCAATCACAACGAGTAACTTGATCGCGAATCGAGCGTAGATTTCGAAAAGGGACGATAAATATGGTAATATCTTGACGAACGAAGAAGAACGCGAGGATTCTCGAAAACGAGAGAGAGATGGCGCAGATGCACGCAGATGCGTGCGTATACGCTGGCCCGACGAATTCGCATCGCAAATTCGCAAAACAAGCCCGGCTAAATGACAAACGCTAATGCGAAACGATGCCTCAATTAAACGGCACTATGCAAATCGCATTTTCCTAGTGAGCGGCCGTCGCGTGTCCCACGTGCGCTTATGCGCGTACGTGGCCGTGGAACGACCGACGAATTCCCCCTTCCCCACCTATCGGCCAACAAATGGATATGCAGATTCCGTCAATTAATCGAATGATCATTTTTTCTCGCTTCGAAATTCGCCCGAGAGGCCCCTAGAAAATACGCCGGCGACCCCGCCGGGAATATTAATAGCTCTTCTGCTCGAAAAACACGCCGTCTGCGCGAGCCTACGCGCAGTCAAATTCGCCTCGTAATTGCTAATGAAATCGGTGAATTTCATAATTTTCTCAGCACCATCGGCTTTTAAATCCGCGGCATTTAAAACTCTCAAGCACGTTCTGAAATTCTCTGGGCGTGTACGGTGTAAAAATTGAACGGCTTTCAGGCTTGAGGTTCGAAGCCTCGAATTCGAGAAGATTCGGAAATTTGGATTTCTGATTTTTAATCTCGAAGCTTAATCTGAAGGTTTTAGATCTCATGCAACAGAAAGAGTTTTGCTTTATTCAAGAAATCGAGAATGGGAATTTAAAATGTGAAATTTCCAATAGAAAATTGAAAGGATAGTTGCTGAAGACTGGCTGGTTCCTTGAATTTTCTACGTGCTCGAAATGCGCGAGTATGTAAAGAGGAAAACCTTACACGTAACTTTAACTCGAAAGACTGGCAACTCTGAAATTTTGACGGTGATATTCGACACCCTCGTAGCATTAGTGTACATCAACCTCTAACTGAAAAACAAAAGGGAATTTTAAATTTAATTCTTCTAATATTATATGAATTTCATTTTGTAGCAGTAAGATTTTACTTCGCTTCCAAATAAAATCTTCTTTTTCTTTAAACATTAAATAGAAATTGATGAAAATTTTTCAATAGCGCGTAATTTTGAAACTGTTAAGAGTTAACTTCTGAAAAACTGTTAACTTTTAGATTTTGTGTTAAGTTAAGAGTTAACTTTTGAGAAAGTGTTAACTTTTAGATTTTGTCTTTTTCTGCAATTTTAGATTTCAGTGGTTCACATTAGATCGGATAAATTCGTCCGCGAATTTCAAGGCATTTATTAGAAAACCGGGAACAATACATCCTCTCTAAAGTCTTCTCTCAACCATTCCTTTGTCTAGCATTCCAACTTCTTACTCCTCATAAATCTTCGCCATCTACATTTCTACAGTATCGTGCCATTTACGAGAATTATGTCGAATGAAATTTTAACATCTCTCCATCGTTGAACTTAATCGGTCTATCGTACCTAGAGAGCCAATAAATTGAGAAAAAATTAATCGAAAATCGCTTGCTTTGTTGCAAGCTGAAATTTTTCGTTTTTAATAATTCCTGTTTGATTAAATCCGAAAATTGATATTAAAATTTCTACTTTCTGTATTAAATAATCGTATATTTCAAGCGTGCATTATTAAAAAAGATATATTTAAAAAATTGAAAAATTTTAATCCCTAATTTCTTTTGAAAGTGTGCATATATATTAACAACACATGAGACACACTGAATTAAAAGATTCCACTTCAGAAAAAATTTAACAAGTTTTTACTTGTTTATGAATATTCGATTAGAGCAACAGAGCCTTGATTAAAGCAATGTTTAATATGTATAATAACAGAAACCAAAAAAATTGTCTTTGAAAGAAGTACTAAACATATTTTCGCGGATATTATGAAAAATTTTACGTGTATGTGGAATAATATAATTATATCTCACGTTCACGTTGTGACAGTCTAATAACATTTAATTTGCTTTCCTGTTTTCCAGCAGCATGGAATAAAATGCTACAATGCTACAAAGGTCCCAGCGATGACAAAAAAGCTAGTTTTCACATAACCATTAGAGGTGTGCGAGAACCCGAAATATCAGGTCGGATCGGGAACACGAATTTTTTCAGGATCGGGACGGGTACCCGAAAATTTCGAGATTGTCGAAAGAGTTGGGATTTGGAAAAGGATTGGGAACAAGTTTAAATAATTTGTTAAAGCCGACGCGTTCAACTATATCGAAAGGTGGCAGATCTAGAATCATCATTCGAGCAATTCCTTCTGTTATATCTTTTGATTTAAGAATCTTTCGCGTATCACTTTGTACATGCGACAAATTTTATATCGATTCAGTTTCTTTTCTAGTACATATACTTATGTTTGGACGAATATGCTTCAAATGGCGTAATAAATCAGTAGTATTTGTATACTTGGTTTTAAATTCATGGTGACAATGTGTGCATTCGGCCTTTGTATCATCATTTTCCTGAAAATGTTCCCAAACAGAGCCTCTCTTTACCTTCTTCCTTTGCACGATGTCTTCTGCACTACTTCCTGCTATCACAACTTTACTCTCACTATCACTCGACATTTTTTGTAAAGATTTTTAATTTTTATTAAATTCACACAGATTTTGAAATATACGTCTGAACTTCCCGAATTTCTCAGCGATACTGCTCAACAGCGTACACAATGTCCAAGTACTAAGCACGCAGTCACACGTTCGTTTACATCAGGTCGCACGATTCTTAGAATCCGTGTTTCCAATAACTTCAGTGGCAGAAGAAATCGAACTTTGTATTTACATATTTTGTAGGCTGCTATACAGCATTGTAGAGCAGTTCGAGAAACGGTAGCTGGGTTCTCGAAATTTTCGGGAATCTCGACTTTTTCGGAAAACACGATTCCTTCGGGAATCTCGAAATTTTCGGGAACCCGACTCGACCTCTTCCCGACTCATCCCGACCATCGGGTTCCTGATATTTTCGGATTCTCGCACACCCAAAAATTGCCTAAGATTAATGGGGATTATAAAACAATAAAACTATAAAAATGAAAAGGTTTAACTAAATAACACATGAAAACTGTAAAACTATTGATTACTGTAATAGAAATAGTGTTTTTTGGAAGTATTGTCAAAGACTACCACCTGTTGTGCATCGCTGACTTTACCTTTATCTGATGGTTGAGCAGTGAAAAAGGTCATTATAAGTTGAACCTTCATCGTGTCTACATCGATTAAACATTCAAAGTGAATTTTTAAATAACATTTCTGAATATTCTAATTGTTTAAACATTAATATTTCCAATAATTTATTTGCAACAATTAAACAATAAATTCCCTTCTGTAAAATTTCTAAGTGTTATTTAAAATATTTAACTAATAATTTAAAATATTTAACTAATAAGAATCTTGAACAATGTACTTAAGAGAAATGACGTTGACATATTGAACGAAATAATTAATTCAATTGTGTAATCGTATATAAAAATTGTGAAAATTATAAAATAGTGTCTAGAAATATTGTAGAAATAAAATAATTTAATTGTTAAAAATTTAATTGTTTCAAATGAATTATTCAAATTGTAAAATAATGCATTTCGATGATATTTTTGTACATTATTTAACAAATTTAATTATTTATTTATAGCAATTCAATCGGTGCAAGCATTATTTCATACTTTGAACAATTCATTTGTAATAATTAAATTATAGTATTTACAATAACGGAAAAGATAGTTGCATAATACATATATTCCTTGCAATTTGATACAATAAACGAGTGAACATTTTTGATTTTTGGCCACATAACTTTTCCCTACATAAATTCCTATTTAATATACATCAATGCAGTTATAACTTAGAAATTATTATGTGAATTTAGTTTTAGCCAGTTATAGATTAAAAAATTGATAAATTATTACATTTGACATTGTAACATATTTATGAAAGTGTAACCTTGCGATAGAAATCTAAAAACTATTGATTAGTATAATAGAAAAATGGTTTTGAAATACTAAAAAAAATTATCAACTATTCTGGATTACTGACGACCGAAATATATATATATATATATATATATATTAACCTTGAGCGGTACAGGAATTTATTACCAATAAAACTTCCGTCGTATACACATCGACCAAATTTTAGAAATCTGAAAAAAATTATCAACTGTTCCGGATCATTGACGATTGAGATATACATATATTAACCTTAAGGTACGGAGACTCATTACCAATTCAACTTCCGTCGTGTGCACATCGACCAAAATTTAGGAATGAGTTTAAAATAATATTTCTGAATATACTAATTGTTTAAATATTATCTAACATTTCTAATAATTTATTTGTAACAATTAAACAATAAATTCTCTTCTACAACATTCCTAAGTTCTATTTAAAATTTTTATTTAATCGTTTGTAGTAATCGAGTCACTAATACATTTCTAAGAAATTTTCATTATCTGTATCGCATCGTTAACGAAAGATCAGATTAATGTCGATGGATATGAAGATAAGAGATTATTACCAATTAAACTTCCGTCATGTGTACATCGACCAAATTTTAGAAGTTTGGAAAAAAATTATCAACAATTCTGGATCACTGACGAATGAAACATATAATAAACCTTGAGCGGTAATGAGACTCATTATCAATCGAACTTCCGTCGTATCCACATCGACCAACATTTAGCAGAAAAATTTTAAATAATACGTCTGCAACCAAACCTCAATCTACAATTCAGACTTCAACGATAAGTTACATGGTTTGGTTTCTTTCGTGTTGGGTTAATACTTGATTCTGATTCGAACCTGAATACGAGTTCAATTTCCATGACTTGTATCGTAGTCGTACAAGATATATTTCGATAGCTATATTCTTTAATAACTACCACGTTAATAATATACGCTACATATCTGCATTTACATAGATAATATTAGTCTAATAATACTATTATCATTTAAATATTATTAGATACATTCAGTATTTCTCTTTGAATCTATAATTCGGAAAATAATTTAGTCCTTTACTATTAATATGTCAAACTTATTCAATATTCCAAATTAGTCGTTAGATTGATCATATAATTATGCCTTATCTTATCAACGTCTTTTCTCCTTCCAACAAATTATTTAAATTCAATACAAGTTGTGACCTGTGTGATACATATATAAAACAGCACTGATTTACAATACATTATAATGAGACCCGTGCGTAGTCACCTCCACGTGGTGGGTCTTGGTAATTGATATCGTTTCACAAACATTAAAGTTTGTAAAACGTTATCAAGCTATATTGTAAAACGGTAAACGATAAACTTTAATGTTGATGAAACGAACGGTGAATGTCAAGCTAAGAACTACGCAAACTACAGTTCAGTTTAGATCGTGAAAATTTCTGTTCATTCTTTATTTCACGATCTAGATTGAACTGTAGGTACAATTAGTTGATAAGTAAACTATTGGACCCCCAGCCACCGATGGACGACGAAGGATTTTGCACGGACATCGTGGGATGCGTGCGTCTTAGCTTTAAGTTGCGTGCGTTTAGTTTTAGTTAATTATAAGATAGTTAATATTTATAAATTCACTGTGAGCACATTCTGTACAAAGACACGTTTATTTAACTTGAGACGAAATTAGGAATCCCTCCTCTTCTCTCTTCTTTCGTTCGTTGTTACCATCGATACAGTCATTGCACTAGAGTAGAATGACCAAATATCGTTGTCAGTGTGTCAAATTGGGGAACTGCAGCCTCGTCCTAATGGAGGACGAGGTGAGGTTCATGTAGTCTAGTTCCTTTGTAATCCGACTCCAGTGGTTCTACGGAACCCCACTGTGTCGTTGGGGGTAGCACTGGACTACTTGCCTCTAAGTGCTCGAACCCTGATTTGGCACACTGACAAATCGCGGTTTCATTTCGCGTTATATCCCTTGCAAAACACGATTCTGAAACGTGTTAATAGTTTCGTTCTCCTAATTTTGTTCAAAGTTCGATAAACGTGTCTCTGATACAAATGCGCTGATAGGGCTGCGAATTATTGTACAATTATTGTGTAACTTTCATGTTAGACGAGTGTGTGGTTAGTATGAAAGGTTGCGAGTGATTGCGACACATTGTATGACTTGCATTCGTATGTAATGTATGATTGTATGCAATGAATGTAACGTATGATCGTATGTAATGTATGTAACGTATGTAATGTATGTAATGTATGATTGTATGAGTGTATATACTGTATGACTGTTAACGCGATCGTTGTTCAGGAGACAGAGTTCCATAGTTCAATCTCATGCATGCGCTTTAGAGTTAAGATTTATACTTAAGTTGAGATTGAACTATTGAACGTCTGTCTCCTTTGTTCGCAACCCCGGGCCATGTAGAATAAAATCTGTGCATTCATTAAGAATGCAGAGTTGTTTGCATGTAATGGAGGGTGGTTGGGACTAGGGCCCGGGTGGGTCTCGTGCGTAGTCACCTCCTCGTGGTGAGACCTGGTAATTGATATAGTTTCAGAAACATTAAAGTTTTACAAACTTTAATGTTTGTGAAACGATATCAAGCTGAGAACTACGCAACCTACAGTTCAGTTTAGATCGTGAAAATTTGTTTGCATTCCTTATTTCACGATCTGAACTGAACTGTAGGGACAATAGTTGATAAGTAAATTATTGGGCCCCCAGCGGGCCACCGATGGACGACGAGGGATTTCGCAGGGACATCGTGGGATGCGTGCGTCTTAGCTTAAGTTGCGTGCGTTTAGTTTTAAGCTGCGTGCGTTTAGTTTATGTAAATTCACTGTAAGCGTATTCTGTACAAAGACACGTTTGTTTAACTTGGGACGAAATAAGGGGTCCCTTCTCACCGCTTTTTTCTTTTTTGTTCATTGTTACTAGTGTTACTGTCATTGCACTAGAGTAGATTTTCCAACTTTCTTTGTCAGTGTGTCAAGTCGGGGAACTGCAGCCTCGTCCGAAAGGACGAGGTAGGTTCTTGTGGTCTAGCGTCCTTGGTAATTCGACTCCAGTGGTTCCGAAGAACCCCACTGTGTCGTTGGGGGTAGCGCTAGACTGCTTGCCGCTAAGTGCTCGAACCCCGATTTGGCTCACTGACAGACCGCGATGTCAGTGTGCCAAGTCGGGGAACTGCAGCTTTGTCCGAAAGGATGAAGTTCGGTTCTTGTAGTCTAGCGTCCTTGGTAATTCGACTCCAGTGGTTCATTGGAACCCCACTGTGTCGTTGGGGGTAGCGCTGGACCACTTGCCTCCAAGTGCTCGAACCCTGATTTGACACATTGGCAAATCGCGGTTTCATTTCGCGTTATATCCCTTGAAAAACACGATATTGAAGCGTGTTGATTTAGTTTCATTCTCCTGATTTCGTTCAAGGTTCGATAAACATATCTTTGGTACAGAGTGTGCTGTTAGGGCTGCGAATTATTGTACAATTATTGTGTAACTTTCATGTTAGACGAGTGTGTGGTTAGTATGAAAGGCTGCGAGTGATTGCGACACATTGTATGACTTGCATTCGTATGTAATGTATGTAATGTATGACTGTATGCAATGGACGTATGATCGTATGTAATGTATGTAACGTATGTAATGTATGTAACGTATGAAATGTATGATTGTATGAGTGTATATACTGTATGACTGTTAACGCGATCGTTGTTCGGAAGACAGAGTTCCATAGTTCAATCTCATGCATGCGCTTTAGAGTTAAGATTTATACTTAAGTTGAGATTGAACTATTGAACGTCTGCCTCCTTTGTTCGCAACCCCGGGCCATGTAGAATAAAATCTGTGCATTCATTAAGAATGCAGAGTTGTTTGCATGTAATGGAGGGTGGTTGGGACTAGGGCCCGGGTGGGTCTCGTGCGTAGTCACCTCCTCGTGGTGAGACCTGGTAATTGATATAGTTTCAGAAACATTAAAGTTTTACAAACTTTAATGTTTGTGAAACGATATCAAGCTGAGAACTACGCAACCTACAGTTCAGTTTAGATCGTGAAAATTTGTTTGCATTCCTTATTTCACGATCTAAATTGAACTGTAGGGACAATTAGTTGATAAGTAAATTATTGGACCCCCAGCGGGCCACCGATGGACGACGAGGGATCTCGCAGGGACATCGTGGGATGCGTGCGTCTTAGCTTTAAGTTGCGTGCGTTTAGTTAATCATAAGATAGTAATATTTGTAAAATCTCTGTGAGCGCATTCTGTACAAAGACACGTACGTTTATTTATCTTCAGACAAAATTAGGGGCATCGTTTCTTCGCTCTTCTGTCGTTCGTTGTTACTATTGTTACTGTCATTGCACTAGAGTAGAGTTACTTTTGTCACTGCCGTTACACTACAGTAGAGTTACTTTTGTCATTGTCATTTCACTATAGTAGAGTTACTTTTGTCACTGTCATTTCACTATAGTAGAGTTACTTTTGTCACTGTCATTTCACTATAGTAGAGTTACTTTTGTCACTGTCATTTCACTAGAGTAGAGTTACTTTTGTTACTGTCATTGCACCAGAATAGAGTTTTTACCTTTCGCTGTCAGTGTGTCAAATTGGGGAACTGCAGCCTTGTTCGAAAAGACGAAGTAGGTACTTGTAGTCTAGTGTCCTTTGTAATCCGGCTCCAGTGGTTCTTCGGAACCCCACTGTGTTGTTGGGGGTGGCACTAGATTACATACCTCTAAGTGCTCGAACCCCGATTTTGTACACTGACAGCGAAAGTTGGAAACTTTACTCTAGTGCAATAACAGTAACAAACCGCGGATCCCTCGCACAGCACGATATTAAAGCGTGTCGAGAATTACGTTATCCTGATTTCGTTGAAAGTTCGATAAACGTGTCTTTGATATAAAATGCGTTGTTAGGGCTGCGAATTATTGTACAATTATTGTGTAACTTTCATGTTAGACGAGTGTGTAGTTAGTATGAAATGCTTCGAGTGAATGCGAAATATTGTATGACTTTCACTTGTATGTATCGTATGAACTGTATGAACTGTATGAATTGTATGAGTTGTATGATTGTATGCATTGTGTACATTGTATGAATTGTATGTATTGTATGCAATGTATGATTGCATTATTTTATGTATTGTATGTATTGTGTGATTGTGCGGGAGATGAATTTATTGTTAACGCGATCGTTGTTTGGGAGATAGAGTGCCATAGTTCAATCTTATACATGCGCTTTAGAGTTAAAATTTAGACTTAAGCTTGAGATTGAACTATGAAACGTTTGTCTCCTTTTTACGTGGCCAAGTAGTATAAAACACTCGGTATTCGGGTCGGGTCGGGAACACGACATTTTTTCGGGATCGAGACGGGTACCCAAAAATTTCGAGATTGTTGAATTTATTGGGATTCTCGAAAGAGCCGGGATTCTCGATTTTATCGGGATTTTCGAGAGAATCGGGATTGGAAAGAGTTGGGATTTGGAAAAGGATTGGGAACAAGTTTAAATAATTTGTTAAAGCCGACGCGTTCAACTATATCGAAAGGTGGCAGATCTAGAATCATCATTCGAGCAATTCCTTCTGTTATATCTTTTGGTTTAAGAATCTTTCGCGTATCACTTTGTACATGCGACAAATTTTATATCGATTCAGTTTCTTTTCTAGTACATATACTTATGTTTGGACGAATATGCTTCAAATGGCGTAATAAATCAGTAGTATTTGTATACTTGGTTTTAAATTCATGGTGACAATGTGTGCATTCGGCCTTTGTATCATCATTTTCCTGAAAATGTTCCCAAACAGAGCCTCTCTTTACCTTCTTCCTTTGCACGATGTCTTCTGCACTACTTCCTGCTATCACACAACTTTACTCTCACTATCACTCGACATTTTTTGTAAAGATTTTTAATTTTTATTAAATTCACACAGATTTTGAAATATACGTCTGAACTTCCCGAATTTCTCAGCGATACTGCTCAACAGCGTACACAATGTCCAAGTACTAAGCACGCAGTCACACGTTCGTTTACATCAGGTCGCACGATTCTTAGAATCCGTGTTTCCAATAACTTCACTGGCAGAAGAAATTGAACTGTGTATTTACATATTTTGTAGGCTGCTATACAGCATTGTATATATAGCCGGCATATATAGCATATATAGCCGGGTTCTCGAAATTTTCGGGAATCTCGACTTTTTCGGGAAACCCAGTTCCTTCGGGAATCTCAAAATTTTCGGGAACCCAACCCTTCCCGATTCGTCCCGATCATCGGGTTCCCGATATTTTCGGACTCTCGCACACTCCTAACCACCATGTTTCACAGTCTGACCCATGAAAATTATTTCTGACAAAATGTTCTTGAAACATAACAGAGGAATTTAGGTAGTCTTTTTTAGCCGTTTCTTCCTGTATAATTGTCTGCGCCAGAGATAGTTTTATCTCGGTAAAGCGAAACGCAGCAGCAAACCGGATTCGTTTTCCAAATAAAAATTCTCTCTCAAAAAACGATCTTTTTCTACGTCTGAAAAACAGTTTCTTTGAATACATCCCGTGCATTTTTTTCATCCAGACCAAAGTAAGCGAATCGTATTCCTGCGTTTCATATTAAAAATGTAATTCACCAACGGCAGCCTGACGCAGTGCATTAATTTTTAATCGTATTATACTTTCAGAGATTTTTAATTACTAATCGTACTTTAATCAAGCGGATTTTCTTTAATTCTGAAGATCGACGATGATATTTTTATTTAATGTATTAGAAATACATTAGAGTTTCGTTGTTAACTGAAATCTAACAAAAAGTTATCGAAAAATTCCCGTAAGCTGTTGAGAAATGAAGAATAAAGAAAATTCTCCTCGAGTCCCAATTTTTATCCAGAAAACAAATTCTACTTTCTGAATTACGTACAAACGTAGGGATTAAATAATTTTTGTAGAAATTTTCTCTTATACTTTTCCGAAGAGACAATTCAATAGTAGTAGGATCGAGATAATTCGTAACAACAGGAATTCTCCTTTCGTCAGAAATTTTTAATCATAGATCTTCAAAGTAGATCGTTCTCTGTTAGCGTGCTCCGGGGCATGCGACTATTTTCGCGGTGGGCAACGATTTTTCGATTTCGTTTCCATTGAGCGGCACAGTCTTTCAATTGAATGGCAATGGTGGATGGCCGTGTCGCGTCGTTTCCTCTTCGTTCGTGGATTTTCATTCTGCCGGTTTCAATTTCGATATTGGGCGATGTCGGATTGGTTTCACGAACCGTCCACATAATCCATTGAAACCCCTCGATCGTTACACGCCATTAGCACTCGTATAATTTATTTAACTTCGGCCCCATCGAAAGAGACAAAATTCATTCTGACCCGTTCTACATTCTATTCGTAATTTCGAGTATGCAGCCTCATCGTCATTGACGAATTCGTAACTACAAAGTATATTTTCGATTTTCGAATGAAACACTATGTTTCTAAATTTCCGGTCGAGTGAATCAAATGTATTTTATACTCGCGAGGAGACTTATGTTCATTCGCGAGGAAAATTACATTTAAAAACGAGTTTCTTTCGAAATAAATGTAACATAAAGCACAGTTTAAAAATATAATTTGTCTCCTCTTTTCTCGTAGAATGAGACGCTTTGTCAACCAGTCAGTGCGAAGCAGTCATTTATTGTGTACCAGGTTAAAACACGACTCAATGTCATTATAAAATTTCATTAGAAAGAGGCTTCTAAATCATTCTAAACAAAACTCTTCCAAAAATCTTCAATCCTCGCGCTCGTCCGTCATTTGCTATACAAAATTTCTACGGAAAAGAGAATGGAGAGCAACGAAGAAAAATCGGAAGTCAATCGGTGTTAAGCCCGAGAGTGTCGCGTCGCCTCGGCGAGATCCACGTTCAATCCGTCGAGGATTCCGGCCGTATTGACGAAGAACGAGCGTGTCGGCGGGCATACGCGAGACGTATGATCCGCTTAGGGAGATGACGCGGCGTTTTCATGTCTCGAAGGATTCGCGCGCGACTCAGACGAATAACGATGGCGCGGCGCGACGCGTTGTCGCCGCCCTTGGACCGGCGCGTACGTGCATCGACATCCACCATCAGACCGGATGCACCGCCGCTGGACTTTTGCCACTTTCTCCCCCGATGTATTCAGCCCGCTGCGAAATTGAATTCGTGCACCCGCCGCGAATCCCTCCTGCCACGGATATTTTATTAGCCCCCGTGTATATACCTCGACAGAGGTTTGAAAGGGTTGAGGCCAACGACGATCGAATAGAAACAAAAATCTTTAGTAAATCTTTGGTCAATATTGTCCGGGACGCGGTTATTTCGTTGTTGATGGAATGGACAAATTATTAACACGGGTCTCAACGTTTGTAGATTTTACTTTTTAAATTATATTTCGGATATTTTATTGTACCGCTTGTATACATCTCGACAGAGGTTTGAAAGGGTTGAGGCTAACGACGATCGAATAGAAACAAAAATCTTTGGTAAATCTTTAGTCAATATTGTCCGGGACGCGGTTATTTCGTTGTTGATGGAATGGACAAATTATTAACACGGGTCTCAACGTTTGTAGATTTTACTTTTTAAATTATATTTCGGATATTTTATTGTACCGCTTGTATACACCTCGACAGAGGTTTGAAAGGGTTGAGGCCAACGACGATCGAATAGAAACAAAAATCTTTGGTAAATCTTTAGTCAATATTGTCCGGGACGCGGTTATTTCGTTGCTGATGGAATGGACAAATTATTAACACGGGTCTCAACGTTTGTAGATTTTACTTTTTAAATTATATTTCGGATATTTTATTGTACCGCTTGTATACATCTCGACAGAGGTTTGAAAAGGTTGAGGCCAACGACGATCGAATAGAAACAAAAATCTTTAGTAAATCTTTGGTCAATATTGTCCGGGACGCGGTTATTTCGTTGTTGATGCAATGGACAAATTATTAACACGGGTCTCAACGTTTGTAGATTTTACTTTTTAAATTATATCTTTTGTAATATAATCTTAATTGCGTGTGAAATTATTTGTCTACATAGTTTATTTGTAAATTAAAGAGACGAAATATTTAATAGAAGAAAAGAATTTGTTTATTGTTATTCAACAATATTCGATAAGAGAGAGAGAAACAGAGAGATCTGTGAAAATTAATTCGCTTGGAAAGTTAAAAATGCTAATTTAAAAATTTTTTTCTCAAGCGTATGAAAATATATATTGCACGAGTTGTTGAGTTTAACGTGACCATCGTAATTAATTTAGACAGAAGTTCGGAGCTTTAATATAACTTCGAATTTCTTTAGGATGTTTTAGGACGAATTGTAAAACGAGTACAACGCGAAACTTTTATTCATTAATATTTTTACTCGAACTCTGAGATAAGTGAAGTAATAAGTTGCGTAATACGAACTTTGAAAAATTCCATACTAATTGCAAAAGTATTGAAGAATACCTACAGTAGTGACGTCGATACAGAGGAATCGATACTCCGGCGATTAAGTTAATTAAAATTTGTTGAGCCTTGTTAATATTCATATCGAATTTATGTTGGAATTAATTCATGATATCCAATAATTGCTCAAATTCAATAATTTATATTGTTAAATGGTTCAATATTTATTAACGTGTTTAATATACATAGGTATCTCCCAATAACACGTTCACTAAAATATTTTACAACACTGTTTTGGATAAAGTCTTTCCAAAGTCTTCACATTCACGTAGGAAAATTACTGTTTATGGTAATAATATCGTGACAACGATATACAGTGACTCTCATTAAGGAACAATAAAATGATAATTAACCATCAAATTTGCATTAATTTTATATATTCTATATACACTGTGCATGTACATACTCTATACAAAATTAATGCAACTCGTTCATTGTCCAATTTCATCCTTATTTGGTTTCTAGTATCTTATACGAAAAACTACTGCATCAAGTGAATAAAATTTATGTTTCTACTAATTATAAATTTAATAATCATTGCAATGTATCAATTCAAGACCTGTAAAGAATTTCGTTCATCCCGAAGAACAAAAGATTTCTCTCCGATCTCCAACATCTGAAGACTAATATCGCTTACTATTTCTGATATGCTGTCTCGCGATTCAAAATACCAAACGATTTATTCACAACAATTGTTATTACGTACGTAAGTATTCCAAGTTACAGAGTTAATAAGAGTCACTGTGTTGAAACTTCGCGTAGAATGGAATTTCACTCGTCGTAGCCTGATTCAAACGAAATCAAACGAAGTCAAACATCGTATCTCGTTCCCATCGAAATATATTCGACTCGTCATCGATCTAATTCGTCGTTTGGCCGACGATCATCGACTAATCAGGGTGTTACGAAGTCGACAACTGCGTTCAAAGCTGGCTCGCCTATAAACTGTGGTCGATGGTCACCATAATCCAGGAACGGTCGTAAATAAACAACGCGCGCGACCTGGGGAAACGTGCTTGGAGGAAGCATGTAACCGGTTAGGTGGGTCGCCATTCTAGTTCACGCTCGGCACCCTCGTTTCATCCCCTTTCACTCGGCTACCTTCGCCTCGCGATAAATGGGCTAACAGGCATTTGCAATGGTAACGACGACGTTTCGCGGTTTCTAAAAGCGCCCAGTGCACGCGTGACCCGCGTTCCCCCTTGGCCCCAGAGTCTCTCAAACTGTTTCATTGAAATTCTATCAACATCGCTCACAAACATCTTCTTCCCAAGTTTTGTCAATCCGACGCGTCGCTTGACCTGATTTCTCCGCGGTTTATTCGTCGGCGTTTGATCGCGTGCGCGACTTGCAGTTGTAAACTGACTGATAAATTGTGGATATTCGTACGCAATTTGATACACCCGTGTGTACGTGATTGAAAATGAAATTGAATATTTGAACAGTGTGATTATTCGTTGCAATAATAATTATTGATCAATCAATTTCTAAACAGCACAATTAAACTTTGGATATTGAAGCTTAGTTCATATTTTGTCACCAGATAAAAGAATATTTCCATGTTACAATTTAGATGTACACAAAATAGTCTATTATCTATTCGTAATTCAATTGCAATGCAATGAGTATTGCACCTTGGATTTTTACGTACTTTTATGTATCATAAAATGCAAGAATCTTCAAAGAATTTTGAAAGAGAGTCCTTTTTAAACATGAGCAAAACATTTTGCACTGATGATAAACATATTATCATAAAATACGTTACAACAAGATTTTCTTAAATCTCGGAAAAATTAATTACATTGTTGCAAACAAAATAATCAAACTCCTCAAGTACAAAGTTCCAACGTTTGCAACATTTTGGAAAATAACATTGATGAAATTCCGAGTCACACGGGGCAATTTAATAACGCATGAGAAACAATCAAACATCTGAATCTCTCAATCTGAAACTCGTCGCCATTTCCTTTCCAATATTGCAAATTGCACGACGACCAAAGCTTCGCGTCACATTCGAACGGTGCCTAAATAAAACAATGCCAATCACCAGAGATCACTCGATAGCGTTCGAATTTGGGATAATCGAGCAGTTCGAACGAACAGTTTGAGAAACACTGAGACCTACATAGAGGGAATGGTGGGAATGCTATGAAACGTGCTTGACAATCATTGTATGGAGAGTCATGAACCGTTCCTAGAGCCACTAAAAGAGAAAATGGCGTTTCAACTGCTTTCTGCTCTTTGCCATGCGGACCGCACCGCGCGATTCAAACGCCAGTTCTGTTTAAATTTCCGCGCTGGTAGCGCGTCATTCGATAAGGTCAGCCATTACAAACCCCCGTCCTTCGATCGTGCCACTTTTAAATTTCTCCATACAACGGCAACAACACAATGCTCGCCACGTGCATTTTCGAAATCATTCACCCTAAATACATCTTCCATTCGAAGCTCTTTTCTTTCCAATTTTTTGCTTCTCTCTTAGATCTTAGAGACGTGTTCGACGAATTAAATCCTTTCTTTCCGCGTCAGTGTTTAGTGCAGAATAATTGGCATAGAAGAATTTAGATATATATTTGCGTATTAGATTTTCTTTCATTCTATTCAAAGTTCTCTTTCTCTTAGATCTTAGAGAGGTAATTTCGAAGATTTATCAATTATTCTCAATGTTGGTAACTTTGTTCGTGATACGATTGAAATTTATATTAATATCAATTAATATTGTCATCATCCGCGACGATAGTTTCTGTTCCTTTCGAATCTACGTAGGATAGAATTTTATCGATTGATTCGTTCCTGTCCGTGATGTTTGTAACCCTTTATGTTTGATGCAATATCACGGTCGAACGACTATCGTAGATGAGACTTTATGGGCGAGGTAGAATGTCGATTATCGGAAATAATAGAGGGATAAACCGTTTCTTGTAATTGCTTTCCTGTGTGACAGATTTGATAGACAAAGAAACGTTGGAAATATCCAATGAATGGATGTAGAAGGTCACGTTCTTTTTATTTTTTATTTTCTTTTATTAAAATAATTAAAATCTATTTAAATCTATTTGAATAATACAATTTTTAGATAGACCAGCGACACACAGAGTGGAAAATTATTTTCAAAAATTTAAATTGACAGCGTGGCAGGAGTACGAGTGAAGCAACATCGATACACCAAAACCGATCACAGTGTAATCCATCACATAAAGGAGAGCAATGCTGTGGTTTACGCTAATTTCCGAAATATAAACAGTATTGAGCGAGAGTTACGCGGTTACGAGTGTATCTCGTTTAATTCGCTCCTTTTTTCAATGATCAGTTGATCGGCTGATTAATATTTACTTAATCGCGATTATGAAACTGTTGATAACAAATAACAATTATGAAATTGTTAACGACAAATTAAGAAGAGAAAAGAAATCAGTTCGAAAGACTGTTAAAATCTGTAACAAACCGCGCGATTCAAATGATTTCAAAGTTTCAGATTCTCGATCAGTAATATAATAATATTTTCTACAGAATAACAGAAATAACAATAAATAAATCAAGATTAAAGGAAAGAGAGAAGTTATTAAACGTGTCAGCTCTGTCTCTCCCTAAATAGAAATCAATCCAAAGAGAAAGTTAGGAATTAATCAAAATTAAATTTCTCTCTGATTTATTTAAAGAGCAATAATTGCAAAGGAGAGCCAAAGATCAGGAGAACAAAAACGAAACTTTCCTCTGACAAAAATTTCCATCCACCCGGAAGGAAAACAATTTGATGAAAAAAAAAGAAAAAAAGAAAATTAATCAAACATTCGCGTCAAACACAAAGGGTTAACAATGCTCGGGATACACGGACGATTCGTTCGTTAACACCGTCGGAGAAAAAACGAGCGAGCCAATTCCCCCCGGTGTTATTTCTCTCTTCCATGTACGAATATTCGAAGCTTATCGACGTCGCGCGGACATCGGCATATATTTCTTATTTTTCATAACGTAGTAATGCAGATGGAATAATACTCACGAGATGAGAGTCCCTGGTGGTGAAGGTGATTGGGTCCGAGGCTCTCGGTTCCCGACAATGGAACTCCATTTTGCCCCAGGCGGCCGCGCCCGCGGCTCCGCTCCTGGCCGCGTCGATCAGCTCCATTTTCACCCCCTCCGCCACGAATTCTACCTGTAAAAAGGATGGAAAAACATTTTCATTACATCGAAGGCCGGGCTATCTGGATCGCGACGGATGCTGTTGTAACCGGATTTTAATATCACGATGCGAGGCCCTTCGGGGAGAACAAACCGGGCTGAATTTGGGAGACACTGTCGTTCGAGCATTATCGATCTGGAAAAAATGTGTGTGTGTGTGCGTGCGTGCGTTCCAAGCGGACGACGACGCGGATCGTTGTATGTTGAAGTTGAAACGTAGTTCACTCGATATTAGATCATGGACGTTGTTTGTCAATATCTGATCATCGGGGATATATTTCGTAACGAGATCCAAGAGTTTGAACTTGGAACAGATTAATGGATCCCTTTTTTTATTTCGAATGATCGTGATCTAACTGTTTCCACTTGTTGCGAATAACATTTCAAGATATTGATTGAGAAGTGGACACGAGGAGAAGTGAAATGGTTACTGGTGGAAGATACAATAAATTCTTATGTAAGAACAAGTTTTAAATTGGACTACTGCCAAATGTCAAAACTACTCGATGAAAGATATTATGAGTTACATAGTTTTATAGTGGAACATGTTAGTTTTATATTGAATTTTAAAAAATTAAGGATTAATATATATTTTCTTCACCCCGTTTCCTGATCATTTTAGAAAGTATTAACAGCACTAATTTTTAACTAGGGCTAATTATTGGAAACCACAGGAATTTAGAGTTTTAAATGAATTAACTCTGAAATTACTAATTTAATTTCTATCTAAATAATACTAAATTTTAGCAATCTAATAAAAATTGGTACAGTCATAATTATACTACTTGAGTAGGTTAAATACGATCATAAAATTATAATATCTATCAATATGTTTGGGAAAGTTACAAATTTTATCAAACATATTACATAAATTGTTACACTGCAATATTACAATTGCTATTCAGAACAGTAACTAGTTAAAAAAAAAAAGTACACATTATCAACAGCCAAACAAGCAACTCCTAAAAAACTTGTCAAATTTCCACAATTCGTTTCTCCAACATTTCTATAAAGACGATATCAAAACCAAGAAAAAACAGAGATCCAAACCAAAATCAAATGAAAAACTGTTTCATTTTGCGGGAAAGTTTTTAACATTCCCCTCGTCACTGAGCATCGATGCAAAATCGAAGCTCTGCCGATGAACGGTAAACCGAGAAAGTAATAGAGGTTACGAACGAAAAATGACATAACAATAAGTGGTCGGACAGAATCGCGAGCCGGATATCGCGCGATATTTTTGTTCTGCTACGAATCTCGGGACAGGTGAACAGGACTAATTGAAAGATAAATCCAGTTACGAGATTATTAACGTACGCATTAACATAGTAATTACGTATTAGCCGCGATTTATATCTTTTATCGATCGCGGAGAATCACGATTTAGTATCCACGGGAGAGAGGCGAAATGTTATTTATCAGAATGGTTAAAACCACAGCGGATAGTTAAAATTCGGTCGTTTTTCCACCGGATTTACGGCCCACCTTTTTCATCCCTCGCATAAACAATGTAATCAAGTTAATTAATCGATCGGTCGCTTGTTGGACGTTAATAAAAAGAGAGAGAGAGAGAGAGAGAGGGAGAGGGAGAAAATGCTGAGGGAGATTATCGATTGATCGAACAGCTGGAAGAGAGATAATTGCTTTCGTGCAACAAGATTGAATGTGTTGGCAATTTTTATCAATTTAATCGGTACGATGGACAGATTTGTGAAAAATGGCATTTGTACGGAATGATAAAAAAAAAAAAAGAAAATTGAAGAATTTTATAGGTGTGTATGCATATATACATATAAACTAATTTTTGTATATGCGTATAAATATGTATATATATATATATATATATATATATATATATATATATATATATATATATTTATGTTACAGTGCTATTAATATTTCTTTCCTCAAGAAATATTAAAAATTGACGAAAAATTTAAAAAGATCAATTAGTTTCTTCATCTTTGTAACTATTTATTTTTCGTTCAATTTCCATCGATTTACAAGATTGACCTAATAACAAAATACTTCTCCATTCTCAATTATATATTTCTATATTTGTTTTTCAATTACGTTCTTATCCCTGTCGGGTTTTCAATTTCGTTTATATTATACCGAGGCGCAACTTCGCGCGGATATATTTATTCATGATCCTTTACGAGCTTAAAATTCAACTAACAAAGACGAAACAGAGAAAGAATTAAATGTAACTTAATTAAAAGTGGAATTCGAGTTCTAAGTTTCGCACTCTGTTAAATGAATACAGAGTGAATTGCAGTTTCGTAAAACGTTCAAAATTCAAGATTCTCGGGCTCGTTATTTCACTCATCGTTATTTCCCATGACACTTCTAGCCACGTTCTCGCTCGAAACTCGGAACGAATATTATATTTGTTTCAAAACTGAAAAAATGAAACAATACTTTACACGACGAAGAGTTTGTAAAACGTTTGTACATTGACAATTGTATTGCAAGTTGCACACACAATTTAAAAATTTTATTATCCGCGACAAATTGACTGAATATTAAAAATAAGAAAACGTCCTGAGTAGCGATTTATAAATATATTCTGAAACCTTTTTTTGTGATTTCAATCTTTAAGATTGAAATTTCATCTTGCTAACGATATCCTGAAGCTTGCTTTGCGATTGTATTTCGCCATCAAAGTCCGATAAGATACTGAAAAAGAAATCAGAAAAAGAAAGTCATTGTAAAGGGAAAACTTTGGTCTTCAGGATCGTTGTAAATCTAGTCAGGGAGAGACACGGATAAAGTTTAAATTCTGACTGATAAAAGTATTGATTCCGACGTAGTAAAACATATAATATGTAGAAACATCTCCGAAAGAAACGACCTGAAAATTGTCAAAGTAGAGGATTCTTGAAACGAGCTCAAGTGAGATCGTCACGTACGATTCTTTCCCCCTCGCAAAGTTAGAACAGTTCGAAATATCGGCGATCCTTCGCCAGCTATTGGCACAGTTCTGTTCCCCGCTGCATATTCAATTTAAGATATATACTCGAAGCTTTTAGCGGACGTTCGCATTCAACATTATCTCGCCAAGTTCAAAGCGAATCCTTGATTCCGTCCGGGCAAGTATCTCTATGATGGCTCTTTATGGCGGAAACGTAACGATCAAAGTGCTAAGACCTCATTAAGATTTCTGACAGACCTCTGACTGAATACGTGAACTTCGCCGAGCATTAACCGATGACGTTGGCTTGGTAAGGCGCCCGGAGCCAATGGTACGAGGCCATTGAAGGCCTTCAGCCCGAAACCGCGACACGCGGTATTATTCCAGTCTTGCTGGACTACCTGTTTAAATTCGACCGCAGAATATTGTAACGTGAATTCGAGTCCGACCGCTCTCGAAACTGGAATTTCGTACGTGGAAACTATCGTCACCACGTGGAAAGTTGCTACGACGTTTCTGTGTACTTAGCTCCGACGTGCGGATGTGCCTCGATTATTTAAGTAGACGAAGTTTCGTCATAACTTGAGGAATCCGTGGGATTTTATAACGACGATTTTGTATTTAACGAGCGGATAGTTTGTACCACGTGTTTGCGCGAGATGTGGAATTTAGATTCTTTTTTTTTTTACAAGTTGTAGAAGATCGTGGAACTGTCTTTCCACAGGTAGTTGCGTTTTATTGTTAACATGTACGTGTAAAAAGACGAGAATAAGTTGTATCTTTTATAATTTGAAACGAACTCACAATCGGTGTACTGCGGAATTTCTAAATTTGAAATACAGTATGCTAAAAAATTCCGCAGAGAGTAAGAAATTTAACAGAGTACCAAATTTCAGTGTAGTTGCGGAACATGCTCTGTCGAAACGTTGATAATGTTTGAGCAAATTTGCATATCTGCAAATTTTTTACTATTTTTAACTTACACACGCGAAATAATCCGATAAAATAGATAGTAATCGGACATTTTGCAACAAGCTGACGAGGAAGATCTCGACGACCTGAAACTTTCAGTTATTTTCAAGTTATAACACAAAATTATATGTGAAATTACGATACAACCAAATGTTTTTCCAAAGTACATAGTGTCTCCGACTCTTTGGTTCTCCTCGAGACAAATTATCGATGATCTTTGCGTTTACTTCCGCGTCATTAAGCAAACAATACGATCCAACGAGGGAAGCCGTGTATTTCCCTGGAGAGATCGAACGTTAGCCTAAAATTCAGCGACGCCCGCGCAAAATGAAACTTGCGACGTTCGTTTGCAACAAACAAAAAAATTGGTGCACGTGGCTTTCCTTGCACCTTCGTGTATCGAACTCATTATTTCAGTTTTCTATGAAAAAAAAAAAAAAAAAAAAAAGGAAAAAGTGGGAATTACCGTATAAATTTCCTTGACAAATGCATGCTCGCTTTAATACTTCATCGTGCACTTATTTTTTTTCTCAATCTCCAGCTCCTCCTTCTATCTCGCATATTTTTCGTTATCGCGCCGCTCGTCGTTTCTGTACTCACGTGAACGAAAATTAGCAACGAATAGACTTGCCCTTTTTCCCTCCCCTCTCCAGCTATCGATAGTTGGAATAGCGAGTTTCCTCGAATGTTTTCGAAATTGCTTGAAAATCTAAATTTTTTGTTTGTTTGTTTGAAAAATTCTCAGAGTGTCTTATTTCGTTAAAGATCGAAACAGAGGGTAGAATATTTCGTTGAAAATTAAAAATTCAAAATCTACGATATACCATATACGATACCACAGAAAACATAGTTCTATTTATTTCAATTTTTATAGATTTTCAATGTTTATGCTACCTTTCAAAATTCAAATGAAAAATAAATCAAAGAAAATGTCTCGTTAATTAAATTAATATTTATACACTATACTTTTGTAATTTAACAGCTTTATCTACGTTCTACAAGCTGAAGTAAATTATTGTCACACTTTTGTCTATTCCACTTTTTTTCTTAAAAATTGCTTTATCACCCTCGTCTATCGTTTCAACTTGTCCATTCCGTAACAACTATTTTTTTTTCTTATACTCTAATCGTGGTTTATATATATATATATATATATATATATAATACTCTATTAATTTAATAAAAATTAAAATTAAGAAAGAAAAATTTTTTAAATTAAAATTCCTATTAATTTAATAAAAATGAATTAATATAATTAATTTTTTTATTAAATATAAATAAATTAAATAATATAAAATTAAAATTAATAATTCCATTCAACATATATATATTAAATAATCATATATATATATATACATATATATATATATATATATATATATATATATATATTATAGGTTTATGTAGGCAAGGAAACGAAATTCTTGTTACAACTTGGAGGTAGTCGTCGTTTAATAAATTTTCTTCATGGCGGTATCGCGGGGCAGCAGCGTTTCCGAGTCGGCCGTATAATTAATTCCGTTTCTATAATTATTTCCGACGAAACTTGCGCCGAGTAATCGGCGTAGGAGGGAGTCTGCGGCGATTTCTATTTGCATAGCGCGCTAGTTCGGCTACTTAAAGGACAATATTCCAGACAATGACGGTCGCATATGTAGTTAGTCTTCTCATTCTTTTTAAACCTTTTCCCAAACATTTTTCATCCATTGCTTATTTGTAGTTTATCGCTTCGTACGTTTCTTTATTAGACTGACCCCTTGATTCGTTCCATTCCTTTCTCTTTTTCTCCTCAGACACCTGGTCACCATAAATATTTCATCGCGTCGCAATGACTGGTCACAAGCTCAAACCCCAAATTGGGTACTTTAATTTTTAACGAAAAGGCCAGACGCAAATGGAGACGAATATATTTGTAGTTAATTTTTGTCAGTCGCGAATAATTATCATTATACGACGAATTGAACTCTTTTGAATGGAATATATCTTTGCAATTTTAACGTTTCTTCTTGTTCTAGTGATAATGTTCTTTCTCATTTTTAACAATACGATGGTACAGAGGTGAGAATTTTGACAGCATTGCATTAATTTTATTAATGTAAAAGTTACGTTTTTGAATAAAATGTTGTGGAAGTATGAATTTCAAACGATATTTCGTTTCATAGTATAAGAATAATTCGTGGTAATATTCTTTAAAGACTGCGAGTGTTAATATTTTCCAAAAGCACATGTATTTCATTACGTTATGTTTTATTAAATATCTGATTTAGTATATACTTTTTCTCAATTCTCAACGTCATCGAATTTCATTCTTCAAACGTTATGTCTAAAGAAAGGATAGAAATTCCAGGCATCCACTTCGTCGCTATTTGTTTTCAATATAACAACAACATAACAAACTGTTATAATAAATTTTATATTTCAAGAATCCCAACGGAACGTTTCATTTAAACATACGAAAGGAAAAGCAGCAACGTAGAAACTGCAAAAAACTCGTTGTGGAACAAAATGACGATTAATTGAAACAACGTTTAAGCTCGGCGACGAAAGAACGGAAGAAGAAAACAAACGAGGCATTTAAGACACTTTAATTAATAATTAATAGACGCGTTGAACGATACATACATATATATAATTTTTGTATATTGGGTTAATTACGATGGTGACGAAGCTTCACCGCTCGCCGAGGAGGGAAAAAGTTACAAAAGGGACGGGGTTAATGAATTAAAAGCAGCACCTCGGGCGGTTTGTCCGCTCGTTATCCAACAAACGGTCCCTTCTATCAGAATGAATTGTTCTTGAGATAACGCTGTTTTCAATTTAAACTGATACCTCTGACCTGTTCCTGTTACAACCGTGTTATTCCAACGGACAGTTTACACGACGTTTGTAATTTTCGCGAGAAAAGCCAGGAACAGGGGAAAGAAATTAATTGGTGAAATCTGAATTGAAATTCTGGAACTTTTGGATTTAGGGATATCTATCATAGTGTATCTGAAACTTTGTAAATGGCGAATTGTATGTGCATGTACGTTCACGGCCAAGCTTTTACTTTACGAGCGTCTGACTACGAGTGGCTAAATCTACTGGTTCTTTGCTCGACACCTTTTCAAGAATTAAGCGCAAATTTATGAATGTTATTACTTGTTAAGTACGCCTCGATAATAATTAGTTTGAATGTATAACAATAATGAAACTTGATCCAACAAAATACTACTTCGTAGTAATATTTCATCTTCTCGTAATTTATCTATAAACTGTCTGTAACTTTAGTACAAGATAATAATTTCAATGAGGTATCATCTTCTGACTGTGAGGCGTATTTTCGAACATTCAGTGTACTTTCTGCGTCAATGAACTTTCGAATGTATCTTTCATTTCATAAACAGAAAAACGATTGCAGATTAAAAATGGCCACAAATTAATTTAATCGTATTAATCAATTACTAAAAATTGCAGGTTTAAGAATTAAATTTAAACTGAAACTTTCTAAAATTGATCGTAATTTACGTCATCTCCTAGCAACGAAACGACTCGTGGAATTACCCTTCGTTCGTTTCTTCATGGTTGAATGTTGATCGTGTGTAATGAAATTAAGAAGCGTTTGACTGATCCGAGAGTCCCGAACGACAGTGGGGAATAACTTGCTCAGTTACCGGCTCCCGATCGGCTAGCTACACCGGCTAAATAAATCGCGAGAGGTAAAGTGGATCACGTTGATCCTGCGAACGAACAGATCTCGCTTACCTTTCTCAGGCAGCCGACGAAGTTGTTGATCCCCTTGGCGCCCTGCAAGGATCTCGCGTCGGCGCCACCGCCCACCAGCAGCCGATCGCTCGCCAAATGTGTGAACGAGCCCGCAGTGTGGCCGTGTTCGGCGTAAATCCCATCGACGAGGGCGGACAGCTGCAACAAGCAATAGAGCCAAAGTTCGTCAGGACTTTCTCGAAAGTTAACGCTGCGTCAGAGGCTTAAAAGCCATCCCTCTCTCCTCACACACACACACACACACACGCGCGCGCATTCATTCTCGTTCACTCTATGGGGTAATCTAGATTTTGGATTAAAGCGCGGCCAACACAGGCTGACACGAGTGGCGACGCGGTTTCACGCGATGGATTGAATCTCGTCGGTCGATGTCGGCTCCCGATCCGAAAAGAATTCGCCGCGTGTACAGGTTCATTCTGGCCGAGGCTTGTCGAGTTTCATGGCGTTTGCATGGCCACTATCTCCTATCCACAGATAATTCATTTTCAACCCGTAAATAACGGTTACAGATATTACTGTCAGACGAAAGTTTTAGCAATCAAGTGGCAGATAACTTTGTAACTTTCTAACTTTCTTCGTTGTCTCCAAATCTTTCTTCTTTTTTTTTATTTTTTATTTTCGGCGATTCATATTCAATTCCAAGTTCTCTTCTAGGGGAAAAATCCTATTGTTTCGACTCGGGTTCGCGAGACTCGATTCACGGGACGATCTTATCGCGTGGCGATGATGGCGAGCTTACGTACGGACTTTCTGAGTATTGAGAAGCAGCGTGCTTCTTGCAGCGAGCCATCTAAAGAAAAAATATGAACGTCGTGTGTCAAGCGGCTATAGTCGTTTCTATACCGCGGTAGATCGCTTCGTGACAAACGACCATAATCATCCCTGGTAGCGAAAGGGTTGAAACCGTGTCCCACTGCACGGAGTGCATCGATATTTCACCTAACGTTGCAGCTAACTGCAGCTAACTTCGCGAGGAACCGCCAGACATAATACTGATAATTGTACCATCAGTGTGTTTTACGAGCTTTGATAAAGCCAGCGAAACGGCGGAACATCTTTCCAATAAAACTGGATTTTAACACGAATGCACTTTCATTCAGGAACGTGTGCATATGTATATGTATACGCGCATTCCGTTTAGGATCTGGCTGAACGTTTCTCACAGACACGGCGCGATCGTAAAAATAGGCACACGTATTGTTCGAAAGTTTCGCATACAGAGGCGAACGTAGCATTCGAAACGAGAACGTGTTTCGTCAAACCTCTGGCAGACATCAAAAATCGTCCATCGGTAATATTCAGAGATACCCTAAATTGAGAAATGTATCGTCGATCGTATTCTCGGTAAACTCTTCCTTGTTGTCGGATAAAGTTGTGGCTTGGACGCTTGAATCGATTAAGTTGCAGTGCATCGTTTCATCAAGATCGAGGAGTGTAAATAATAAACGCCCACGTGTAAATAATAAACATCCTCGGTTCAATCTTCGAGCTACCAAAAATAACTCGCGCTCGAATCTCGGTGGGACACGAGAAATTTTACACGTGTCGACCATCCTGGTCCTGCCACGAACGAGATCTCGAACTGGGGCTGCGCGGGAAACAGACAGGAGCGAAGTGGTTAGAAAGCCCTCGGGATCGCGGCACAATATCCGGTCGGGGCATCGAGAAACGGTAAACATCGTAATGCACCACTCGAGGCTGGCAGCCGCCTTTCGAGGAAGCATCGCGCCTCAGAACGGTCTCGCGAACCTCTTAACAAACTACACACTCTCTCTCTCTCTCTTCTCCTTAATTTTATCACGCCTCTTCGTCTCTCGGAAGATTTGTTTGCGAAGAAATGGCCAAGAGGGGGTGGAGGGAGGGGAAGAGATAAGACCAGGAGGAATTATGAGGAGATTGCTGCTCGGCCGCTAGCCGAAGGGAAAGCATCCTCGAGAACAGCCTAATTACCGAGAACCACCGTGGCTACGGCCGAGTGAGGAGGTCATGGACGTCCTCCCCTCTCGACGAGAAGAAGAAGGCCGAAAAAGAAACGGAATAACCGGCGGATAACGACTATCGACGCCTTGCCTTCAGCTCCTAATGGACTACTCGACGTTCCGCTCCGCCAGAAGAGAGACTCTTCGTCTAAATGCTAAACCTTATGGGAGGCTATCCGGATTTCCCTTCGTTGCTCCAATGAAAGAAGGCCTCGGGACAGAGGGTAGTTAGAGGGTTTTTTCTTTTTCCGAGAGACAACGTTTCGCTGCGATTTTTCTCATATTTCGATCACATTTGGCTGGTCTGTTTTCTATGACCAAGCTGGACGAAGAGTCAACGAACATTCCTTCCTCCTTCTTGTGGTTTTCGTACGATTGGTTTTTTCTTGACGATTGTAGAATTAATTGGGAAAACTTGTTGATTTTGTGTTTTGTGACAGAATTTGACAGAATTTTTGATCATTCAAGTCTGTAGACCTTTCGTCAGAACGATAGTTAAACGGAAGGATAAAATCGTATTACGTCCTTCGATCTCTTCTGATTCTTTGTCTAATCGTACACAAAATTTCATTACCGCACCTTCTGATCAATTAGTTTATTTTCAAGAGAATTAGTGTTCCTTTCTGTGTTTCTCTTTAAATTGAATTTTGTTAATTTGTCAACGGAAGGGGAAGAGAAGCAGTTCGACTGGCGAAGAGCGGCAGAAGAATGATTTGAAATTCAAAATTCGTGCTGAAACGTTCGCGCAGTTTCTACGCTTGCCTCAAGAATATTCCAAATGCGCGCCACAGAGAATCCCGACTCTCCCTGTTCTCGCTGAATCCCGAGGATTACCGTACATCCAGACCGGATTGATTGGCTTAATTAAAAAGTTCCACGCCGGTTTCGCCACGAGCCAGGATTTTCCGTTGGCTCTAAGCCGATATTACTCGCCGCACTCGCCGCTAACCTTCGACGCGATTAACCTCGTTGTTTAATTCCTTCCGCCGTGTGGAAAACAGTTACCGCAAAACGGCGAGCAGCGTTGTTTCGTTGTTCCCCGTGGATTTGGAAAATCCGTGGTTGGCGGATGTTCCTTTCCAAGCGACGAGGATCTTTTCAGATTCGAAAATATTGCGACACGATTGTTCGAGCGAACATTCTACGCAAATCGTTCGACTTTCAAACGTACAATTAACCCTCCGTTAAAGATATCTTTCCAGTCCGTACGTACAAACTATAGCCACGCACGTAGATCCTTCTAAACTGCTCCAGATTTCGAACGAATCAGAAAAATTTCTTTCGATCAATTTAAGCGATCGTTTGAACAATACAGAGCTAAAAGTACGTCAGTGGAAGTACGAACTTTGAATTCCATCGAAACGTGTACAAGTGCAAGTGATTTTATACTGATCGCTTCGACTTTGCTTTTACTTTTGCTCCCGAAACTGCTGCGCGCAACAATATTTATTGACAATCTAACGAATGACAATTCCGCGGGGACGCGAAAGTTGCCGGTGGAAAACAAAACAGGGACACGCGAACGTTAGATGGAACATCGAAGTTTATTTTAGGGGCCAATCGAAATTCGCTGTCGGCCGCTGAAGTGCCGTTGGAAGTCGACTTGTTTCCAGGGTCGCGGGGCTTTCAAACTGCCGCACAATTAAAACTTACACGTGCCACAATCAGCGCACGGCACGGGTGGCAGCCCTTGTCTAGAAACTTGGGAATATTATAGCCCGGTACAGACGACCAGAGATCTTCCGAAGTCGAAGTTCCCAGCGCGATAAGCGCAATCAACGAGCCTGCTCCTTTTATAATTACACGCCACCGTAACGACTTCGATTTTCGAGCAATATCCAAGATTTTACAAGCTGCCGCGCGGAACAGATACGGAGAAGTTCCAGAGATCGTTTGTTCCTTTGTATTTCATTTCTTCTTGCACGAACGACCGAGAAAGTTCTCGATATCTCTCTTTATTAATTGTTCCCGCTGTAATATAATTCCAACTTTATTTCATTTCATTTAATCCCGTGACATTTGGTTTTTGAAAACTATCTTCCACTCGTACTGCATTTAATTTCTAATTTTCTCGGCAAGTTAAAACTTGGGAAGTTGCGCGAAAGAAAATATTTTTTAAACACTGATAAAGTTATTCCTCCTTGGAAACAGTTTCTCAACAACTGAAAATGCGTTCTTCGATATATGTACCTTTTACTTTGTTTCTACGAACTTTGATAAAATATTGATCACAAAGTTCTTTAAGCTTCCAGAGTCTACTAATTTTCTCAGATCGAACGGACGAGAAATTCTGAAAAAAATCTGCCAGCGAACAAACTCTAGACACCCCGCCTTATAAACCTTCCAAGTACAATGCTACAAATATCGTAGACTTGGCGTCGAGAGTTCTTCGTTTCGTGTCGCGAAGCAATCGAGATCTTCTGGCTAATCATCGATGATGGAAGTTCATCCAACGTGGTGCTAGTCGACGGAAGAAATTCTCGGGGAGGGAAAATGGAATTGCCGTGGCTCTTTGTCGTTCTGTTAAATTGCTCGAAATTGTTAGAACCATTTTTTATTTCAGTTTGCCGTGGAATGTATCGTCGAAATGAAAATGGCCGGCGCGGAGTGCGCCTCGTTAAATCGGCAAAATTACACGAGACAGAGGGACCGTCCAGAATGATTTTACATCGGCGCGACGCGCCATTTTAAATAGTCCGCAATTTGTATAAAATCTCGATTTCTCCCAGAGTACCCGAAACTTTCATTCGAAAGAGAACAAATTTTCCCAGCAATTCCCCCTCTCCCGTTATTATACATACGTATATTCTTCCTTTTCCTTTGACAGATGAAAGTTATTTGATTTAGAAACAAATTTCTCTTTTTAAATTATTTTTCGCTTCATTCGAAAAATTGCGTCACGAGTGAAACGAATTTCAAAAAATCGCAAGCTTGTAATACTAATCGCACGTGAAGTCCACGAGGAAATAGTTGTTTCAACTTTTCGTGATTGTTGCCAACAGGTTTGATTTTTCTATTTGTTGTCTAAATTCTTTAACTGATAAGTTATATTTCAGACTGAAATCCAAAATTTCATTTAAAATCGTAAACATCGTACCACCGTAGAAAAATATGGATGAATATGAAACATGCAATTTATCTCGTTTCATTTAAAAAGAAATTCTAGCGTCACAGTGCAATTAACGTTTCCACAAACACAATTAAAGAAGTAGAACCTGGACAAAAATTTAGTTTAGTTGTTAAATCTTCTGACAAACCTTACACCTTGAATATTTCGAATATTCCAGGATTTCATATATCCATCATACTTCACGGATTTCTACGTCTACGAGTCTTCCATAAATATCCGCGAAATACATTCCAGCAACGTCTTCGCCTAACCTCCGCCAGCGAGATCCGCTCGAGGTGCATAAAAAAAAAAAAAAAACAAGGAAATGAAAAATCTACGACACAGTAACCCGAGTTTACAATCCGCAGATATCCATAAAGAGGAGGAGAAATTCCCGATGAACTCGTTCGACTGGTCTTCTTTTTTTCTCTCCACCTCTAAAGAGCACGAACGAAAGAGAGAGAGAGAGAGAGAGAGAGAGAAATACCAACCATCGATAATGGTCGTTATTAAAACGCGATTCCCCCTGAGGGGATGCGTTCTCGTTCGAATAATTTTATTAAGGTTCGCCGGCCAATAGAAATGGCGGTCGATTCGCGCGGCGCGGGATCAACGAGCTGAAAACTGCGATCCAAAGTCGCGGAATGGCTCCCGTCAGCCGTATTTTACGGCGCCACGTATCAGAAAACACGATCCTCGAGGTTTTTGCCCGGAGATTTCTCCGCGGAGCCGCGGTTGTCTCGACCGAAAGAAGGGGAGAAAAAAAAAGCAGATCTCAGGGAATTTTTCCCGAGCTTTGCTCGCATTAAGCTCGTTTACAAAAGCTGTTCTTACGGACGCCCGTCTGGACAGAGGAAAGCCGGCTTGTATACAACCGATTTGATACACGATTCAATTTTCGAAACCGACGTGAGAATGTTTCGCCAGCGCGAAACTCTTTCTTTCTTTCTCTCTTTTTTTCTGCTCTTTCTTTTATTTTTCAAAGTTGCTGGAAATTCAGAGACCGCGCTGTTAAAAATTACCGTTTCAAGGTATCCGTCGAGATTTTTATTCGCCAGCGGCGATTTGTACGGACGAGCCTAATTTTTTGTAGTTTCCTTTCGCGAATTTCGAGGATTTTCGTGTCGATTTTTATAATTATCAGAGGTACCAATAAATAACGTCGGTTTTTGATACTGTAGAAAATTTTACTTTATTTAAATTATCGTCACTGGACGGCAATGTTTGTCAAATTTGAAGGAAAACGACATTACTTATGCTTTAAGCATAATTTATAGAAAATATCTGTTATTTGCGATAGTGACATCAAATCCTGAGGAGTCTGATCTTTAAAATTTTATTATATACACGTTGCGTTGCAATAAAACATTTACAAAGCAATTTATTGTAATTTTAGATTCAGTGCACAAATGAAGATTGAACAATAGTTTTACAAGTCAACGTTGCTATTAGTATTTTCCAAACACACATATTTAATCCAGAAATCAAACGAAAAGTTAACTTTAACGAAACGTTCAAAAAGCTAGAAAACACGTAACTTATATTTTTCGGCTGACACAAATTTATGTATTTTTTTTCAATTTTTTTTCTTTCGAAAACTACAACGCATGATTCCTTATTTGTAAACCGACGTTTCACCTCCGTCATCAACTATTTCGAAATTGCCCACGCTACACGTTATTTTCCACAATCAAGTTCCACGAGAATTGACAGGAATCAATTTCAATTTCATCGAACGTCGAACGAGCGTGTATTTTCAATAAACTTTTGCACCCTTCACCTTCGATCCTGAAGCAAATGGGAGTCGACCGTGATCCGTTATTGCGTATATCGTTTCAGGCTAACGTCAGCTTTCACGTGTCACATTAGCTTTCGGGGAATCTTGCTCGACAAGTAAATCGCGTTAATCAATTTTCTCAGGGACCACGTTGGACGACGTTTCTCTGAAAACTTTTCCCATCCTTTGCAACGTAAAACATGCTACGGGATCGTCTTTGAAAAATTCCTAACGAACTGCGAGAAAAATTCGAATCCGAGCTTTTCAGTGTTTGTGAAAATGGCATTCAATCGATGCTACACAAAATGTCATTCTCCCTTTCAAAAATAATATCTCACTGTAATATATTGTACCTACTTTGAGGAATTTTTCCTCTCGTTCAAGGACGAACTTGTTAAAATTTTTATATAGAATTATCTTCGGCGTATTCAGTTTCATGAAATTGAAAATCTCGAGGAACATTGAAAGAGACGACGTTTAGAGGAATTACTAAACGATATACAATAGTATGTTTAACTGAGATTGAATATTTTTTAATATGATATGAACGAAACGTTAGAATTCTTCAAATCATTGTATCACCGTTGTCCACAAAATTTTCTTTCTCCGCAATTATCGGGATCTTTTAGAAAATTCGTCGACTTCTGTCAACTATTTTGGCCATTTTTGTTGCTGAATAACGTCCTCTGTTCAATCTCAATATCACGTGTAATTCAGCTCGATTTAACTTTCACTCGCGATCCATTTTTACAAACGTTAATGCGCATTTAACTGACCGTACATCGCACGAATTCGTTACGCTTTCGATAACTTCCGTACGACTGAGCAGCGTATAATATTCGAACTTATTCGATCCTGTCTGCCCCTGAGACTATGCGGTATTTACATTTTCGTCTTTCCTGAGAAATTGCGTGTCACGTTAACGATATACACTTCGACATGACACACGTGGCTAATCCGTGTCTAAGGATACTCTACCTCATCGTACACAATATAAAAGAAAGTACAAACAGAGTGTGCTAGTTTTTATCCCGTGACGTACTTTGGACGCATATCTCTTTCACACATCTTTCTCACAGTTTACACAGTTTACAGTTTTTATCCTCGAATGCGTGAGAAATTCACAATTTCTCTTTCTCTCTCTGGACTCGATCGAAAAGTCAGCTTCAACTAATCTCGGGCATCCTTCGAAGCACCGCAAGTTTAACGAAAGAAATATCAGCGTTCGGTGTTCGTAGCGTTAAGCAATTTTCCGCAGGATGCGGAAGCGTTGCGGCAGAATCGGTAGGTCTGATTCCGTTGGTGGACTCCTGAATACGAATTAGCGAACTCGAATAGAGAGCAGAGGCGGAATGGGGGGGGGGGAGGGAGGGAGACTGGAAACGTATGGGTTTGCGGACCAAGTAAATTACAGCGTTGGTGCTTGCAGGGTGGCGCAGTTTACTTGTTTCATTAATTCTCCCTCTTTCTGCCTCGTGCACCGCGTCGCTGCCTCCCTTCCTTTTTACCCTTCCTTTTTCCTTCTGCCCTCTGGTTTCCTTATTAGTTACGCTTTCCCCTCACCACCCTCTGTCGCCTATTCACGAACTTCGTCTTTGTCTCGCCTTAACGACCCGTTCTTTCCTTCCTCTCGCTCCTCTTTCTCCTTTTCGTAGCTCGTTTATAATTCGTTCTTGTTTCCATGGGAGTGTCGCGCGTTTTGTAAACTGTAATTCGCACAACTGCACGGGCAACTGTCTGTGAGACAGATATTCTGCAATGCAATTCTGTAAAATGGATTGCCGATCGATAATCGGTAATTAAATTGTCATTCTTCGAACAAATAACAGATTCTTCTAATTGCAATTTATTACGTCTGCAATTTATTTTACGTTCTATTTTTATATGAAGATTTGATAGTATTTGGTATTATAATAGTATTTAATATTATAATCGTATATAATAGTATTTAGTATCATATAATAATAGTATTTTTATAACTACATTATATTTTAATGAATCGTTCTGATCGTGTCTGCAATCTTTTTTATACAAGTAGAATCTCTTATACAATTTTACGACATCAATCATTTGATAATCAAATGACAGTCGTCCCAAGCATAAATAACAAATTGCAGTGCAACTACAACTGTTTTTTAATTTCGGAAAGCCCGTTCCACCTGGGACCTCAACGAATCGTCAAATAATAAAACCGCGACCCCCGTAGACGCGAATAATTCGAAATGCAAACTGAAATTCGTATAATTACGCCCGCGACAAGATGAATTTCACGTAGCACGTAATACGAAAACAAACAAACGGCGTAACACATCGCGCCGTTTCATCCCCACGCCTTTTTAATCCTCTTGATAATTCCCCGCTTAACATACGGCCATAATTTTCGTGCCTTCAGCCTGCAATTTCCTTCACTGTTGCTCGTCCGCGTTCTCCCTGTTCGCGTCACTCATTTTCACGCCTCTGCGACACTTGTGGACACCGTTCCACCGTTCCTGTCCATCTCTTATTTATCTCCATTTTCCATTTCATTCACTCGTTCCCATCTACGCGGCGGTCTCGTGTCCAGCTCGCCTCCTCCTCCACCCCCATCTCTCCATTTCTCTTTTCGTTCCACTTTGACGTCCTAGCCTTTCGTTTCCAATGCTCCTCTCCTCGGCGTACCCCATCTCCTTCCCTTTCAGCTTGTTTCTCAGCATCCCCAATTTTCTAGTCACGCTCCGCTTCCGTTATTTACCCTCGTCTCCTAATTCTTTCATCCCCCGTGAAATCTGTCACTCTCAAATTTTCGACAAGCCTGAATCTTTCAACGCGCTTATTCCTCCCTCTCTTATGTTTCAAACTGCGTTGTGTAACTGATTCTATTGTTGCCTTCGTGTATGTTTTTTTTTTCTTTTTATCATCTTCATCTTCTTTAATTTGTAAGAAGGGCCCAAGGGTTTCTCTAATTCTTTCATCCCGTAAATCTGTTATTTTCTAATTTTCGACGGTACTAAATCTTTCATCGTGCTCACTCTGCTTTTTTGATCTTCTTATCGCTCGGTCACGGTGATAGTATCTGTTGTTATCCTACTTCAGTATTTTCCATTTCTTTCTCAGTTTGTAGTTGTCGAAGCGAGGAAATTAACGCGCAACGATCGAAACATTTCCATAGAGTATCTGTTTTACTTTTAAATATATAATTTTGGCTATGAATAAACTTCACACTTCAGTGCAGATTATTTAAGAATTTTCGTTTGCTAGTGGCAAATTTTAAGACGTCGATGAGTGCTTAACTGAAACAAACTTGATCTTATCTTACCTTATAATTCACTCAACATTTTTATTTCTCAACATTCCGTCACCCAATTCTGTTCACTTTTCGAACATCTTACACTCTAACTTCCATCCTCTGGCTTTATCACAGTTTGTCGCTCCTATTTTCCAACCCTATTACTCCGCAACCCTCTCATTGAGTTGTCCAACTTTTCCACTTCCTGACCTTCCTTTTCATTCTCTAATCTTATCACGTTCAATCTTGTCGTTGTCATTCTCCACCATCTAGTTTTCGGTTCTCTGTCTGTATGAATCCTTCACCCTCTTCGTTAACCAATCTTTAACCTCTTTTATTCATTTACTATTTGACTCTTGTATTTTCTAATCCTTCGATTTTCGACTTTAACGTATTCTATCTCGTTAATATTCTCCTCCTCAACTTTTTTTGGTAATTTTATTCTGTATGTTCCTCGTATTGTTTATTTCTCAATTATTATTTAATAATATATATTTACATATAAAATATTTAATCTTTCATTTCGTTTATTCTTCAAATTTCTAGTACGCTACTTGAATCCTTTATTCCTTCATCATTCAATAGTTGAGTGGAATTTCACCACGTTTTTATTTTATATTCTTCTCTACGAATCTTTCAACAATTTACCCAGATTCTCAATTCTCTTTTATTTATTTATTTTCTGTTTTCTTAAATTTCAATCTCTCGCTCCAAGATGATTTCTTCGTCTTAAATTCTCTTCTTCGAAACTTTCGGTAATTTCATTCTAACTCTCTGGACTTTCAACCCACCGTTTCACTCTCTTTTTCTCGTCTTCTTCGTTTCTCTCTGTTGATTAATTTCTGATATCCTAGATTTCGTTTTAATTTCTTTTTCTCTGTCCTTTTTCAAGCGCCGCTCTCAACCTCTCGGAAACTCTCGTTTGCCGTTTCATCGCGATTTTCAACATTTCGTTAGGAAAATATAGAACAGGCGGAACGTTGCGACCATCTTTGATACGCTTGCACGAGTTTCGTTGGCCGGAAAAGCGGAGCAGAAATTCGCGAGCCCGAGCGAGAGACGAAATCCCTCGCCGCGAGATCGTTTCCCCCTTCGTGGCACGATTATGCTCGCGAGACAGGCATTATTTGTTGCACCTCGGAACGACCAACGAGGAAAATATGCCGGAACACCGGCGGCCAGATTGTGTACGTACATAGAAAAGCGGATGAAGCCACGAGAAAACGAAGAATTCCAGAGAAGAAAGCTGGAGGAGCTTCACGTTGCTGAAACAACATAGTATTTTTAACATCGTTACGGTTGCCGAGGGAAAATTCGTTCAAATTCCAGATCGTTTCTCTCGAATTGTGTGAAGTATCGTCGTTGATTAAAAAATCTTTCGACCCTTTTTCAGTTCTTTTGTTACTTTTAGTTTTTTGTCTTTGACTTTTAAAGGAAAGCACTACTTTTGGTTCGTATAGTTTTCAGATTTGAAAAATATATCTTACTGTTATGTTTATATTGAAACAATAACTTTCTCGATGTTTCCTGGAATTAAAAATCAAACGTCGATGATAATCGTTCATAGATGTCGCTGTTTGCAGTAGTTTGCCATAGTTTGACAATCACGTTGATTTAGAGCGGCTTTGTACTTTATCTCTCACGTAATTAGATGTATTTGATTTTATTTTCTGGGAATCTTTAACAAACATGAGTAACATGCATGCTTGTAACTGAAGTTGTAACAGTCGTTATAGGCACTCGGTATAGGCAAGAAGTTTGAACAAGATGGTGGCGGAAAATCTTTTTGGTCTCACTTTAGGAAGTGCAGGAAATGTGGAAACTATCGAGGTACAAGAACGAAGAAAAATGTCTTGAAGATATCTTAAGACCTATCGACTGGTTCTTCATTGTGTTTCTTGAAACATGTAACAACTGTTCAACTCAAGATGGTTCTGCTGGCCACGTTCCCAGCTTTCAAACTGTGCACAAAAGTCGTGAACAAAAGTACAACAAAGTGAAACGACTATCAAAAAATGTTATTCGCGCTATTTGGTGGTGACCGAATTTTATCGATCCGTGATCTGTCATTAATTGAAGTTATAGACCTTGACGAAGCTTTTTATGTTATTATAATAGAGTACTAGAAAATATTATATTTTTATTTCTCTTTCTTTTTAGAATACTAAAAAGTTTCATGTTTTACAACCACGTGAGAACTTCGTCGAAAGATAAATAAAGAAGTGAAAATAAATCGAGTACAGCTTGCATTAATAAATTTTACTTTGTATATTTCTTGTAAATATATCCATTACATCGTACGTTTCCCACGCTTCCAATAGATTCTATAATTTTACGAAATTTCAAGAGGCACTCGACGAATCTTAATACCCTTGTTCTTTAACGAGTCAATCGCGTAACATAATTCTCGTTGCGTTAAATGACACAGACCACACATTCTCATCCATATCTTGACCAACTTTTTCAACAATCGATAGCTCGACACGGAATTAAATAACAGTTCCTGACAAATTTCAGCAAGAACTCTCGTCGATTCTTCCCTCCGTCGTTCGATTGAACGAATCGAATTGAAGGAAGTACCATGGTTGCCATTCTAGTTGCCATTATTTCAGCCAAGGATCACCGTAAACACCGAGGCGACGCACGCGCATTTTCATCTCATTTAATTCTTCCGAATCATTAATACGGCCGCGAGAGACGGTTCGGGGGATTAACGACGTAACCGGGTTTCACGGTTTTAACGACGCCGACGATACCGGGGCCTCCTTTACCGGGGTCGATTGATGCTCATTACGCAATAAAGTTGCTACAGCGCGCTCGCGGTGAATGATCTATCCCCATGACTCGTCTTTCCCGGGGGCCTCGCCTGAAATCCGCTCGACTCGCTCCTCTCGCTGCCTCGCTCCACCCTGAAACCACGCCGGTTCCCATCGCCGAGATCTCTTCTCGAGAGCCTTCGTAGATCATGTCGCGCGAAAATAAATGATTTCCCCCGTTTTTAACGAGATCGTAAATTACGACGATGCTTGGAGCATCGTCTGAAAAGCGGCCCGCGAAATCTTGGCGCGTGGAGAGGAAAGGGGAGAAAAAGAAACGTACGGGAGGGAAAAACGATGCTTTGAGCGACCAACTTATTCGAGGGAGGGTTAAATGAAAGGATTGGGGGAGGTTCGAGGAGATGTTCGTTGTACGGGGAACGCGGAACGATCGAATGTTCGATCGATGCTCGAAAGTAACGATTTTCGTGAAATTCGAGGAATTGAGCGAGCTTTGAATTATGGAATAGGTTGGTTAGCTCTTAATTGGTGTTTTTGTAGTTAGGTTGTTCAATTTAGAAATTAAGTTTACTTGATCTATTTGAATAATAAATACCGCAGAGCTGTGCAATTTGACGATATTGTTCAAGGTTTGCTAGTAAACATCGCGGAAAGTTCGTTTGTTAAACTTTAAAGATTTTAATAAAGTTAGGAAGCCAGATTTAGAATTTAAAATTTGATTAACTGATGGTGAATATGAATTTTATTCTCGTGGATTTATAATTGAACGTAAATTGACAATAGTAAATATAAAATTTTCGCGAGTATTAAAAGTAGTTTTGTTAAAGAAGCAGATTTGAACTGAGGGTGAAAATTTTGGTTTCGAGTTACCATTTTTTTTCTCCACCACCATCTGGATTAATTATTGTACACATAAGCCTAAAAATTGATACATAAAATATTTGCATAAATTCAAAAGAATATATTACAAAATTGTAGAACGGTAAAAAGTATCAACAAAATTTACAAACTGCATCATTAAATTCTTAGAATTCTGTCTGTGAAATGTATGATCAAATGTATGAGCACGGACAATTTAAAAAACATTAGCCTAAGATGCGTCACGATTTTCTTACGTATTTCCTCTGACGTAAGAAACGGCGCGAATTATTTCTATTTGCACTCAAGAATTCTTCTCCTACTGCAAGTTCAAAAAAGCAGTCAAGTGCAGACCGAAGCATGTCAGACACGGCACTTTTCCATTTCCTTGAGAACGGCCGATGCTTTCAGCGTTTCTTTCACCTCGAAGCGTCGCGATGCAGTTATTCCAAGTACGTTCGCCAAACAAAAATAACCAAAACATCGCAGAAATCCTGAATTTTGTGCGTTGTTTAAAAAGAAATTAATATTTAACAGGAGAATGATTTAATTTCAACTTACACACTAGCCAATACTCATGATTTGTATTTCGAATTAAGTTTAATTCTCCGTCTAAAAAAATTATTCCGTTGAAAGTTATTTATAAATTTTGTTCTACATGAATCGTTGCGACAGTGACTATACTCTTTTCTAAATACTACACGCGTATTCGCACATTTTCATCGGTCTTTTGTAACGTTCCAAGAGTCGTAGACGAATTCGAAATTTCTACCTGCGAAACGAATTTATTACAACATTATTATCTGTATGGAATCTGGGACAATCGTGTTTTTTTTTTCTTTTCTCAAAGGCAAGATACACCGTCAAAAATTGTATCGAAGGTGGACGCCGGAAGTTCCCCATTTCACCCCGGAATATTTCATATTTTCATCGGTCTTTTGTCGTGGCGTTGGTTTCTGAACCATTTCGCCCTCCTCCTCCTCCCCCCCCCCTCCCCCACCCTCCTGTTTTCGACTTCTGGCCAAACACGGTTCAACGGGAAACCGATTTACATTTTGATTTAATTTATTCCATCGTAAACTCACACCACTCGCTCGACGTGTACGTGTGTACACGCGCGAGTGCCTCGCCTATCACACGAAGCGTTCCGGCATCGAACGCTTTTCGCGGTGAAATTAAAAACGTTTACCCGCTCGAAATTGAAAGCTTCCGTGCCACGAGTCCGAAAGAATACACACGCGAAATCTCGTGTACACTTTTGTCCGAGTGAAATAAGCGATAAACTAATAAAATGATTTTCGATAAATTCCGTTCGGCCGCGTCATGAAAAGTCGATTTCACGAAATATTCGTCCCTTTCATCGATCCTCTGCTCTCTTCTTTTCCCGCAGGTAGGAGATACTTTGTAAACACGTCGCAAATAGAATTTACGAAGACAGAAATATTTCGCGGAGGAGGGAAATTATGTTACAAATTTTATTGATTTCAAGTTTCAGAATATTTTGTAAGTGGAAGAGAGAGAGAGAGAGAGAGAGAGAGAAAGGGGGGGGGAGAGTTTATTGGAAGTAACGAGTGAAAAGATAACGTATCTGTCGTTTTTCACATTCATGAATAAAAATATCAGTGGATATTGAATCTACACAATTTCAGTCCAATGAACGATCAAACGTTGATAGCTATACAGTTTCCGAGTTGAAAACGTATACCGGCCCGTGTAAAGATTTCCTCTCCGAAATGAAACGAAAATATTTGGAGCGCAAGTGCAACGAATAAAAATAAGTTTTCGTTTTTAAATAGTATCCCGGGAAAAAAACCGAAGTTCAAATCGAATGAACCGACAAACAAGAAAACAGCGAAAAATATTGGACGAAATTGATTACCGATGAAAGAATTACGAATGTTCGAGAAAGTAATTTTTCTTCCTTACTTTCCACTTTGCAAATGGAATTTATTTCTAATAACTTTTCAATCCGTGAATTTTTGCGACAATAGTGTATGTCTGACGTATGTAGGAAATGAAACGCATGCTTTCGCATTTTCATTAACTTTTCAACGTCGAAGACGAATTAACACAATACAGCATACTTTCGCCAACTTTTTTAAAGTGCTTCGAAACTTGAAGATGAATAAAAGTTTCTATAGTCGTTGCTTCCTAATATAATATAAATAGTTAACCATTTGTTTAAGTGACGCGTAAATTTTATCACTCGTTGTTCAATTAAAAATTCATTTCGAATAATATCCAGTATCGCGCATCCAACAGCGTGTGTTCCTCGGTGGAATACAGTTTTTAGGAGAATTCCGCGCGAAATAATTCTTCCCCGTCAAATGAACGTCGTGTTGTGTCATGTTAATACGTGCAAATGTGTAAATTTAATTTTCGCGAGAGTTACAAATGCGCAGCGCACTAAATTAACCATTATGACGTCGCGTTGTACGCTACTAACGCAGCTATACGAAATTCGTTATCATTTCCATTTGCGTGTAACGCGACGTATAATGTCTGTCACGTACAATTAATTCCCGTTGATTAACACTGTTATCGAAAAATATTACGCGCCGTGTTGTTATTTAAATATTTGCACGTTTGTCCGTCACTCCAATATTTCGAGTTGTTTGCACTCGATAAACGCACCTCCCGATAGTGGGAGAGTTTAAATTTTATTTCAGATGTTTTTAGTAAATTATTATTATTACAATAATTATGTAATTATTATTTCTATTTTAATAAAAAATAGAAAAATTATATTATATTAATTAATATTATATAATATATTTTAATTATAGTATAATATTTAGATTAATATTATATTAATAAAATAGAAAAATCTTTTTTTACTTGGCAGAGACGTAGTTTATTCGTTTTTATCCGGGCAAGGTTTCTCATTCACGGTGATTCTTATTCAAAAACTTTCCGAACGAAATGGTCATCGACTTTAGAGGAAAGAATAAAGTCATCAAGATTTTAGAATTACTTGGATTTCGATTGTAATTGATATTAAATTAGAGAATTAAAATTTTACGCACGGTATCACCTTTTAATTTTCTATCAAACGATCATCTTAGCGTGAATTTTTATGCATTTATGAGAAACTGCGAACATTTATGCGTTTGTGAAAAATTTGTACAAAAATACATAATGCAAATGTGTAAGAGATTAATAAAAAGAACGGTCGAACATGCTCTATACTCGCAAATAAATTAATTAAGAGTCCAAGAGTTTCGTGAAGACCAGCCCAAACTCGTACAGTAACAAAATAAAAAAAACCAGAAGGAAAGAAAAATCTCTACAGCTTCGAAAGAAATTCAGAGATCGCGCGACGAAGAACAGCGTGACGTTTTAAAGGATTCGATCACCTGCTACTTTCTACACGACTTCTATCGTATTTTCGTCACTCCGCGCCTCAAAACGATCGTGCACGAGAAACTTGTTCGTTGCCTCCGAGAAATGGCGACTATTTTTAACAGGATTTCAGTCGTCTATCTCCTTATGTCCGCGGGCTGCGGACCTCTTATCCTTCGACTTCTGCCAACCCTAGGGATACAGCCGGAGAACTCGAAACGTCTCTTCGATCCTTTCTATCCTTTCTTCGTTAACTTCTTATTTCCTGCCATGTGGCCCCTATTCTACTAACGATTGCTTTCCTTTCCACCGCTGAATCACACTTTTTCGGGTCAGCTGACAAGTTACCGCGCGAGTTTCAGTTCAAAGTCGTATTATCCTCGAGACATCTCGGACGGATTATTACGTCACTTGGAAAGTTCAAGTTTCCTGACGACGGATATATATATAAAACATATCTACGAACTGTCGGGAGAGAAGTTTCTATTTAGATTTATAAAAGCGGCATTTGCAAAAATTTGAAGAGGGAACGACAGTGTTAAAATAAAAGTCATAACTTTTCCACGAAAATGACCTTCTAGATAGACGTCATTTTGCTATCACTATTATATCACGTGTTTTTCACATCACATACTTTTTATAAAACATAGAATACAAAAGTTGTACGTGGAACTTTCCACGAAAATGCTCCAAACTTATCTTTGAGGAGAATAATCGTGCTGCATTCTTCTTCGTGTCCCGCGAGATAACCAAACCTTTTTGAGCGCGGTTTTTTCCCAATTTTCCCCGCTTATCGTTCTTTTCGCCCGTCACGTTGGTGGATGCTCATTTTTATATCTACAGATCATTTTCGACGTGTCAAGCAGGAAGCAAAGTACGACAGAGATACTCTTTAGTCACAAAGTTCGTGATGCGAACGCAACGTTTGAATCGTGAATTCGTGGTTCCGAGTGCCACGAGCAGCGAACCGTACATTTTCTTCGACTAATCTAATCATTTCGTCACTATCAGCCTCCATTGTACATACGTTCTCGAATATTATCTCGAAGACGAAAACGTGTACGTGGCGTGGAATTTCAAAAGCTTATCGATATTTGACATACGTATAAACGCTCACTGCCGCGCGCCTGTATGCTACTTCAGTCGATGACGCGAGCTTAGGGGTAAAATTCAGCGATCATAAATTATCCAGACTCGTGTATAATCGTTACTTTCAATAATTATACGAGGCGATATATTTTACAATGACTATGAAGTCAGAAAGTATTCAAAATTATCTGTAGATCCCTCGTCTATGCAAAATGATTCATTTTATAACAATTTAAAAGATATTCAAAGCAAAGTAACAGAAACGTTCGTTCGTAAGTAAATTTATAAGGTTGATTTATTTACAAACGAACGAACGTTTATATTAATTTTGTACTTGTCAATAAAATTAATTGGTTCGTCGGTTCTCACATAGGGAAGCATGTGCATCGGATCGAGAAAATTTATGTTTCTATTAACTACAGTAATCGTTTCAAAGAGCAACTAATTCGACAAGACTATTACAACTATGATGTCCCAATGTAATAGTAATTGTTTCAATGTATCAAACAACAGTTAATTTAATAAGGCTGTTGTAACTGCGGTATCTGAATATGAACGAGCACATAATATACTTTATATATTATTGCAGGAATGAATTAAGATTATTGCTCAAAGACAACCGAACGAGTTAAAAGGAGTTCGTTTGGGTTCTTCTCATCCGGCTGGTACTATGAGGTATTGTCTATATCAGCGTTTGCGAAAAATATGTCAACCGATATTCCGAACGACAGCCGGCCCGATGCTTTTAACTCTCGATTAATTTTTAAATTTATGTCAAGACACCGGAGGTTACGATCGATCACCGTTCGAGAGCTTTCATTTAACGCACCTTCCCGTGTTCCGGTATTTTCGATCATCCGATTTCTCAATCCCAACGACGTTAATAAAATACAGGGAATATCGTTGAATTTCATCAGCTTATGCGTCTCTCCATTTGCTAAATACCGTGGTGCAGCCGGTGGCGAAAGTAATTGGAAAATGCGAAAAATCCAATTTGAAATATGTAAATAACATTTCCTTTTAGTCCTGGTATTTTTAGAATAAAACACTACTGCGTGAAATGTGCAACTTCACATTCAATTGTTTATCAATTTTTCTTTGATTAATAAGATATAACTATTTTTTGAATAATTTTAAGAAAAAGAAAATCAAAGATAGCTCAGTCAATTACAAATTTGTTTAACATTCAAATAAGTGAAAACCATTCAGTTCTCTAGCGTTAATCGTCGTTCATTTAACAGTGAATCGCGGAAATTTCGTACCGTGCAATTCTCGGTCCGAGAAGCTACATTCACGACTCGCGAGTTGCAACGAGTTTTCTAAAATAAAAAGCGAAAAATAAAAGATGAGGGAAAGAAGAGAAGAACGATACTCGGACTAGAATATAATCAAAAATAAACTAAAATGAAATCGACTTTTTCAGCCGTGTTATAAATTTGGTACAGTTCACTAACCCTCGCACACAGCCTGCACGCCAATTAAAAAAAGGAGAAGCAGAACGAGTACAGGTGCATTACTCTCAGTGCTTCAGAGGATGCGCGAATGAATCAATATCCAATAAATCGGCAGACAAGAAACCACTCACCCTGCAGAAGCTGGTGATGGTGGATATCTGAAACAGAAAACAGAAAGATCAGTCGTTGATAATTGAGAAGAAGAATCGTGCGATAAAAAAAATTCTTCCCATCGAGGAACAGTGAATTTAGTTTACTTGGCTACCTTTGAAAATGTTATTCTGTCACTATTAGGAATACATCTGATATTTCATCATTATTACATTATTTGTTCTTTTAATAATGATAATAAAATAAAATAAAATAAACTCACAAAATAAAATAAAATAAAATGAAGAAAAGTATAGAAAGTATGCAAATGAAGACATAGTCGTGAAAATTTATACGCATTAACATTTACGCGAATGTCACAATATTGGAAATTTCGATTTATCCCAGCTCAAAGAAGCATGAAGTGCCTATCCTTTTTTTTTTTTGCTTTTTTTTTTGAAAGAGCCTGTACATTTCGATCGGATGGTGGGATGGTAGGTCAATTGAAATTCAAAAGTCGTCCGGACGTCTCGATGCTTTCGAGATGCTGATCGCCGGGACAAGAGCGAAGCTTTCGAGAACGCCTCCCCAACGAAAAAAGTTTCGCCGTGATTATCACGAGAAGTTTTCGCGACGCTTGAGAGAAAAATACCGGCCATTTTTACGTATTCCCCGGCGCTACGGTGACCGAACTTCCGTGTACACCGCGCCGTGGAATTAGATACCCAGTCTTCGAGCTTGCGCGAGTTTTTACTAATGGCCGCGCGTTTTTACATTCCTCGCGATCGCCGCGTTTTGTAACTTTCCGCGTCCGCGGGACGAGGCTGGGCGAGAATGGAAGCGCGATTTTAAAACGACCGTCGTCGTCCCTCTCCAGCTCGCGAGCAATTTCTAGCTAAGATTCGACGGTGCAATTCGAGGCGGTCTCTTTGGAAAAACACCGAGTGTTCCAGTTTTTCGCATTTGTGAGAAATTTGGAGATGCAAAAATCGTACGAAAAGCGTAAATGCAAAATATGTTAGAGTATCCGCTTCAGTTGCAGAAATGTCTAAAATTAGTATACTATCTTTAATAATATACTATTTTGATATATCTAATATAGGCATTATAATAATATTACAATAATATATCATGTTGTAATAATATCTTAAAGTATCTAATATAATATAATAGTAATTCAAACGATTGATTCGCGTGTATAATATCTAAAGTATTTAACATCATATAAAGGAAAAAAAAACAAATTTTATATGAATTACTTTAGAAATCAAGTGACATTAAGTGACATTAGGAATTCTGAAAATTACTTTTATTCAGTTTGTTTAGTAAAAACAGGACAAAGTAATTATTTAATAATTAATTTCTTTTCTCTTCCCTAGCAATAAAATGCGTTAAACGAAGAAAACGTATTTAGTAATTTTCAATGCCTCGTACTTCTCTATTGTTTCTCTAAATTCAGTCTCTAGATTGTTTCCACAAATTTACATTTCTATGATGCAGAAATACATTCAATCTTGACCTAACAGATCGTACTCGTCAAGTTGAACTTCAATGAGCCAGCTTCGGAACTCTGAAATGTTCCTTATTTGTCGCAATTGCGAAAGTGAGAGTCGAAACTGAAACGAGGACAATTCGTTTCACGAAGAGAAACGTCGCTATTCGAAAATTGGGTCAACGGGTAACAATTTATTCAGATCGATAGTTTCTCCTTTTCTCTCTTTCTCTCCTTCTCTCTCTCTCTCTGTCTCTCTCTCTCAGAGCCACGATTAAATTCACGTTGCTGAAAAGCTCAGTGAATTAAATTTCATAGCCAATTTGCATTTATAAAAAGAAAAGATAGAAAAATTACAATTAGTTATTTTCTCAAAGTTAACGTCACAGAGCATAATTTAACATTAATTTCGCATTGTACTTTATTTATACCTGTCTATTGGATATTGCATGTATGTTTCTTCACTTGTGTCTTGTCTCGACAAAAGGTGTTTATTGTAAATAAATATTGAATATTAATCCTTAATATGGTTGTATTATATTTACGTAAAATGTTAAACATTAACATTCAAATGTCAATATCAATCGTCAATGGCTGCAGCTCTTACATTATTTAATTCAATTTGATTTAATTTCATTGCTAGCCTCTGTAAAGGGGAACGTGAAATACAAAGTAAAATTAACTCCAAACTGTTGTCAATTTATCTGACTTATCTACTCTTGTAATTTCTAATCTAATTTAATTTTATTACTAATTTCTATCGCGAATGATGAAGAACTGCAAAATGCAGTTAATTATCCTGTGTAAGTCAATAATAATCCGACGTAAATCAGTCACTTTAGACCAGTCACTTAAACGTTTGAAATTGTGATAACCTGATAATCGTTATAAGCCAACAGTGCCAACTATTAGAGGTTCAAACGAATATTCTATTCCTCTTTGAATCTGATTACGAATTAATATAGCTCGTTTAACGAATTGTTTAATGAATTCAATCGTCCTAACGTCGCCATAAATCGACCTTACGAACTTCGGAACGGAATATTCGTTTTTTCCCTTTTCTTCCTATTGCCACTGGTCAAACAAGATGGAACGAAATAAAAGTTTTATCGACGAAAATAAACGCGGTGTTCGTCGTAATAACGTTGGTTGCTCGTTGGAAAGAATTCCGCGAATCCAGCTGGATTTCCGCATTTTAATGAAAGTCCTCCACTCGCCGAGCGTAATGAACTTGACCGAACTTTATCGTCGCGAGTTCATCAACGGATTTAATCGGTGGCCAGCGAAGCGGATAACCGATCAGGGGGCGAACAATGGACTCGCCAAGTTGCCTTATCACGGCATTAGCGTTACGTTACGGGCAAATCAAATTCTGTCGAACGTGCACGTGTGCACGCGACGGCTTATTACAAGTTGCTCGAAGCGAGAATTCTGCCATCTCGAAAGTTACTCGCGGCTTTTCGAGAAAGAGTATCTCGAGATTTTCGAGAAGACTGCGGTTTTTCACGCATTTCGAAATTTTTACGAAACGTAGCTGAAGAGGCAGAGCCCAAATAGAAATTTGCTTCAGCTGCTGTGTGTTTTAACAGTTTAGATATTTCACGTATATTTTGCGTATGTCACTTCCAATTTCCTATAAATGCATAAAAAAAGAAAAAAAAAACACTAGTTTAGTTACAAACGTTGGCAAAACGAGCGATTATTTTGGGTAATTGAATTTAAGTTTCTTTAACACTGTTTACTTTTAGTAGATCTGCACTGTTCGGAACAGTGACTGATGTTTGGTATTGATTCATCAAATATCATTAACAGATAGGATAAACATCGTTGATCGTATATCAACATAATATTGCAAATTGATGTCACGTAATTGTATGTTCGTTTACATTTTCATATCAAAATTAACCACTAAGTTATATAATGTTATTGGTACATAATTTACAGTTCATAATCCGCATTCAATAAATCGATAAATTTCCAAAAATATTAACAGAATTTCTGTACCAGTCTCTTTAGATGTTATTTCTCTCCTCTAATGTCATTTCTACTGTATCTTTAATTTAATAAAATAAAAAGATTTCTGCAATTCTTTTGCGATTATAAAACATATTGGCATGTTCCTTATTCTCCAATGTAGTGTTATTTTATTAGACCCTGCATTATATTAAACTCTATGTATATATAATATTATTTATATAATTATAATATATATAATTTTATTTATAACTATTATATAATACACTTATTATTACGCGAGTCAATTATTAGAAAACATATACAACACACATACCAACGTGCAATGAACATAATATTTTCAATTTTACAATTACTCCACACTTTACTCGAATATGATGTCGCCCTCTCTCCCCTCTCCCCTCCGAAAAAAAAAAAAAAAAAAAGAAAAGAAAATCCTCCTCAGCCAATGAACCAAACTCCATTGAAATCCGCGACGTGAAAGCCGACGCTGAGGCTCCCGACGCCGAAAAAGATCCCTTTGATGCCCGGAGTTACAAGTTTAAAGCCACGATCCCGGGAAGACAGATTGTGCGATCTCTCGCGTGTCATTGGTCCGGCGTATATTCCTCCGTGCGCGCGCCCGGCCAACGCCGAGTGGCAATCTCCGCTCCCATCTTCCTCGCGCAGCGAGAATCGCCGTATCGCGGCTTCAGTCCCGCGGCCTCCACCGGCTTCTTTATGCCCGAGGAAAAGCGCGACGACCGGAAGCAACGGCTCAGAGCCACGCTCGGCTGACACATCCATCCAGACACAGAGGCCGGAAAAGGGATATTTCGGGTACCGTGTATATATCCGTCGTCCGCGCTCGGCCAACTATAAATCAACGAGCTACCGGGGGGTGGCTTCAACTTATGCATCGATACGGATCCCTCGTCGTCGGGCGGCCGCGACACGCCGACGAAACTCCGGCGAATACCTTGAATTTTCCTATCGAATTGTGCCATCTTCGCCTCCGAGGTTTTCCAGCCCCGAGGGAAAATCCATTCCTGAACGAAATACCCCGACGCTTCCTTATGTAACGCGCACGTGCACATACGCGCGCGCGAGATCGAGGGGAACGCGACAGGATTTTTCTCGTTCAGGCGTGGGGAGGGTAATTATGTAAGAACGCGGCGCTGAGAGAAGGTGAAAAATGGCTGACACGGGAAATATGGCAACGTAGACGGAAGGAAAGCACGGTTTAAACGCTGGAAGAATGAATCGTTCGAGGGTGAAAAAGTGATGTGTGTGTGTGTGTGTGTGTGTGTACACTCTTTCCCGTGGTAATAGTTTCAGGTTTTTCGGCTGGCGAAGGGAATTGTGGCGTTGCGAGATTGTCAGATAAGAAGAGTTTTAATGTTGAAGGTTGAGGTCAGTTAACTGCGGAAGTTGGATCGAAGAAGTCGAAATTAAACGTTAGGGTCAGTCCTACAGTTTGCTACAAGGTACTATAATTACGAGAAGATATTAATTTAACTCATAGACAAATATATATGTACATGTTTTGTAATTCTTATGTGATATTTGTATATCTTGTAATATTTTACACAACTTTGTAATTTTTTCCCCTTTGAACGTCTTACCAAAACATATCATTACACATCGTGTTACACGAAGATTTGATTTAATTTAATAAAAGTAACCTTTTCATGAAAAAAAAACCTTTACGAATAGAATTTCATACAATATCAGATATTTAATATCAATTATCATAAAACATGACATGACACGACACATTATTATACAACATTATATAATTATAAAATACATCAAAATCCACAAATGACTCTACAAGTAAACAACTAAAATTTTGTCCACAAATGACCACGTGTTATACGATTCTGTAACCTGTGAATCTATATATCCAGATTCAGTATATTTTCTAAAACAATTCGTTTCGTGTGAACTTCATACACCAGCTCTAAACCAGTTTGTCTCGTATGAATTGCATACGCTGTTCCACCAGTCAGACAGTTACTCAATAAGCGTGTAACGCAAGAGAACAACAATCGTGCTCATTGCTATTCAATCTCGCCCCTTCAAGACAAACGAGACGCAGAGCTTCACGGTTGGCCTGCGAGTGACACGCTCGCAACCTACTCTCTACCCTGTTCTCACCCTGTGCCACTGCTGTTTTCACCTTTAACGAGTACAGCTTGTCTAGAATTCACCTGGATGACGCTGGTGGGGGTGTCTAGACACCCAATCTCTTTGCCCTCTCCGTCGCACGCGCTGCGACTTGCATTAACGGTAGCGGAAGCTGCAGCCACCTGGGGCGTGCACGCGCGATCGACGGCTGAGATTCGAGAGCGTTCTTCTCGCGAGACCACCGTGCCAAAGGCCATAAATGGCTCTTGCCATTGTTTCGAGTGACAATCAGATGGCAACGAAACGATCAATGACGAATTTGGAAGAAAGAAGACGAACGATTGTTGATTCTTGGACGATGGAGAGTTTAATAGGAGCAACACGATGGTGATTAGTATGTAATATAGTTTTTTTTTTTTTTTTTTTTTTTTTGGTACTTGGAAGAAGATTTTTCCTTCATTCGATGAGTTTAGATTTCCAAGTTATTTTAATACGTGCCAATTAAAGGGAAATTTTATTTACAAAAACTATTGTTATTGTTAGATCTTCATTAATACGTACATTTATTTTATAATAACAAGCGAATTTTTATAGTCTGAGAATTGGTATTGAAAGTAGATGTTGCAAATGCAGATGTTGGAAGTCGGCATTAAATCATTAGGGACTGTTTGCTCTCGATCGAGTCGTATTTTATTACCAATTACGGAATATAAATACGGGAAATTGACCTAAATAGCCGTCTAACATTATTATAATCATCTGTATTGTATTATGAATATTGGAAACGCACATTTGCCGCATCGGTATTAAAAATAGTATCAATATTGCGAGTGAACATTGGCACACCGATATTGAACACGCTATTAATAATGGAATATCATTTAGAATGTTATGAATAAATGTTTGAAAACCAGCGGTACTAGAAACACTATTATTAGTGTCACGTGGATAATAAGGAACTTTGGAATGTCGTGCAAGAACAAGTTGGAGGAATTTACGAGTAATAACAATGATAAATAATAGCTACGAAGATAACGAATTTAAATAATGTTTGTCAATCATCGTGTGAAAGACATCATTCTATACCCGCGAAGTAAACAGCAAGTATATTGATACGTCGCGTCGGCACGAAGAAATTGGGGGAGAGATGGTTTTAACTCGCGTACGCATCACAAACAATAAAGAACGAACGAACGAGTAGAGGGTGGCAAACGTCTGATGAAATTGAGCTTCTGTTTGTCTTTCGGCGAGGGTTGAAATTGGCCGGCGAATTTCTCGCGCTGGAATATCGTTCGACTGTGGCCAAGATGTTCTCGAGGATTTAATGGCATCTGCGAGGGGATTAATGATCGTAAGGCCGCGGTTTTACTTTGGATTTGCAGAAAGCGACGGGCGACCGAGGGATTAACAGTTTGACGAGGGTATCGGCGCGTTTGGCGAAAATTGCACGCGCAAATGTGCAAAAGTATAAAAATATATAATAAAATACAAAATATACATATATATAACATATATTAAAATATAAAAAAAAATATATATATATATAAGAAAGTGAAAAGTTGAAATATTACGTAAAGCGAAAGTGAAGATTCTTTTTTATCGGAGCAAGAACAGCATTTTTATTGAGAATTTATTGAGAAAGTCAAGTTCGAATACTTGAAAATGAAAATTGTTTAACATTTTACAAAATTTTTTTCCGTCTTGAAAATTCCTTAAAATACTTGATTGACTGAATGAATTATTTCAGTACCATGTGTCACGTAGAATTCATACCTTTCCTCACTTAAAAAACATCTTTATTTTATTCGAGCAAGATACGTTATGACATCTAAAAAGAATGTCTATGTAGATTTACTAGTCCTTCGTTTCTCGCTTTTTAAACCTTCTGATATTTTACAAATAAATTATTTCGATATTTCTAATTCTTCATCATCGTATATCACATGAGATTTATATTTTTTTCTCACTAAAAAATCGTTTCCCTTCCCATTATTTATCGTTGCAACTTCTCAATTAGAATATCACGGACGCGATAAGGAAATGTGTGGAAAACAATTGTTGTGGATGTTACGTTGAAGAATAATTCCGGTGGAAACGGTAATATGTTACGAGTTAAAATGAAACTCATTAATATGCTGTTCTATGGCTGAATTTCCTTTATTGACCTACCGGTGGAATAAATTTACATAAAATTGTTGTTTTTGTACGGCGGCGTGTTATTGAAAAAACGCATAAATATGTAAACCCAATCGACCCAGTTTGAGAAGAATTTATAATTAAGATTTGATTATTATACCTAATATCCTAATAACATTGATCATTATACCTAATATCGTAGTAATAGTCTGGTAGACGAGAAACAACATTTCGTCCAGATTTTCTTCACGAATAATTGACTTGAAAAAATAATTTTCTTCATACTGAAAAAGTTCAGATACCCACTGGAACAATATATTCTGATATAACGAACAAATACATCGAAATCATTTAACCACGAGATATTTTACAAAAATAAGCAAACTAAGTATTTAGTACGAAATGCATCGACAAGTAAATTCACAAAGATAATTAAGTGAAAAAGTAGCTAACAATGATATTTAGAAGCACAAACGAATTTTCTGCAAATCCCACAGTTCGTCTATTTTTTTGCAAGTTGAATTGCTTCAAAAAATTGCGTTCGTGAAAACCGCACGATCGCGCGAAACAAAACAAACTAGCGTAAGATCGAAAGCCAACGTTTTTCACGAGGCTCTCGATAATTCTCGGCGTCCCTTTCAAACCGCAGCCCATCACGAAGAAAATTCTCTCAATGGAGAGATTCCTTCCAGTTGCTCAGACGAGACTTTTACACGGCGATACAGCGTTTCGTCTTTTAATCGTACCGCCTTCTACTCCTTTAATCGGTTCCTTCATTCATCGAGCTTAAAGCGCGTCTTACGGTGCAAGAAAGAACGCGAGTGAAAAGCGGCCAGGAAATACCCACTCAAACGTCGTTGAAACGTCTACACAGTGGCAACGATTTCTCGAATCCGTTCGACGAAGCCAAGCCGACTGCTTTCGAATCTCGAAAAAAAAAAAAAGAAAAAAAAGAGAGAAGAAGAAGAGACGCGTCTCGCTGCTGTATTGCAATTAACTCCGGGGAATTAACTCTGTTCGACGTTGGAAAAATTTCAACCACGAGAACACCGTGTTAAGTCGAGCCAAACAATTTATTCGAACGAGCAAACCGACCTCTCTTCGGATTATTTCATTGTTCAGCTGTCGAATAAAGTCATCGTTCGCTTTATTTTCTCACAGGATGCGGCCGTCGAATAAATTAATTTTCTTTCACCGTCAAAATAATGAAATTAATCTGTCATTTTTATTTAGCAGAACGCGCGGTATAGACGAGACAGAGTTATTTTGAAGACAAAGATCATAAATTGGTGAAAACGAAGCATTATTTCAAACTGTTATCACCTCATCTTTATTTCAAATACTCTCGAGTGGGACGAGACAACGATCTTCTAACATTATACTCAAACAATGTCCAACTCTACTAAAATATTTGTGCAAACGAACGAGCTTTTATATGAGAAATCAGGGACGAAGCTTAAATTAACTCTCTGAGAGTTAATTAATAAATTCTCTAAGAAAGTAAGATTCTCATTGTGAAATAATCCCGATCAACTTCTAAACCGTTTCTAAAAATATTTCCACCCTCGTGAACACGGGTGAAACGTTATTAATTCGCTTCGCGACGAGCAGTTAACGTCGTAACAACGTAATTCAACGCGACTGACGTCACGCGCCCGATCGCATAACGCGAGATCAGATATTCGTCGAACAACGACGCGAAACGCTTGATCGTCCGATCGAAAGGGAAAAAAAAAATCACTCTATCCGCCCGTGGGCGAAGCGATATCTCAGCCTAGTATGTAGAACACGTTGGGACGCATAATCGGTCGACGTCACGCCAGTTGTTTCATCAATCATGAAGGAACGACTAGCAGATGGTGCGAAAGACGTCGGTCGCCGTTATTGACATACCCGGGGCCAGTGGTATGCGCGTCACTTTCATCGAAAGCTCGACTGCCAATCGACAAGTATGCCGCGTATTCCATAATTCTGCCGGGAATATTCGTAATGCGGGGAACGCGACGAGGCTGCTCGATCGAGGGAAAATGCTAATTCCGCGACGAAACACAGGGTGGGTAGAAAAAAGGGTTCGCAACTTTTTGGATAGATAGTATTCGCCGAAACGTGAAGAAAAAAGTCTTAAACATGGGTCGAAAAATAGTTTCAAAGTTACAAACGATATTTTTGCTTTCTATTGTAGTATTGGTTATTATAATTAATTTGTAGTTGTAATTTTAGTTATGTTTAAATATAACAGATGGCCTGTTTGTTGAAGAAATATGGTAAAATATGAATGTGACGCGAGAAGACCAAGGTAGACACGGAGTGCTTTTCTTTTTTTAAAAGAAAAGAGTCGTGAAAACTGTCGAAAAAGAGAACTGTTGAAAAGTGTCAATTGCGCTGATAAAAGAATTGATTTGAGTTGTTAATTCGTGTTGTTTTAAAGTAATTTGTCTTGTTTAATCATTTGTTGTTCTATTATCATAGTTCTCATCAAACAAACATTATTTATGTTATATCTCTACAAATTTAACATCTTGATTTAACATCTAACCTCAAATGTTAAATCAAACCTTCGAGGTTTGTAATACAATGAATGGCAGGAATTACGATTTTTTTAAAAGAGTGTCAAATTGCAGTCCTGTGGACTTCGTTGAAATATTAAAAAAGCTACGAAGATATGAAATGCACGCAGCGTGTGTCTTGAAAAAATAGTGGTCGAAGTTTCGAAACCTTAGAGTGCTTCGAAGTTTCAAAAAGGCCAGATGAGAAACTGAGAAGAAAGGCTGCTTTTTACGTTCGTTAATGTGGCTCGAAAGATCTTTCGTTCAACAAGCGCGTATTTCGCAAAATAATTTATTGTACACTCATGGGCCAACTTTACGGATATGCTATCCCAATTTAACTTTACAGGCATTGCTTTAACACACCATTGTTATCTAATCTTTATAAAAAATTTAATTCCAACAAAGTAGGTTAACTATTACGCAAGAAACTGCGTAATTAATTGCGCAAATTAGTTACGAAGTAAATTCACGAGGAATTTCCTTGCTTGCTGTATCAACGAGAGCTTGAAAGAGCTTGTTCAGCTCGTTAAGTAATAAAATAACGCATAAATTATCCATCGAGAAATATGAATAGGATGACTTACGTATTATTCTTTCAGGCATTTAATTATTAATGCTGTACAAACACCTCGGCTGTTTCTAGGATTCAAATGAAAGAAAAAGTGACAACGAAGTGCTAAAAAATTATTCAGAAAACTTTTGAAATTCGTATGACCACGAATTTAGAAATCAGAATCTAATAAAAATTCGATTGAATGAGAGACAGGACAGTTGATAGTTGATATAATTGTTCGAGTGAAAGGAACTGATACGATATTTAAACTGCTGGTTCTTGAAATGCGATTAGCGTTCATTAGCTCGAGGTAACAACACTCGAAGTAATCGTTCAGCAGGGACGAGCGACAAACGTGCACGTTTCCGCCGGGGTGGACGATTATTTTTCCAGTTCGTTTTGCAAACCAGCGGTCGTTCGTGCAATAAAAAGAAGGAAACGAAAGCGATCGTCGAGCGAAACACGCAGACTGGTCTGCCATTTCGTCGATATCGTTCGCTAACCTCGCGCCAACCGCAAGTTGTTTCCACGTGTTCATTCGTTCGCACGAAGTCTGAAATTACCGACGATCACAGAGCTCTCTGGTGCCGCGTTGTTAACGCGACATCGAAATTACAAAGAATTATCAATTTCTAATTAACGTTAAATAACATCTGACAGACCGTGTTCGCGAGCCACCTCTCGAAAAATCGATCGCCGAGCAACGCTGTCCTCCGACCTCGTGCAATTCCGCACGAAACGAACCACTGTGTACATTTTTCTGAGAGATTAGAAACGTTGCACTTGCAACACCGATCTACAAACGCGATTAATTGATACTGCAACAAAGTGAAACAACTGCGTAACTCCTTTCTTAACAGTAGAAGTACCGATTTGTAATTCTTTTTGGATATATTACAGGTGCAAAATAGTATATTTTTGGAGGTTTAAATGATTTTTTAATTATAAAATACATGAATAAAAGTTTGTGTATTGTATTGTATTTCCATTTGTTTCACTTTAACATGTCTGATCAAAATTCAATGCTATAGTCGTTGGCAGTTCTAATGTTAATTATATAATATTTCCGACGAAACAATTTTATTTTATATGATTCAACGAAATCATTATTTTTATTATTATTACAATTAATTAGTATTTTAATAAAAAACTGCGAATAAAATTTAGAGGAATCTCACGGTTGGATCAATTTGGATCACGTGTTGTATAACTGAAAAAAATAGAGCTCAGGGAATATCAAAGAAAAAAAACTAAAAAAAAGTAAAGATTGGGGAATACAACTAAAAAGATAGAGCTCTTGGTAGAAAATTGTTTGACGTGTTAAACGTTGTGAAAGGAAAACACTGTGCTTCGAATATTTTACATACTTTACTGTATCGCGTGCATTCTGCGCAATGTAACATTTTTAAAATTTCCTGCGAGTCAGCTCATAATAATGTACCAAATTTTGGAAAATGGGAGTGTGTCGAGTCGCAATCTGGTTCTTTCAGCATCCCCGCGTTTGCAAGAAGGGATATTGTTCATCGGGACGATAGTCACGAGGCACGATTCTCACCACTCGTTAATGGAAAAGACGAGCGTAGGAGGAGGTAGTCGGCGTGGAGGAAGTGGTGAACTAGTTATCAAGGAAGGTGAACTTGCCCGCGTATATTCACGGGCCGACCGGTTAGATTGAAACTGTCAAACTTTCCACCGTCAAGTTGCAAGTTCCTTGCCGTGGCTTCCGGCCACGCTGGCCCGCCCGACAGATAATTTGCGGCGCCGTGGAAATTTCTTCTTTGAGCACGCGTTTGTTTTTGATGTTATTTAGACGGTACGATAGTCGTCGTGACATGCCGTTACAATGCAGACGAGATACCTTCGGGAGAAGTGGAGAGATAATATTGAAAACAAATGTGGAGACACGTAGAAACTTCACATCGTGAATTCATTTCAGTCGTTTATTGCACTCGCTCTGATCATTATTGTAAATGAAGAACATTTCGATAGGAGATTTATATTTCGATATTGTCGATTGAATTCGATCAACGTAAGTGCGACGAACGAATGAATAGAAATTGATGTGTTCGTGTTCCTGTGATCACTGAAAATAATCATAATTTGTGTGTGTGTGTGTGTGTGTAGAATCTAAATCATTCTTTTTCTTCCGAAATAATAAATAAATTTATTTAATCTTATTTAATTTATAAATTTATTTCTTTCGAAATAAATAAATCGTTGCAAGATAGAATATTAAAAATCCTAAAATTTTACTAATTTTTCAGTACGATTCTTCCGTGAAAAATCTATGAAAATTGAGAAGAAATAAATACTCGAAATATTATATATTTCAAAATACCTCTGTTCAATAAAATGCGATACTTCTTTCTTCAATTTGAGATTTATGTAGGAATTGTTTCGTAACGAGTACTTTATTAGAAACGGATACGCGATTAATATCGTCGCGCTTATCGCGCGGTATCTCGCGAGAAACGAGAGTGCACATTTCTCTACGGTTATCTGTTATCTTTTATCTTCTATCGGCGATAGAGCAGAGAATGCAACCACGGTACACAATCACGATTTAAGGATTCCGGATTCAGCCGCATCTACATACTGTCGCATAATGGCGGCTATTTTATGGATTCTTGCCGCTCTACGATTTGTTCAACGTTTACCCACGGTCCCGTGGTTTCCTGATGAATTCTCCTCGGGACGTTAACGAACGTATTACATGGAAATATTGGGTCGTTGCATACGAAATAGCCGATTTTAGAAACCGTAAAATCATCCAAAATTCAGTAAGTAAACGTGGCTACCGGCAAATTCTATTTGTTACGTTACGTCGTTCAAATTCGCTTCATTTCTCACTTTAATGACAATTGGATAGACAAATACGTTCAAAGTTGTTCAAAATTATAAAAATGTCCGAAATTTATATCAAAGATATATAAACTATATAAAAACATTACTAAATCTTAGACGACCGTAGGATTTGTAATTTCTGAATTTTCCAAAAGTTTCTAAAGTTTCCGAAAGTTTCTAAAATTAATCGAAATATTCAATCGCGAGAGAATTCCAGTTTAAAGACATCATGTCAAATTATTTTGAATCAGTATCTGATAAAATTGTTTAAAATTTGACATGTCAATGTTCGCTACGTGGATTTGTTACTTTCGAATGTAATTAGATGGATTAGAATATTTCTGCGTCTTCCAATTGCAACAAAAGAAAGCATAAAAATCGTTAGTTTATTACGATAACAACAAAGATTCTGCTCTCTATAAAGTCGTCAAAATCAATAGAGTAGATTTATTATTTTCGAATACCATCAGATGGATTAGAATGTTTCTGCATTATCTTCCAATTTTTTTATTTTTCAACTTTACAGTTGCATGTTTTCCAATTTTAAAGAAAAGAAGCATAAAAATTCCGCCAGTCTGTTAAGAGCAACAGACGATGCGCGTAGAGACATCGAAATCAATACTTAGATTTATTACTTTCGAATACCATTAGATGGACTAGAATGTTTCTGCATTATCTTCCAATTTTTTTATTTTTCAACTTTACAGTTGCATGTCTTCCAATTTTAAAGAAAAGAAGCATAAAAATTCCGCCAGTCTGTTAAGAGCAACAGACGATGCGCGTAGAGACATCGAAATCAATACGTAGATTTATTACTTTCGAATACCATTAGATGGACTGGAATGTTTCTGCATTATCTTCCAATTTTTTTATTTTTCAACTTTACAGTTGCATGTCTTCCAATTTTAAAGAAAAGAAGCATAAAAATTCCGCCAGTCTGTTAAGAGCAACAGACGATGCGCGTAGAGACATCGAAATCAATACTTAGATTTATTACTTTCGAATACCATTAGATGGACTAGAATGTTTCTGCATTATCTTCCAATTTTTTTATTTTTCAACTTTACAGTTGCATGTCTTCCAATTTTAAAGAAAAGAAGCATAAAAATTCCGTCGATGCGCGTAGAGACATCGAAATCAATACGTAGATTTATTACTTTCGAATACCATTAGATGGACTAGAATGTTTCTGCATTATCTTCCAATTTTTTTATTTTTCAACTTTACAGTTGCATGTCTTCCAATTTTAAAGAAAAGAAGCATAAAAATTCCGTCAGTCTGTTAAGAGCAACAGACGATGCGCGTAGAGACATCGAAATCAATACGTAGATTTATTACTTTCGAATACCATTAGATGGACTAGAATGTTTCTGCATTATCTTCCAATTTTTTTATTTTTCAACTTTACAGTTGCATGTCTTCCAATTTTAAAGAAAAGAAGCATAAAAATTCCGTCAGTCTGTTAAGAGCAACAGACGATGCGCGTAGAGACATCGAAATCAATACGTAGATTTATTACTTTCGAATACCATTAGATGGACTAGAATGTTTCTGCATTATCTTCCAATTTTTTTATTTTTCAACTTTAAAGTTGCATGTCTTCCAATTTTAAAGAAAAGAAGCATAAAAATTCCGTCAGTGTGTTAACAATGAATGCGACAGAGGATGCGCGCAGAATTGTCGAAGTCAACGCGAGATCGTCGAAATTAATGAGAAAATCGCGTCCCGTGCGAATCGAGTGGAGGCAAGGCCCGATACGAAGGCATGCCACGGCCGTCCATCTTGCGGCAAGGAAACGGGGACATAATCGCGTTTCATTTGCCGCGTGGGATCTTAGAAGAGAGGCACCGGGACTATCTATTTCCAGCGGACTATCCGTTATCTTGTATCGGAGATAGCTACGCGGGGAATGCATCGCGGCAGCGTTGCGCTGCACGCCAAACGATTTAAGGTCTGCGGATGTGCAAGGAGCTATCCCGCGCATGAATTAGGTCGCCCAATGCCATGCAGAACCGGCACTAATGTTCCCAGTAACGGCACTTTGGTTAATTTCCCCCGAGCGCCCGAACGTCCTGCCCGATCGTCTACCTGTTCCACTGTAATCGGCCGCGATCGATGGCGATATTAAGGACGTTAACGTTAACGGGGTTTCTTGAACGCGGCCACCCTGGCGACGATCTGGATTTGCGCTTGTTAGAAACATCTCGCGCGGGAAGCATATTGAATCTGTTACGGGACACGATAACAGGGGCCACGGTGTCGTCGATTCGATTAACGAATTATTATCGGATTGGAACGCACTCTCTCATTCCCGTGTTCCATGTACTGTGCCAATACTTTTACAGTTACCGATGAATTTCTAAAATTTGTAGCTGATTTGTTTGTAATTGGTACGATTGATCGACGATGGACGATTGCTTCATTTACTCTGAATTTTGATTTTTCGAAATTGTTTCGTGACGATCAGAGTGTGCGGAAACTGAAAAACGTGAAAGTCACAAGGACATATCGAAAGTGTTTAATACTGTGTAACAAAAATAAAGAGCCCAAGCTTTACCAATATCTATCACTTCCATTACAAGCATGCGCTGTCGTAAGTTTGAAAAACTTTCACGAGAAATTACGACAAAGTCAAAGGAATCTAAACGAATAAATACCCAAAATTCAAAACGCGGTTATGAATGGCAATCGAATGAAAGAAAGACAGAGAAAAGAATGACAAAGAACGTTTCTTCGTTCGAGCGTGAATGTTAACGTATAAAGATATAAAAATGAGCTATAAAAGTCACTATAGAAATAAAAGGTCGATTTGAAATGTATGCCGTTTTGTCTCGATTAACGAACGCGTGAACACGAGTAGTGTAGCATCGATCGGACGATCGCGAACAGAATCGATTTGATTGTCGCGTGTAAAATCGATCCGGTGATCGCGAATACTGTGCTAAATCGATAAACAGGTATTAGGCTTACCCCCCTCCCCCCTCCCTCTTCCCTACCTCTTGCACCGCGATGTTAACGCGTAAATAATTGCATTATCGACCCTATGGCGCGTAATACGCGATGAATGTACGTGTATACCCGGGACATACTAACGATATTGCTCTCACGTCCGTTCGCCGATCTATTTGCTTCGAGAACGACGACGGCGAACAACGAAATCGACCCGATCCCGCTGCATGTTTCCGCTCTTAACGAAGTTAATACCGACGGCTCGCGGAGATCGGTGGTGTCCAATCGTATCCGGATACGGAAGTAGCCGATTTTCTTTCGTCGTTTGCAGAGTTGACGACGACGCGATTGAACTGAACTGAATGGCAATGTGTCGTCATCCGCGGTAGAAAATGAAACTCGACAGGTGACGAGGAACGTTAGTCGATCTTTTGAGGTGTCGAAACATTTTTTTTTTTTTTTTTTTGGTGGAAATTAATAAATTAAAATTAAAAGAACTGTTATACAAAGTGGCAGATTGAATAATTCAGAGGTTTGAAGTTACAAGAAAATTCGAGTAATTCGGATTGATATGAAATTTTGAATGTAATTTCGAATTTATCTTTCCATTGTTATTATTAAAATAAATTTGTACAGTTATTACAAATTTACGGCAATTTGTTGAAATATATTACAAAAGCTGTTAAAACTGTGAATTTTGAGTACGGCGGGGTTAATTGGAAATATATTGAATTTTTAAACCGCATACCTAATAAGGAAAACAGAGTCTTCAAATAATATTCGACAATATTTAAAGTAAATGTTATTTAACATTCAGTGTTTGCACGTAGAATGAAAAGGAAACAAAAAGTGTATAGCGTAATACCGTGGCCCGGTTTGGGCTACCAAGAAAAATATAAAAGTTATGTTATCATTATTACTTTGGTTAACACAAATTTTCACCATAATACAAGGAGAATGTAGCAGCGAATGTTCTAACAACACACCTTCCAGGCGTTACTAAAACTAAACGCTTCTGAACAAGATATTAAGTCTAGGAGAATTCAGGAAACAAAATTACTCTTGCTCTTGTAATTTGTTAATTATTCGTATAATTTTCAATTAATTAGAAGATGTACGTGTTTAAAATATCGTGTATATTTTAAACACGTAGTAAAACATATTAAAATATGTTTAAATTGCTAACTTTGATAAAAAGATAGCGAAGAAACGCAGCAGAAAGACATGTAAATAGAACAAGTAGAAAAGGTCAATATACTGTCAGACACGCCGTGTACGTTGAACGCAACTCCTTTAAAGCTCGTTATTACTTTATATTTTCAATCTTCTACGACAGACTGCTATTAAAAATTAATTTATTATTAATTACGAATGACTGTGTAAACTGACGGGTAAGCAAACTAAGTAGTGGGAGTCAATCTATAGTCAGCCACGTTGTATTCATCGACCGTGTCTTTTAAAATCTCGTTATTACTTTATAATTTTCATCTTTCTTGATAAATTGTTACTAAGTTAATTGCTATTAATCATGGATAATTGCGTAGGTTTGTATTTCTATTAACATAATGAGAAGACAAACACTTGCCAATGTTCTAATGATTTTATCCTTCTCAAACAACTTCCAAAGAAAAAAGGAAAGAAAAAGAAGAAAAAAGAAACCAATCGAATTAACTTCATCGAAATCGTACTTCAAAAGCAGCAAAGGAACAGCGTTTATCCGCGTTGAGAGTGGCCCACCAGTTTACTTTCATTCCAACTGGGATTACCCCTTTATATTTGATTAAAAAAACGTGGTCCTTCCCCGACCGAGAAACTTGATACACGGTTTTAATAACCGGACAGGACCTTTGCGCTCGCGTTATTTTCCTTTCGCTCGGCGATGCAATAATTTCCGATATCGAGCCCTTCCAATAACATCGCGTTTAATATTAAAATAGACGACGGGACGAAAACGCGCGACGACGAAGGGAAACGAAAAGCTTCGAAAAAAGAAAAAAAGGAAAAAGAAGAAACGAGAAATCCCCTGAGCGTCGATGGAAGTCTCAATGAAGACTCGCAGCTATTTACAATAAAGTTTAACGAACCAGGCTCGGCGACAGTATCCAATCGACGTGTTTCCAATTGCGAGCGGAAACGAAACAGCCCAGCGAACGAAACGCGCGACAGCTATTGGAAAACGGCTCGATCCAACGGCGTAGGAATGCGGCGGAGACTAATATCACCCGCGTGCCTTCTGACGTTCCTTCCCTTTTCTAGCCACCGACCGGTTCACGCTCGAGCAAGAAAGAATTCTGCGGGGGTTCACGAAATTCTAGAGGCAGATCGGAGATCAAAGAGAGCCGGGTCCCGAGCGCGGGCATTAATATTTCATGAAGTTTCCTTGTTTGTCGGCTCGAACCACCTGAATGATACTCCAAAAGATGGGGAAGACATCCTTTCCGTCTACGGTCTTAAACTTTGAGGCATGAAATTGCGGGCGAACGGATAACGATAGATTCGCGGCAATGGCAATTACCCGAGGTGAAATTTATATTTACGATTCTTTTCTTATGGTTTTCGATAGACTTTGATATTTAAGGTCAGGCTGGATTTTTCGTTCGTGAAACAAACACCGGCGAAATTTGTATTTTATTTAGGGAAGGTCTGTGATTTTAAATACATCCAAAAATAATATATATTTTCTTTCAAGAGAATAGTTGATTTTAATTAATCGTGGAGAGAACAATTGACCGCGGGGTTTGAGAATTAATTTCTAATACTAGTATTAATTTCTGATGACGGTCAGATTTCAACTGCTGCAAAGCGAGATTAAATTAAAATTTAATTCACGTCGTACGAGTTAAAATTGATAAGAAATGTTGTATATCTAATTTTAACTCTTCGTCTTACTATATATATAGTACTATAGTACAACATTTCTCATAAATTTTATAAGTAACGAAATTTTATATAAATATATATATATATATATAATATTCGTTCTTTAGTAAGACGAAGAGTCAAAATTAGATATTCAACATTTCCCATAAATTTTATAAGTAACGAAATTTTATATAAATATATATATCATGTTCGTTTTATATATATATAGTAAGACGAAGAGTCAAAATTAGATATACATTTCCCATAAATTTTATAAGTAACGAAATTTTATATAAATATATATATCATGTTCGTTTTATATATATATAGTAAGACGAAGAGTCAAAATTAGATATACATTTCCCATAAATTTTATAAGTAACGAAATTTTATATATATATATATATATATAGTGAGACGAAGACTCAAAATTAGATATACAACATTTCTCAAAAATTTTATAAATAACGAATAGTATATATAATATTATATATAATACGTATGAACATCAAGCCGAAATATCGGTGTCAATTGAAAAACCACCACCATCCCTCGTTCGGGAAAACCAATAAACGAACGAAAGAAAAATACAGGTCGCACATCAGATCGCAAATCACGCGGTCTGTTTATGAATCGAGAACGAAGCTAGCACCTATGTGTCTTTTTGAACTTGTTAAGCCGCCTTTCTTCCTGGGGGGGGATTCATTATTAAAAGGCCTCGATCGTGAAACGATGCGCGCGAGGAGCTTATTACTCGCTTCGCTGTTGAATAAAACATCGGGCAAACGAGAACGCGTGCGACGAACGATTTAAAATATTCAATTCGATACGATAAAAGCAAAAGAGCACTCTCTCTCTCTCTCTCTCGCTCTTTCTCATAGTGAAAGCTTCGTGCAATTTCAATTATCAAACGCACGAAATTACAGGTGTCGTGTAAACTTAATGAAAGAGAATTTAAATGAAACTTTACATTAAGTAAGGCTTAAAAGTATCCGAACGCGTGTGTAAATTAATGATTACTTCAATACGGGAATCATCGGCTAATTGTTTCACTAACTTTTAGAATATGCGTAATAAAATTTCGTTATTTTATTTAAAAATAGTTTGTTGAAACTTGGAACAAGTGAAATAGAAAACGTAATCAAAATCAAAGTAATAGTAAATAAACTAAACAGATATTTGAAATCAAATTTGCCACGATGTAATAATAAAAATCATAGCACAAAACGATGCTTTTATTCAAGTCACTCTCTCTCTCTCTCTCTCTCTTTCTCTCGAAGATGAGCGGATTTTAGGATACTTATGTACGATTTGTCACCTCGTATTTTGCAATTCTTTTTTCTTCTTAACTAAAGCAAGAACGATACGAAAATGAATGAATCTCGTTACCTCTTGAACCTTCCTGTGAACGATGATTTTGTGCCACTGATTATCGTCGAATCGCACTCGGACCGGCTTTATGTGCAGATCTAATCTTCCTTTAGCCAACGTCATGCCCACGGCAACTCCGCCGTCTCTCAGAGACACAGTCAGATAGTCATCTGCTTCTCCTGCAACGACACAAAGAAAAAAGATCGGTTACTTTGATGTGAATTAAATAGCGGTAGGTGGTTCGCGTGGTTACTCCCATGGTTTTCGCGGGAAGTAAAGTCGGACCGAACGAAATTGATCTTCTTTGAAAACGTAATGAATGTTCGGGAGAGAGTGAAGTGTGGAAAAACACGTGTTCACGAAGAAAGTTCGAAGAAACAGAAAATTTAAGAATTCTTGGTTGTATCGATAGGAATTGCAAAACGAGCGAATGACGAATAAAGTTCGGAGCACTTGGCGGAGCGTGTCGCGTTTCATTCAACGTTCACTGCATTTTCAAATCGTTTTCAGTTTAACGATGAATCTCTAACATCCGGAACGTCCGACGTGCAAATAACAGGCCGAACATCGAAATATACAACTTTTTGAAAGTGATTTAAAGCTCGGGATCTTTTTAGAATTTATTTGAAAATACACGACCGACGCGCCGCGCGTTTCAAAAGTCTGACTTCCTGGCGACAGCTCGGTCAAAAAATATTATTCTTCACTTTTCATTTACATTTTTACCAAAAATCAAATTCACTTCCAACAGCCGTACGCCGTGCCTGGTATAAATCCAAATTCGATTTCGGAATTTATTTAAAAAATACACACTCGTACGCGGTACGTTTTTGGAATTGATTTTCTGACCGTGCTTGGTGAAAAAAAAAAGAAAGGAAAAAAAAGGAAACGTTCTTTTATTTGCATTTTCACACCAAAACCGCACCATACACTTCGTACAAAATTAAAGAATCGCTAAATTTCTTGTCATAATCTCGCGAAGAAAAAATTAAGAAAAAACCATCCTGGTCTCATTTTGCATATATTAAGCGCACATGTTAAAAGCATACATTATACATGCACACTTAAGCATACATGTGAAATTTATTCTAATGCCGATTATGTACATTTCATTCGTACAGTAAAACGGAGGAAAAAATCTTGTACAAAGTTTCAAGAGATGGCTGTAGAATGGAGACTTTAATCTTTAAATCTATAGTGATCTGAATATTTTAAAGAAATTTTTCAATCACCGTAGAGAGATCTTTAAACTCGTAAAGTTTTTCAAACATCTTCACTTCCCCGTCCATAACGCGAATTGGAGATAATTTCGAGAAAAAACCAGTGAGCTTTAAAGTGAGCTCAGCTTGGAGCACTCGCTCTTTACTTATTTTTGTCGAAGTTACGACAATTCAAATATCATCGATGTTTCGTCGAAAATTTAATGACTCGTTAATCCTTCATGTTATTAAAAACGAACTTTTCGACGGAATATTTTTACCTCTCCACCAGTGAATTTCCTCTTTATATTATTACGTAACCAACCATTTATGGAATCCACTTACATATTCTAAAATCCTGTATATATAAATAAACTGTGGCTCGTGCATCTCCAGGAAATTCGCAGAAATTCGTATGATATGCAAAAACGTATAAAGTATTCAAAGTAGAATATATTTCAAAGTATTATAATATTTAAATTCCATTTAAATACCAGCCCTTCACTTGGATTTGTAAACGTGCAGAAAATGCACGAACATCTGCGGTCTAAAAATATATAAAATAATACTCACCGATTTCGCCTCCGTTTCTAGAAAAAAAAAAAAAAAAAAAAGAATAGAAAACTACATTGAAAAAAAACATTCGATCGAACCGCGAACGGACTCAGAACCTGGCCAGAATAATTCGGGCTTAAAGGGTTAATTCCGCGCGTCAAGGTGCTACCGCTCTCACAAAACTCGCTACTCGCAGCCTGCGTCGTACGTGCAACATCCGGCGAATCACGTGCAAGCAAACGCGATAATCGCGTAAACAGCAACATATTCCCATCTCTGATTTCTCATTACACGTTAACTTCGTTAACCCTTGTCCGCGTAAGGGGGCGAAGGGTCTCGAACGAGATTATAATTCGCGTTAATCCGCCGCGTAAATGCAAGATACACAGGAGCCGAACGGGCGTTTAATCCAAGCCTGTAGCCGGAGCATAATTATACGAAGCCGCAGCACCCACGTCGCCACCCTCCGGCCGAAAACAATAAAAATAAAACGCGCCGTTTGCCGCGTCTTAATCCCTTCGTGCGCGCGTAACGAGCTCGCCGATCTACCAGGGGGAAGGGGCGGGCATAATCCGGCCGGGCTTTTCACTTCGTTCGCCCCGCGATAATTATTAACGACGAATTCTATCTTTCTCTCTCCCTTCCTCCCTGTTTGTCCCATCGTGTTTCCGGCGGAGCCAAACCCGGAAACGGAAAATCGGCGAGACTAATCGGTAAGCGGATAGAAACGATTTACACGCGTCGTTTCGTGTTCTAATCTAACGCTCGGCTCGATAGCAGAGAGAAATCGTTGAAAATCTAACCAGATCTCTCTCTCTCTCTCTCTCTTTTTTTAGTTTTTGTATTTATTTATTTATTTTTTTATTTCATCCCTTTTTCAGTCTGTCCTTTGAAACGCGGATCGTGGAAATGGAGCGCGTTCGCATTGGATATGGAATTATTTCCGTTTGTTTTGCCACGGTTGATATTGTTTTATTATCGTCACAGAGAAGGGGAGGAGAGGGGATTTGTGAAAAACCGGACGAGTTTCGTCAATTTCTCGAGGCTTTTGTATTTCGTGCCGGTTTGTTTTATCTCTGTATTATTTTCGAATTCTCGCAGCGGTATGTTCCCGGCCAATTTCTATTTGGGGAATTAGCAGAGCTGTTTTTGTTTCGGAAATTGGCAACTAATTTTGGAGGCTGTTTGGCGGTGAAACTGCTTTCAACCACCCGACGCGACGAGTCATAATTGATTCACACGCATCACTTATGTATAAAGTATAGGTACAAGGCTATACGTATCTGTCTAAGACATTTGCACGAGCAAAACACGACTTTCCAAAAGTTGAATATTTAAAGAACACTTGGTCCATTGTAATTGCGAAACATAACAGTATAATAAAAAATTGTATCGATTACATACACATTTTGTGTAAAAAATTCTGTACGTTATTTTGTACATTATTGTACGTAAAAAGTTTTCGTAACTTCGTAGAACTGATTACTCGTCGCGAAATAATTTAATTTTCCACGAGCGATCGTCGTTTTTATTCGCACAAGTAGCGCGAAAGTTTGCAAGTTTCATTCTGAATGGAAATTGTTCCCAATATGATCCCAACAATTCGAACGTTAACTCGCAATTAGGTATTAATCAAACAAATTTAGGATCGATACAGGCAGATACAATTATTTGACATTTATACGATACGTCCAATTTCGGGAACATGTTCTTCAATAATTCGATTGTAAGATACACCAGTAGTGTAATAACATTACGAATAAATCAATATTCGTCACACGGTTGTACGTATTTATTCGAACAATTAATATTCGTTATTTGCGTCACACGGTGGCGCGTAGATATTACCGCGGTAATTAGAGTACAAATACATTATTCAACCTACTAAACATTTATCAAATGAAATTAGGCATTTTCGCGGGGCATTGAATTTGCATCGATATCTTTTCTATTTAAAAATAATTCGGATGGTTAATGCTAAACATCACAGTAAGGTATTAACATTGCAGTACCATTTAATAATTGATTTACTTGTCAATTATTCATTGTTAAATCTGATTTGTAAATTTGTACACATGAACACATGTGCATGTGCGGAATAAATGTGAGGAGATGTAGAAATAATGATTAGAACGAATTAAAGTAATATTTTATTTTTGTTGCAAATGTTCTCGTATCAACCAATTGAAGACCGTCCAAATTCCATTGAATTGTAAAGTGGAAGAAGAAAGTGCGAGAAACAGAGGAAACGTTACGAGAATTCTCGAAATTGTTTCTCAACGATTTATTTCAACGTGAAATTTCAATTTTTTTTAACTGATTCCTTTCCTCCTTTTCTCTTTCTGACTACGTCGCTTTAAGAGAAGAGAAAGGAGAAAGTAAGTCATCTATTACAGTTCGCGACACGTATCCCCAGAATTTCATTTTACCAAACGTCGAGCAACCATTCTTGAGAGTCTCTTACTGCTGTATTTGCATTTAAACCGTGGCCGCGTGCTAATTATTCTGGGGCTAAGGCGCGTAAAAAATGCAGACTGCATCGTAGACTTAATTGCAGCCGGCCATTTGCATATGCCTAACTGCACCACGCGTGCATCGTCCTCTCTAGCTGTGCCAAGACAAAACAAGCCCGAAGCAGCCAAGATACTCCAGAGAACCAGCCAGATAACGAATCACTATCTCGACCGTAATTTCAATAACGAAAATGGCCAAATCCGCCAGCAAAACTTCAATGTGTAGCAAACGTGAATTATACTTAAATGAAATAAAAATGACATTTACTTAAGAATATATCATTAGCAAACGTAGTGTACTGTTGGTAAATTTTTGAAGTTACTCGTTCCAAAAATAATCTGCATAAAAAATTAAAAGGGTGAATTTTCAGATATTTCAGTATTTTCAGATTTTCAAATACTTCAGAATTTTCAGATATTGATAATATTAACAATATTGTTGTTATAAGTTTGCCAAATATTTAGAAGTTTCTAAGAAAAAAAGGGAGAAGATGTTTCGCGAAAATTATTTTACAATTGGGAATTAAAACGATACATATAAAAAATATAGACTTATATACATTAATATAGAAAATATAGTATTTTATTACAGCCTGACACTTCATAAAGTTTATGTCGTTCTACGCCATAAATCTGTGGTTATACAATACGTATGCAACTCTGTATAGAATGTACATTAAGAAAAACATTATTCGGGATTATAAGGTAGTATACATATATTATACAATATCACTATAAAGTTGAACATGCAACTGAACATAGTGATGTGGTAATTTAATTCTAACGATGTGATAAATTTTCTGAAATGGATAGAACAATCAAGAATTACATATATATACATGTACAGTTTCTGATTATACAGTATTATCATTACATTTCGAAAATAAAAATTCACTACAAAAGCATAACATGTTTTTTATATACATATATATATTTTAATATAGTGTATTATTAAACTGCCTGCAGAAAAGCAGGTATGTATTTCATTGTATTATAATGTATTTTATTGTAGTATGCGCAAGTATTTTATTGTATATAATATGTTAATTTCAAATAAACCGATCGTTTAAAATCGAATAATAAATTGAATTCTCATAGCTGGGACGGAGATAGAGATTAAAAATAAATAGTTAATAAAATTCCAGGTGTTCCAAAATCGATCGAAAACACAAGAGAACGGAGTTCAAATAGAGAATAAAATCATAAAGTACATTGTACGAAATAAACAGACCGGTATGGGAATTTTGGTTTAATTTCATTCGCAAAATCCATTTCTCATGCATTTATTCTTCATAACTCGCCTTTAATACAGTTAGTTCTTCGCGAAACTTCGCCGGAACTTCGTATCGAAATTCAAAGTGGTTGAAACTTTTAACTTGATTATACGTTTGTTCCTCCGGTGTGCATCGTATCCGAGCATTGCGAAGTTAATATCGTACATACAAATTTACACAAAAGTAGCAAAAACTTTTATTACGATAATCTGCGAAAATTCGTCGGAATCTTTAAACCAGAAAGACTTCTTTTGAATCTGTAAGCAAGGAGGAATCTCACACTAATAACTTCTGATTGAAATTGTTTCATTCTTTGATCAAAAGTTTACTAATGGCTCAAAAAAAGGAATCTTTTGCAATCTTTAAATTAAAAAGAATCTCGTTCGTTGGTGGCTCTAGATTGAAATTGAAGTTCAGATCTGTAAAATTTAATTAAAAATTCTTCTGAGCCTTCAAGTCGAAAAGAATCCTTTAGAATTTTTAAGTTGAAAGATATTTTATGTTGATAACTTCAGAGGTAAAATATTTACAAATATTCACGCTATAACTAGAGACAGGCTTTTGTGTTTGAACATTGGATCGATATGTGAAACAAGTACAGAGGTGTGTGTTTGAATGTCATGTTGTATAATGAGCGTGAGGTTGTAAAAGTATAACAACTTCATCAACAACATTTGCAAACGTGTTCGTCGGAAGAAATTCGAAAAAAATTGAAAAGTGGAAAAAGTCGGGTAGAGAAATCATCGATGTCGTTGTGAAACATTAATAGCTAATAAAATAGAAATTTGTTTAATTACCGAATGGGCAGGAAGTGGGACTGCGTCCATTTTCTGTTTGAACAAAAAGAACGTTTATAAAAGTAAGTTCAGAATTGCCTTGTTCTATGAGCGGTTGATGAAGATGGATCTAAATGAACGTGAGAAATAATCGTCTTCGAAAATGCGGCGCTCCTTCGAGACGAATCGAGTTCGATCGATATTTTTTCGAGTGAATGTGTCTACGTCTCGCTGTTGGTTCATCTTTTCGCGGAACGTAACGCTGCAATGTTCTTAGGGGGGAATGTTTATAGCCTGGTGAAATTAAATTGTGTACTACGTAGCCACGTTTGTAACTTGTAGAATTGGAAATTATTGTCTCCGCGAAAGTTATGTGGTACTAAATGACCGCGTATTTTCAGTCTCTAGCTTTGCTCGCTTGTGACGCAATGGAAAACGATATCGTAAAGAAGATCCCGCGAGCAATGCAATTTTGTAATAAGTATTTTTATAGTATGAATTTAGACAATTCCTGGAGAAGCATTTTTGTGTGACTTCTCTTGCAAGGAAACCAAAGTTTCAATCATTTCTCAAATTCCATAATTTCTATAATATTCTTAATATTCCTAATATTTCTACATGATATCTTTCTTCGTAACAATTTAATTTTCTTGTTGATTCCGTGTCAATAAAACGAGTAGTAAATTTGAATCAAATTTGTAAATTCTTCTATGAAAGATAAGAAGCAAAATTTCAAGATACGTTTACATAGAGATCATGCGTATCGATAAATACGTTCCTTTTTATTTCTCTTGAAGAATATTGGCACGTGTATGCACTTTTAGATTTTATTCCATTCACACGTGATATCGAAAGATACAAAGATGTTAAATTATAATGTACAAAATTTGCGATTTCGTTGTATCAATTATCTAAACCGCATAAAGAATTTTAATATTTTTATAAATATTTGTATACTTGTAGATGTACGAGTATCGTTGAACAATTTTGTCTATAATTCCAGCAATTGATCAATTCCAACTGAAAATAAGAATTAACTATCATCATCTCGTAGCAGAATATATGTAACCATAATTAAGAAAAATTTCAAAACAGAATTGCTGCATTTGCATTTTTACCCGATACTAACCCGAAACATCTCCCTTTATACCAGAAATTGCAACACAAACATCTCAACGGTTTTGCATTCCCGTTCATTCTATATTCCTCTCTCTAAACTAACCCCATTTGGCGGATCTCAAAAATAAATCAACCCTTCCATCAGTCTATCCTTTAAACCCCTTAAAAAAACATACATCGTCCATCTCTCGGGGTTCTCTCTAAAAAGAAAGAAAAGAAAATTCCTAGAATACAAATAAAAATCAGGACTCGAAGAACTTCTTATACTTATACGTTCCACTGGATAACGCGCAAGGTATTTCCTGGCTAAGAGGAAGATTAATACAAACGATATTAAGCAGAATTGGCTGATAAGTATCGCGAGCAACGAGAAACGTAGTATCTGGTGCATCGTGGGTAAAAGCAAGGTAAATGGGGGAGAGTGAAAGAGAGAGAGAAAGAGAGAGAGGAGGCTGCGCCACCGTGAACTCGAAATCTATACACATAGACGCACACGTTTGCACGAGTACGTTCCGCAATGCTGTAATAGACGCATCGTGTACGTGCACAGGTACGTGCAGGTACACTCTCGTTCAAAAATCTTAGGACACTTTTATTCTCAACTCTCCAAACTAGGTCGTTAACCAGATCCTCAGTGAGATTTCGCTCGTGAATTTTTTGAAGCAAATTTCGAAAGCAAATTTCTCTCTCAAAGGAACCTTCCCGATTTAAAAACTGATTGTACAACATAGCAAAGGCTTCGTTAAATAATCCAAAATTTTTTCACATTTTTTGAAAGCTTGGAACAGCAACGAAATTAGTTTCTTTCCTTTCTTGTACTTTCAATATTTACTGTAGATTATTCGTGAAAAATTTTTGTTATTATTTTACGTTATTTCCAAACTAATAACATTCGAAAATAATATTAGCAAAGGATTCAGTATATATTCTTGCTCAAAAATCTCAGAAAATCCTTTTTGTAATTAATAGGTAGAACAATTTTCTAACTGCGTGTAACACAATTGTTAATGCACTAACACTCGACAGATTCTTTCTTCTATAAGAAAAAAATAGATGGTATGATTCTTCAATTTTTTCGATTTTTCTTCCAATTTTGAAACAAATGTAGTAGCTTTGAGATTTTTGAGCGGGAGTGTATATTCATGAACACACGATGCACGTTCTACTTTGTCGTGTCGCATCGCATCTCCAGCCAGTCTCGCCGCAGTACGGACTCCAGCTCGCTCATTTGTTCCCCAAATAAATTCGAAACTGCACCGATGGCCAGCTTAAATTATGCACATTTTTGCCGATGCACGGGACCATGCTGTCGAGACGAATTTCTCGTTATCGGTTTTTCTGTCTCGAACATCGTGAGACATGTGTACACCCCAGTTTGTAAATATTAACTCAGTGATCATCAAACTACACTCACCGTCAATTGCAAGGAATTTTAAGATGCAAATATATTTTCACAAACATCTACCAACTATTGATAATCTACGTCGAATAATACACGAACGAGAGTATAACAACATATAAAATAGTCAGAGTATAATATTGATTACACTACTTAGTGCACGAGATAAATTTTTTTACTTCAACAGCACTTAAAGAAGTATTAATGTTTACGTACATCCACGGTGTTTCTGTTTGCAAGAAATTTGAAAATATAAAAATGTACAGAACACGGTAATAATTTGCAGTAATATTGGTTCCTTTGTAATGTCAAGGAATGGACAAGCATTCGCTTGATTTTGACAAGTGCAATGTTGAACTTATCCTCCTGTAAATTAAAACGTGCAATTCTACCAAGTGAACGAGAAAGTGTTCTAATCGAAGATGAAACTTTTTAAACGACTGGAGCTTAAACGGAGCATACGCTAATTGGAAATCTAAAATGGCGCTATCTCTCCTGAAGAATATTGAATATTCTACTTTTGATATTTGATATATTTGATATATATTTCTGGAAGAAAATTTTTATAACAGGTTCATCTTTTAACAAGTCACGTACGTATGTTTGTACGTACCCAATAATTTATACAATATTAATTATACTTTTACAATTGTACAATTCTTCTATCATCGAATATTAAAACACTCGTTATTAAATAATCCACGACGGTAATAATAATAACAATAAAATCTGAACAGGACGAGTATATCCAACATTTGTACAAAACACTTTCCTTTCAATCTTGAAAACCTGGCTCCCTCGAAACGATATATTTCCGTAATTGCAGCCATCAATCACACAGCAACCACAAAAATGCCAATCTCGCGGTTCTCGGCAAAAGAGAAGAAGAAGAAAAAAAAAATACACTCCAATTCGTAATGCCGCAATGTATCGTCGAGTCGTCGAAAGCAAGTACTCGAGAGTTCGATAATCGAGAGCCGGCGATATCAACGTAACAACTGGCTGTAAAAGTGGCAGCGCGCTACGGTCTCGACCCTAATTGCAATTATCGTCATCTCTGTTTCTTCCGATTCTCCGGTGCTCGCGGGATCGCGATTATCCGCTTCTATTTACACTCCCCTCCCCCTCAACCGGTAACGAGCAACGGAAGATCACGTGTGAGATATTACGTTCGCCATGGGGGTCGATGGATCCAGCCTTCTGGAAGCGAAATCCAAGAGGCACGGCAGCCGATACCCGTTATCAGAGAAAGTGGATTCCCTCTGGGAGTGACGTCAATAAGAAAACCGGCAGCTGCGGTTCTCTAATTATCGGGACCAAGAGTCGCCGGGATATTAGCCGCAGGATCCACGCGACACTGGCGGGATCTTTCGTCCTGGTCGCGAATCGTTCGCTGTTTGACGGCCGGAAACGAGGGGAAACAAAGAGGACAGGTTAATCGGTTTGTATCAACGTCTTTGGGAATGTTGCTGATTACACACAGCGACGAAACGGAAGCTGCGACTTCCTGGGTATCTGGTAATTAATTCGGATGTGATTTCTATGTGCTTTACTCTGGACCGATGATTCTTTTTTTTTTTTACAAATATATAGACAAATGTAAGATAGAAAAATAAATAAATTTATTGTAAACAATTCCTTCGTCGTGAATTCTTGTGTTGTATTATTAAAGTTGACGTTGACAAAGTGTTTTGTTCCTTTCTTGCAATCGTTTAATTTGCTATCGAATTGTAATCTTGTGATTGAACTGTGACATTTTAATTTATGATTAAAGATTAATGTTCAATTCTTAGTCTAGGGATTTGGTAATTAATTCGGATGTGATTTCTATGTGCTTTACTCTGGACTGATGATTCTTCTTTTTTTCACAAATATATAGACGAATATAAGATAGAAAAATAAATAAATTTATTCTAATCAATTCTTTCGTCGTGAATTCTTGTGTTTTATTATTATAGTCGACGTTGACAAAGTGTTTTGTTCTTTTTTTACAATCGTTCAATTTGCTATCCAACTGTAATCTTGTGATTGAACTGTGAAATTTTAATTTATGACCAAAGATTAATGTTCAATTTTCAATCTAGAGATTCTTTGCATTACGTTTCGTAGGATACAAATTTTTCGACATTACTGCTTTCTATTTTTCATAATTTGTTATTTTACACAATTTTTCGATCGCATACGTACAATCGTAGATAATTTCGAAAACGATTTTCAAATTTCTGAATGAAAATAACATTCAATTTTTTGAAAGACACAGACAAATGTCTAATTAATATTTCTAAAAGACACGTACAATCGTTCGATAGATTTCAAATAAGCACAGATCCAATGGGAATCATTTATCCATTAATCCAATGAGAAATTTAATGGAAAATTGAAGGAAAATACAATGGAAAATTTGAGAGAAATAAATCACTTTGTCTGTTCGATATAACAATACATCTATATTAACTAGAATATTTAGTTTATATCATTAATTTATTTTGTGTCTCGAAATCGAAATAATTGTTTTAAATGATATCGGTAACGTGCGATATAACAAACAACATAAGCTGAAATGTTTTGTTTAACAAGTGTATACAATAATATAATTACAAATACATTCCCTTTCCACAATATCTTTCGCATGAATAAATACGCACAATCGAATTTCATGAATTGTATCGAACTTGATAACAGGAAATTATGTGTGTATAATGGTAAAGAATCGCGTGATTTACTCGTCTGTACAATTGTAAAATGATTTAAAATTTCTTAATTTTTCGGGGAGTAGCAACAATTTATAGATTTATAAAGATGGACTGACAATTATTATTCAATTTCTTTACAACATGTGTATCAAATACAAATATCTATTGCACACAGTTACTTCGAAAATCACCCTGTTTCGGCCAAAAATTTAATATTTATTTCGTATCATCTTTCGCGTCTTAACCTGTCACGAAAAATGACGAAAATTTGACAAACCCCGTTCTTAAAAATCATTGCAAACCTCTCGGTAAATTTTGTAAAATACAGTTGCATCTAAAAAAAAAATTCCACCACGCTCCGCAAGAATATAATTTTACGGAGGCGGAGCGTCCGCAATTTTGAAGCAATTTACGAAGCGCGCCGGGGACATTTACTTTTTGCCCAGAGTGCCGTCAGTCGCACGGTGACCTGAGAGATAGTAAGAAGCAGTGACTGCAATGCGACCGACGACGTGAATATTTCGTTGGCTCCATGTATATTTAATTCATACGAAAGCCGTAAGAGAGGTTTCCGCGTGCAACCAACGAAATTCACTGAACGCGTCGTCTCTGACGAATTTTCATAAAGCGACTTGTCGCCTTGCTTGTCGATTCAGTCGATGATCGTCGCCTCGTGGATGTTAATTTTCCTCGAGACCTTTCGATCGATGGTGATCATCTACTTGGATCGTGCAGAATATTTCGCGAAAATTTGCTCTGCCCATGTGGCCGACCGAGAATTTTATGTTTATTAATTTCATTATGATAAGTCGGTAGAAAGTAATAAGTATTCCAATAAATTAGTAGAGAAGTTAGTAAATTGATAAATCAACGGAGTGATTTACGTGTATCCAATTTGTGAGTATTTCAATTTACGTACATTATTAGCTCCTTTTTTTTTTCAAAGATACAAGAGGAAGAAATTTTGAAGATTATTTTTCCATTACGTTTTGAGGAAATTGTACAACAGCCATTGAAGCAATGTTCGTTTAATATATGCAAGCACCATTTTAAGGTTTCGCTACTTACGCAAGATTTTAAACTTTTTATTAAATAATAATAACGGCTGGTGTCCATTTATCACTAAACGATTCACAGACGGAATTTGAGGTATTTTAGCTGCTTGAGTGTTTCGAATACTTTTTAAATTTCGCAGATGAATCAGACAACAGAAAGACAAAAGTACCACTACTCCTAGTACAAAGAATGCGGTGAATTGAACAAGCGTGGAACAACTTTAATAAATTTTAGATCGTCAACTTACTTGAAGAGAGATTATTGGAATCCTAATGAAACTGAAGTGAGATTTAACAACTTTCAACAAATTTATACGATGAAAATGCTTCTGCGTATGAGAATGCTTTCTCGTTTTTAAACCGTTCGGACAAGTATTTCAACTTACCAGAATAGAACAGAAGCCCGTTAGGTTGCCTCGTTTTAAATTGCAAACTGATGGACTCCTGCGTGCTGAGTATTGGATCTGCTTTGCTCAGATCTATCGTGAGGTACTCTGTTCCTCTGAAAGAGGCTTCGGAAGGCGCTTTGTCTGTAACAAAGAAAGAACGAAAAATTTACGATCAATTAATGGACAAATGAAACGTGGAAAAGCGTAGAATAAATGTACGTGACCTAATCGTGCATATGTTAAAAGATCACATTGTTACGTGGAGAAATATAGCTGTAACGTATGGTTAAAATATATGAACATACATACGTGACTTGCAGACTATTTGAAAATTTTACGCAAACTGCGAGAAATTTGGTACATTTAAATCTAGCAGTTCAGATTTGTTTTTAGAATTATATAATAAAATATAATTAAACTTATTTCAAAATATTCATGATTGTTTCACGTAGTTCTTGCCAAACGTATATTTTTATTATTAAGGAACAGTGACACAAATTGTTCTATTTTACGAAACACAATGCAGTTTAAATCTATCTAAAAATATTATGTCTGTGAAGAGAAGTGCTCCACTTTTACGAATTATATCTGTAGATAGAATTTCTACTTTGGTAGAACGATGCAACGAGATATTTTTGAATTAGGCAATAAACTTAAAAATAAACTTTTGCTGACATATCGAGCGCAACTGGATTTATATATAGTTCAAATCAAGTTAATTTGGAGATTTATAAATTCTCAGTGTAAAGTGAAGGAAGGAGAAAATAAATTTAGACTTAGACAACCATATGTAATCATTTAGTTTGAATTGTAATTAGTAAGTATAAATTGTAAAAATTCATTTTACATCACATAGCCAGATTTATGCTATACATCACAAGTTGTATCTGTGTACACAAATTATAATTAGTGGAAAAATTCGTGAAATGTCTCAAATTTGACGTGTACATACACAGAGAGACAGAGAGAAAGAAATTACTCAAAATTAATTTTTCCACTAATTTACGTTTCTTAGATTTCCACGCTACTTTCGCGTGGATGATACCAAAATTATTAAAGGTTACGAGAGCGACATCTGAACGTTAATTTACGATTGATCCTGGAATCACTGGCCTCTCTGCATGCGTACCAAACACAATTCTCGATAGTTCTCGCCTAACTATCCCTTTCGTACAAATGTAATCCTCCAAGTTGACTTTCGCTATCGCGTCCAGAGCTCAAGCCTGTCTTACTGACGAGTCCACTAGCAGCTTCCGGAACGCAACATACTTCCTTCTATCTCGTTCTTCTCCTTCCTACCATTACAGAACGCAGTTTCACTATTAGTGGACACGGTGAATTCAGTTGGAGATTAAAGTAAAGCAGATATGTACTTTGGAAGATGATTTATTACCTTACTTGTCTTTGCACAAGCAAGTTTGTATTAGTATTGCGTACACAACCACCGGTGTTAATATATGTATATAAATCTTGTGTACATTGAATTTGCAACTTGTGAAAATTGTTCAGTAACCTCGTAACATTTCGCCCACATTAATTGATTACAATACTTCAAGTATAAATTATGCAACTCTCGTTGTGGCTCCCCAAAAATCTCATAGAATTGAATTTTCATTGATCGTGACACTTAATTCCTTCAGGCATGAATTTATAAGTCGCGTTACGACTTTATTTGCACGATGGACATCGTCAACAAATCACCAAAACTGACACGAGCGAGTGTAAAATGTAGAACAAAGTAGGATAGATATTTTACGTTTATTAATTCAATATAAATTATTGTAGTCATCCGTGTAAGAGTTGAATCTATATAATCTTCATAAAAGTCCACAACGAAGTAATCAAAAACACATAGATTCTTGTTCGTGCGTCAATCAAAGCAGACACTGGTCGCGCATTGGTCAAGCGATTTTCCAACCGTTACATAATTTTTCCAATTTTGTAGCAAACGTAGTAACACGTCCAACCACTTTCGAAACAACAACCCGATAAATTTCACTCCCAATACCCAAAACGCCTATCGCCTACTGATCTTTCGAACGCATCCCGTAAAGCATCCCCTCGCAGCAGGGGCTTTAACCCTTTTGCCAAGGTGCATCCGCCTCAAGTTTAACTTAATTAAAAGCAACGAGCGAGGCACAAGGGTTTGCGCTTCTTCCCTCGTCTTTCTTCTTTTCTGTTTAATCCTATCTTTCCCCGATACACTCGCGAGAAGCTTTTTAATTCAGTCTCGAGACGTCTGATCTCGCCTACGTAGCCCACGAATGCGCGTCTGCGGATACCAGGGACGAAATCCCCTCCCCCCTCCCGCCCTCTCTCTCATTATTTTCCATCTTCCCATTGTTATCACGACGCGACCAAACAAAAGTGCACGGACGACGCAAGGCCAGGCAAAAAGCCCATAAGACGGGTTTTAATGGCTCTGGAATGGCGCCAAATCGCGTCGCTCCAAGGGGGGTTGAATGCGGCGACCCGCGCCGATTGAAATGTTCATTACCACCGCAAATCATTCGACGATACGCGACCGACGAAACCGTGCTCTCTATGGGATATTTCTGGTAAAGGCGGCGACTTCTCGAGATCTTTCAATGGCGTGGCAAGGGTTTAACTGGCGGTAGATTCTGGGGATGTTGTTTCGAGTATGAGGAGCGAAAATTGTTTCTATTGTACGCGTCTCTGTCTCGAGATTTTAATTTCGACGGCGATGGGATTGTTTGGCAAGGAGACCAATTGCGCTCGTATTGTTTTAAGTGCGAGTTAGTAAAAAAAAAAAAAATCGATACTTTTTCTTTCAATCACTGTATATATAAAGCAATTTTGGAAGGTGGAAATGCTTGCTCGGCAAAATGTAAAATAAACATGTGTTATTAAAAATGTCTGTTTAATTATTACGTGCTACATCAATTTTTATGTAAACTGCGCGTATTGAAAGTATTAACAATCTTAATGCAGCCTGCCCAACCAATTAATTACAGTATTCAAACATTTTACGTTACATTTTATTCGTATTATTATACTTGAAAAATAATGATTCGTATACTGAAAACAATTATAGATGTATAATGTCTTTTGATCTACGAGGAAACATCTTCATTTACGATACGGTAGTCACTACCTCACTGCGCTCTGTGAAATAAAAATAATTGCTTGTTTTTCAGTCTCCCGTAGCCTTTGAGCAACTTTATAAAAGTAAATTGCGTTGCAATCACGCGATGAGCTGTCAAGATCACCAATAAAATTTCTTTCAACTCTCCATTTTACGTAATTGAAGGACAATATCGATTCCATGAAATACACGTGAAACTTAATTCGAAAGATTGTTGCACCGTATTAATTCCTATGATATTTCGACTATCACCGTAATATCATTCGTCATGCTTCATTTCACAGAATTATCTAATGATTTAACTCTGGCCTTTCTTTTAATTTCAACATTTAAATAATTCTTGGAATGATAAAATTAAGATCAAGTTACTTTGTGTTATTCGTGAGAAACAAGTCGGGAGAAATTTTAGCCAGAAGCTGCTTGCGATAATGAAAGACTGCGTGTTAATCCAAATGAAGAATAATGAGAATCTTCTCGCAGCAAATTTCGTCCGCGTAACAAAGTTTGAGCTTCATAACAACAGATAATTACATTGCAAATAATTAGCCTCGTCAACTTTTCAACATAGTAATTGTGAGAGCAACGCTCGAATTTAAACATTGCCATTATTAGATTTATCATTTCTCGAGTTTCCATTACCTGTAATACAATTTTTTAAAAATATTGAAAACGATTTATCGAATTCTTAGTCTCAATATTCGATTAATTATACAATTAATATTAAACCAATCTTGACGTATTAAAAAGACATAACAATGAATCAAGGAGATCTGTCAATTGCCATTGATCTATCAAATATACTAAAAAAATATTTAAAATACTAAGAAATTACTAAAAAAAAAGAGTTAATTACAAGACAACAGACTTAGACTCTCTCTCTCTTCCTTCTTTCCCAACTACATCCCGATACACCAGTGTCCGTCAGAAAATCCCCCAGACCGTTACGTCGGTAAACTCGAGTCACGAAACTCGTCTACGCGTCGCGAAAGTCGCCAGCCAAATTCACCATACTCGCCCGAAGTATTCCACTTAATAGCACGACGTTGTTCACTTGCGCGTCCCTCGACCCCAGGGTTGTTTCAATCTCGCACGCGAGAGAGAGAGAGAGAGAGAGAGAGAGAGAGGGGCAACCTCGCACCGAGTATCAAGAGGATCGTCGAGCTGTTGGCGATTGCAGGAAGTGTCTAGTTTCGCGAAGAAAGACATTTTCACGGATGGCGGAGCCTGGCCACCCGGCGGAAGATCTCCTCCGCTGTTCCCTCTTCCCCTCCGTGAGCAACGTGGCCTCTCTTTCTGTCTCGCTTCGGCCACGTAAGAAACACACGCGTGCAAGTGTCATTAGCCACGTCGAAGGATAAAAATCCTCCTTTCATCTAGCTCGGTCCGTTTTCATCCTACACGTTCACGACGTGCTGATCGCCTTCCGGAGAGAACAACGGGGGTAAATGAAACAACGTCGTGGATCTAATCCTGTTAAACGAAAGCGGTGTTGCATCGACTTCGTTCAACAGGGGACGTGCGATGAAACAGCTCGCGCGAAAGAGGGAGAGAAAAAATGAAGCCACTTTGACGTCCTGATAATGTGACCGGGCTTCTCCTTTTGTTTTCGATTCTCCGCCGAGTGAGTTTGAGGTTAACTTTCCAGTTTGTTCTGCTCCCGCAGGGGGAGAGCAATCGACGCGATGAAAATGGTAATTCTCGTTTGGCTTTCTGACCAGTGAACTGTTCGTTCACGAACGCGTCTTCGTGGAGTACCGTTGACTACCGTTGGCGTTCATTTTTAATAATAATATAAAATTCACGAATGATACGAATGCGAATGTAGAAGAGAAACGAAACATCGTAACACGTGCAACGTGGAACCATTATTAGCGGCCTATAGTGCCTCGAGCACGAGTCTCGAACACCGACTTGTACAAGTGGCTGTGCGCCTAGCGTCGAAGTCAGCGATATTCGACGTTAAGCAAACAGAGTGCGGAACACCGCTAGGATGGGTGACCGTCCAGCCTAGCGAATAGTTATAACAACAAGCGTCTGGGGTAAAAAGGGTCGCTGCCATCAGCAGCCTCACTGATGAGTCGAAACGCCACAACCTTTCCTCTCCTTACCCACATTCCGAACATCTGGACATCTTTCCACCATCCTCGCGATAATCATAGTTGTAAATAGATAATAAATAAAAATGTATAGATAGCCCCATAGTATATACTCCTTAAAATCCTTCAATTTTATTATCAATAAATGTAACGATATGCGATTCTAATTAAAATAAATGTGCGTCTACGTCGTAATAATGTAGCTACAGATAATTGTTAATACAACAGTATAAATAATACATACATAGAAAGAGATATAAAATATAGAAAAGAAGTATAGAAAATATTTTGTATGAAATACGTGTAATATAAATCCATTTTTCTGTTGTCAACAAAATCCTTTCTTAAATGCAATCCTTTCTTAAACACACACAAAAATCATACAATTCTAGTTAAAATGCAGAAACAATATATACTGTTTGACACACATATATTGACATATATATATATTGTCTATTGACATACATCATATTCTATCATGATAAAATTCTTCATGAACACAATGATACATGTGAACCGTATAATTCTAGTTAAAATATAGAAACAATATACACCGTTTATTGATATATATTTATATGTACATTATCTCGTTATCAACAAAATCACCACAACAGGCACGTAGATTCCTCTTCGTAAATAAACGAACGGCGAAGCGCCAAGGTAACAGAGAAGTTGACACGTTAGCCGCGTCAAGTCGAGAAAAACGAAAGTAAATTCCAAACGGAACACACCGGGCAATTTACGACAACGAGCCGCAGCCCAGAGCCTTTTAAACGCGATTCACGCGAACGGAGCTCACGCTGGCACGTTTCTTCATTCATTAGACAGCGGGTTCCCCGACCCGGATGGAGAACTTTTCAGCACGCGATAACGTTCGACTGGCGGTCTGAGTCTGAGGAGAGCCGATTGTGAACGAGGTAACTGCGAAAGGAGATTTTACGAAGCTCGACCAGCGTCGACTAATTGCGAAACACGCCTCCTCCACCCCCCGCGCACCCTTTTCCGAAGCCGCGCGACTCGTTGAATTATGAAGAAACTTCGACGCTCGTTCCCCGTTCCCGGGCGAATTTCTTTCCGCCACGCGATTTATAGGATATCGGTTCGCCGCCGGTTTCGCGGCGAACCTAAACCCACTCGATCATCCGGGCGGGGGGGTTAATTTGTTCGTCGTAATTGCGCTCGGAGGTAAATGCATTCCCCCGGTCTCATCTGGCGTGCGACGGGAATCTATGATTCATGGCTAATTGTACTGCCCCATATTTTTCTTTTAATGTGATTTATAACGCGCCGGGGTTGTTTAGATTTTTAACGAGACGGGTCAGGGGGATGGCGCTGGTCCTTTCTTTCTCCGTCTCTTTCTCGTTTCGCTCGCCAAGGATAATCAATTTGTGGGTGAATTATTGTGGCAAAAAGTGGTGTCGCGACGGCGGTTATTTGTAAACTTGTGCGATACGATATTTTCACGAGAGCGCGGCTGCGTCTATTACCGTATTGTTATTTCCCGTACGTTCGTTTCAATATGATTCACAAAGTTCTGCGTTCTCCGGATTTTTAACGAAACCCAGCACAGTTTTGCGAAGGATAATTAATTCGGGTTGAATTATTGTAGCACAGAGACAGGTTCGCGATGGTGGATGGTATTTTCGCTTACAAACTCGTGTAATTTTGTAGAAATTTCTGTGAAAATAAGCATATCTCAGAACTAACCGCGCCGCCCAATACTTTTCCTCCAACCTGTGATTTACAAATTTCTGAGTTCCTACATTTTTGCTTAGAGAGACAAAACTACCATTTTTCTTTTTCCTTTCTATCGCTCGGGATGAATTACTAATAACAAAGAAAGCTTCGCCAATTTTACAAGCTCACTCTTATACCTTAGAGATAGAGATATACGGTTTCATAAATATAATACAACTACAGAAATGGGAATCCTTTGAGGAATCCTTCGAAATTATCGATCACGCTCGGCGGCCAGCGCTGCGACTGTCAAAGAGAGCGCGTGAAACGCTAGTATTTTGTTAATTGCCTTCGCGGGCATATACGTGCCATTTCGTTGGTGTTGGAGCTTACTTGGTCATTGTCTTCCATAGCTGCGCCAACGGAGTTTAGCCAAGAGATTTACGGTGAAACGGGCTGCGGGACGCAGAGGGTGGGACAAGGGTGGAACGATTGATCGTGAGAGTATGCCAGGTGCGAAACTACGTAGCACGAGCACCCCCTACAGGCAAGGACCACCCATCGCTGACTTCCTAATGAATGGTCGGCGATTAATACGGATTAGCAACGGCGTGTGTATTGTTCGTTGTTCTGCATAAAGGATTCTCTGTCTTCGGGTCATTCATTGTGCATCTCTTTCACGAGACGAAATGAGTGGGGGCGCGTGAAGAATACAAACGTTGGACGGATCTCAACGAACAGGTAGAATCAGGGAACAAAAGGATCGTGCTACGCGTGAAGGAAAGTTTGAAGATTTCTGAGCAAAGAGTTACAGTTTCACTGGCGTAATTAGGTCGTTCGATAGCTGACAATTTGAATTAATTATCTGATCATTTAATCTTGAAACGTGTATCTAGATACGTAGACAGTGAACAATTCTCAAGTGATTTCGAGGAAATATTGGTTTTAGAAAATTCCAGGATAGGAACTGGAATAATAATTGCGCGTTTGAAATGATTATGACGTCCACACACTGTTCGTGCAAAGATGCGGATATATCACTGTGACTTCGACTGAGTACAGTTTTACTTCACTTGAAACAACGTTACTTTGAAATTTTGTTTGACTCGATGAAGTCGGGGAGAATTAATTACAACAAACGAAAGTATGCGATCCGCGTACCTTTCAAAGATTCAACGTGGAAATATACCGCTGAAACTTTAGGTAAGCAGAATTTAATATTTGTTTAATGTTTAACATCTATTTTCCAAAAAGGCGTTTTAAATCCAACTGTTTTTCGTTTTACCCGGTTGACTCATGAAAATTTCTATACACAAGTGTACAAGAAAGTACATCAGCGTTGATAACTTGCAAAATTTTATTCAAATTGTCTATTTAATTTTGCTTTAATGATTATTGACGAAAATAAAATATATATATATATTCTTCGCGATACTTTTAATTAAACGCAACGGCACGAAGAACGAGACAAATGCGTCTTTTGTTTCTCTGAATATTAAGAGATACGCTGTACAAATAACAACCAGTAATTTCAGCAAACAAAAAAAAAAAAAAAAGAAGAAGAAAAAAAACATTCGCGGTATGAAACGTAAAACTCGTATTTTATCATCTTATCTCGCCGGGAGGGTGTAATTTTTGAAATTATACGTACGAATTAGGTCGGCGGGAAAGCTCATTACAAAGAAAACTTCTATTCGTTAACGGTCAGAATTTATATTAGGATAAATAGCATAGGTTGAACGCGCGGCAAGGGCAATTCGAGATAATTAATATTAAATTCACCGGAGTTAATTATATCGGGTGATTATCCCGCTGCTGGAAAAATGCGTTGGCCAGCTTTCCCGATGAATACAATGTAATTAATAAAGCTTTAGAATGCAGTACGTAATTGCATGCTCGACCCGAAAGCTACGCTCGTGTAATATCGACGACGCAGACGATGTGGTTATTAACACGATATTCGAGTCAACTGAAATTACCACCATTCGAAGGACGTAACCGATTGCTGCTCGCAAATCAAATTCACTCGTTTTCGAACATTAGAAAGCAACATAATTTTATCTTTGAGCACACGCATGGAGCATAGTTGCAAGTAGAACAGAATTTTTGATAATTAATTTACGACATCTGCGAAGATCAATATGAGACTATATAATAATAATTTTTATAAATTCCAAACCCATTTTCGAATAATTTTTATTTCATAATTCTCTGGATATCGTTTTCTAAACTTATCGACTAAATCACCAGTTATATCGAAACTTTATCTGATAAAATGACTACAGACGAAACAGACGTCATCTTACGTACTTAAATTTGACAATTGTCCATGTCTTTGCTATATTGTAAACTTGATCATTCTCTTTTACCAAATTCCACCCACAGTCCATGTTTCTTCATTAAGATCTTTTACAATTGAAACACCAGAATTTTCTGAACACTTTACCATGTCGTTGCAACGAAATAAAAGTGATACGTGTATTTCCAATATTTAACAAGTGCAACCTCGGTAATTAGGTCGATCAAACAGTTCTGAAACTGACTGCGACTTAAATTACAGAACGATAGTGAGAAACCTCCGAAGAATCGGGTGATTTTCTCTTTCTCGGATGATCGATATTTCCGATTACACTCGCGAGATCCTGCGTGATGTGGGGTTCTATGGCTGTGCCTCTCGTCGGTGATCAAACGTCGACGTTGATCCGATTATCAAGCAATTATCTGACCCGGACGGGAGAGAGTACAGGATTTTCTCGAAGAGTTGCATTAATTAAAGGTGACGAGACGGGGCACGATGGTACACGTCCAAATTATTCAATACCCCGTGGAAGCGGCTTAATTAGTAGCGAAGCAGGCCACGTTAATTACACGATACTTACGTTCGGCTGCTGGAAATTACGATGAAATCGAACGGTCGATTTAGGGAAGCGCGAGATGGCGCGGCAAATGAGCCCCAATGGGGCAAAACCGTGCTAAGCGACACACCAATCTGCCGGATATCGCGTAATTATCGCGACTCACGGATACGCCAGGCCAGAAGATCCGCCGTTTTATGGTAATTACGTTACGCTGGCTGGTGTCACGTGTTACTTTCCATTTGGCAGACATCCGAACGTTTAGATTGTTTGAGTCTCGAGGGGATTTCTTTTTGAAAAGCAGACGCTAGGTTTAGTACGGAAGAGGCACACTGACCGAGTCCTTGAAAAAAGATAAGCAAACAAGAAGTACGAATCTACGAGGATAAATACAATCGCGAGAGAGGATCCCGTAATTTCACAGAATTGAATTGAATACGAAAGAAAATAAGTGCAATTTGCGTATTCCTTTAAACAGACGAGTGTTTAATCTCTTGCGCTGGAATGACGCGCCACGCTCCCAAATTGCAACATTTTCCTAGTTTTAAGTATGTTTAAATGCAACCCAGGTGAAACAAATGACGAGTTTATTACTTCTTGATAATTTCTATCCAGTGGTATCGTACCGACGTGTTCAGAAGAGAAAGAAAGCGACGAATTATTGTTTACGGTTCGGTCACTCGTTATGGTCCGCGAACCAGTTGCCAGCGCAAGCGATTAATACGTTCAACGAAAATCCACGAAACATCAATTTCAAATTTTCTTCTGTACAAAGCCACTGTTAGAAAGTTACAAAGTTAGAGATACAAAACACACTTGTCCTTCTTTTTTTTTTTTTTTTTTTTTATTTCAGATTCATTCTGAAGTCATGACGTCTCGAAGTGGACTTGTTTCGATCCCGCTGGACGTTGAACGACAGTCGAAATTCCCGAAAGTGGGGCGACCCAGTTTTTTCTTTTCTCCCGGGGAAAAATACGCATGTCACACGTGATAGTAGTAGTAATAGTAGTAGTAGTAGTAGTAGTAGTAAAAAGACGGTGACCTCGCTCAGCGTTCTTTGCTGACCAGCACGCCAGCGTCGGGCATTGCGGTAGGTCAGTGGGCGTACAAATGAGAGGTCCGAGCACGCCAGTGACAAGGAGATGGGTAAACTATTTGAAATTACCGCTTTGATTCAAACGACGGTATCCCGAGAACGGAACATGCTATTAATGTGAAACGAAGAGGTTTTTGAACCTCTGCACCGCATAGTTTGCCACGTTCAACGAGGCTACTTTTGGAGATCTCCATTTGTATCGACGGAACGAAGCGTTCGAATGACCGACTTTGAGAAGTACAGAGACGTTCAGGTATTTTTGACAGAATTAATTTCGACTTTCATTGGAACGCACGAATAAATGTACCGCGTGTGTCATTTCAATTGAACGTTTGTTTTAGTATTGTAGAAAAATATGAGAATTGTGCGAGAACTTGGTAAAAGATTAGATTGGACGGATCTGTGCGCAAATTTCAATATCATATATAATTAATTGTGGGATGGGCAGTTTTGGGAAAGGGCCCAGGACTTTCCCTGGTGCTCGACGACTGTAGATGTGGTGTATATAAAGAGCAGAGAAAGCTAGGCCTTGGGACTGTTTATAGCTAGCTCTCCAGGCCTAACGTCTAGGACACTGAGGGCATGGATGCGTTTGCGTGTATGCGTATATGTGTGTACGAGTGACGAATTTTGTGAAGACGAAGAAAGGAGTGAGTGTCGAGACGTGAAACAGAACAGAGTGATCTGGAGAGTTGCGAGAAAGAGAGCAGAGTGTATTGAGAGTCGCGAGAGTCAAGAACCTAGCGTGAAACGTTATTTATAATTAATAAACTAATTTTATTTATTCAACTTCAAATAAATAAACAACCATTTCATAAAGTTCCTACATAATTAACAAAATAACAGAACGTTTTCTCTGAAAAGCCAATGGATACGATTCTAGCAACATTTCAAAATTACGACTGTATTACAGAAGAAATGTTCGTTACCAGAACGCAGGAAATTATTTACACAAATTCCTCGAGTTCCGAGCGTATGAAACAGTGTAAAAAGTTTGGTCGAGGAAATGGCGTTTCATTGGTGTCCAACGTAATCGATTGGCGGGAGGAAACAAACCGCGAAAAGTCGACATGCATAATTCGACGATCCGCGGGGCTGGTTTCTCCGACCGCCAAGCTCGAGAGCACTCGCGCCGTTCGTGAAAATTCCCGTCCGCGCTTGATGCATGGAAATCCGACTAAAAACCCAGCGGGACCGTAAAAATTAAATAAAAAAACATTGCCGCCATCTCGCGTGAACACACAAACGCACACACAGAGGCAACACTGTTATCACAGCTCGCTAAAATATTCACGCGACGCTGCGGAATAAACTGCGTTATAAAACCGGAGCGTTTACAAAACCGGAAGTTACTACTCTCGATCGCTCGAAGCAGAAAAAAGGGAGAGAACTGTTTTATTTCGCAGAATACAAGAGGACTCGATCCGCGAGATCCAGAAAAGTTACAGAAAGAGAGAGAAAGAGAGAAAGAGAGATTTTAATAAATTCCGATGACTCCGGGAGACGATAAAAATGGCATTAACGGTGTCGTTCGATCTCATCTACAATGTCCTCCTCCTGTTGCCCCTTCCCTTCCGTCGTCGTCCACGCCGGGATTAGCCGAGTAATCTCTCGAAGAGCCTCGAGAATGGGAGTAACGAGATCCCGGGGTGGAGGAACGAGGACCTTTTCTCATCTTGGAAGTCGTGCTCCCACACTCGCGCATTCCGACTCTCGCATTCTCTCTCTCTCTCTCTCTCTCTCTCTTTCTCTTTTTTTACATCTCTTCGTCCGTTCTTCTCACGATGGAAAAAAATTCTCGATCGGAATAAACCCATCCCTCTTCTCTCTTTCTCTCTCCTCTGGATTTTCATCCCATTTTATCCCATTTCCTCGCCTCTCCTTTCCTCTCTCTCTCTCCTCCTCTTTCTTTCTAAAATTTTTCCCTTTCCAATTTATTCGTCTCTTTTCCTTTCACCTTTTATCCCATCACCTATCTCTCACTATTTTCTTCCTCCTTATCCGCACGCCTCTGTCTTTCCTCCTTTCCCTTGCTTTCCAATTTCTTGCCTCGTTGTTGCTGCAGCTTGTTTTAAACGGTAGGCTGCCTTCCTCCTCCAGCAGGCTTCCTCGGGAAGGGAATAGGTGGAGCGAGCAATTCTTCGTTAGTTGATGGAACGCTGATGTCCCAGCAGCGGTTAAACGCTGTGGATCCTCCCACGGTATAAACGCGAATTTCAATAAATATTTAAAACGGCGTCGAAGTTCAGCCATTTTCGAATCTCGTGAATTATGAATCGGATATTCCATCCTTTTTTACCTCGCAGCACTCTCTCACCGATCTTTCCTGACCGGTTCGCGAACTTGTGAATGGTTTTTTTAATAAGCTTTAAGGGGAAGTTTCCTCCTCGTCCAATTTTAAATCAGTCTATCATCGCAGTTTGTTATTTACTGGCCTTCATTAGCAATTCCGTATGATTTTCGATGATTTAAGAAGCGGAGAGCTGAATTATTTATTACTTCTTTTTGAACGAAACATTTCTCTATTGTTAAGTATTTCGTTGTTCACAACTATCACGTTATTAGAAATGGCTTAATTAATACAATTTTTTTACTTTTCGACTTATGTATCCTGATTAATTTAACACTACCGAAATCCAGCACGACCAACGTGTGAATCCAGACATTTTAAAACACTTGGTGCTTCTAGGATCACAAACGAAAGAGAAGGTTAAATTAATTAATAATTGTACGAGCAAAAGAGTCCAACAATTTCCACGGGCAAAGATCAAAATCTTATCAGAGCTCGTGACAACTTGATGCTTTAAAACATCCATCCTCGCGGATGTAACATCTGACTGATCCATGAAACACAAAGCACACACACTGCCGGGGCATCAACGATAAAAAAATTCCTTCGAGATTCAGCTCCTACTTAATTAACAAGCGACTTTCTTCAAGCGATCGTCGCAGAGAAGACGAGAACCCGTGTAATTTGCCGAGTAATGGAATTAAAGAGAGAAGAATTCGTTGTCGTCGGTACTTCCGGCTGCTTTGATCGCGCAATAAAATAAATTATCCCTCCGGAGGAGACCTTGAGCCGACCAGGAAGAAGAAGAGTGTATCGAGTTGGAGAACCGGCTCGTTTAATAAATCTCGATGAATCGCTAGGATAAAAGTGTACCAAAGACGCGGCTCGATTTATTTCCTCTCTCTCTCTCTCTCTCTCTTCTTCTTCTTGTTGTATCCTCCATACATCCGTCGGATTATCGACTTAATCCCGGGAACGTCCTACGTTCAGGCCGGACGAAAGAAGCATGAAATATATAGCGGCGAGAGGGCGCGAGGGCAATTTTCAATAAAGCCGATTTCCAGCGTGTCCTCGCTATCAAAAGCTCGACGTTCGATCGATCTCCGGCGGGAATTACGATTCGATCGAGAATTAATGGAATACGTGTCAAAATGGAATATTTTTTTTCTTCTTTTGCAATTTTTCTGGCACGCACCGCATCGGTCAAATGTTTCGGCGCAGTTTTATTGCATTTGTGCTTCGCACGCCGGTTTAACATCTCGCTACGTATTAATTATCGCGCGTGTATGTTTTTTTTTTTTTTTTATTACAATACGCGACGACTGATACGGCAAAGAGCGCCGATAACGATGTAAAATTGTCAACAATTCAAACTGTTGTTACTCCGTCAAATGAAAATCATGGATCATATTTTCAGAGCGTGATGTCCTCACGAATTTTATCAAACTTTGAGCAAAAATTCATGAAATTCTAATATTTTCTCATCTAACCCTAATGTTCGAAGTTCAGTGAAATGACGAAGAAAAAATCATAAAGTAGGTTTTAAGAGGGGATTTCGATCTTCTTCGACATAGTGATGAATGTCTAGTCACGAAAAGAATTTTTACAATTTTGTTGAAAACTGTAAAAATTCCGACACTATGCGATAGAAAACGAACTCAGCGCGTGTAATAATATTTTTGAAAATTCACGATGATAGTTTCTACGGCACAAATAAATGTAATATTTATGTTCGTAAATCCAGCAACCCGACTGTTGAGAGATCAAACATATATTCCTCGATTTTTTTCCAAAGAAGATCTTTACTTTCTTTACCCTTTCGTCTGTTTCTTTCCTTTTTCTAATTTCTATTTTTTCTTTTTCATCATGTTCTATAGTACATGTCGCCAGGGTCTCGGTTTCGTGGGGATCTCGTTACCCGTGGGAAGTTTCCGGCCAACTCGTTAGCCAAGTAAGAAGTTGAAGGAAATTCCAGGAAAATAAGATGCGATACACCGCCTCAAAGTTTCATGAAATATCACGTATTTCCGTCATTAAAAGTTCGATTCGCGGGACCGTCGGGCGGGGACATTAAATCGTTCGTGGCTGGCGAGAAATCAGGAATACCGTTTGAGAATCCAATTAGAAGCTACGAATTTCACGGGATGTAAATAGATTTGAAGGAAGGAAGCAGTTGCGATGCTGTACTTTGGAATTATCTGTTTGTTCTGCGGACCAAAACGGGAAATTACATTCCTGTCTTGCATCGTCTACTTCGTTGCATTAATTATTGTGAAATATTACTGGGGGGGGGATGTATTAATCATTTAGGAATTTTCCAACGCGAATTAATTGTAATTAAGATCAATTACACAATTGGGCGTTATGTCACTATATAGATATCACGGTACGGAACGGAATAATCTTTGGAGCGATTTCAATTTCCATACCTCTGGTTCAAGAAAACGTTAAATAAATATTATTGTATTAAATAAAATATTATTGTTAGACGTTGTCTATATTAAAACAGTTACTCTTTTAACTTGATAGATTAGCAATTTCTCTTCTCTTTCTAATTCCTTTTTGTACTCATTCGATTTCAGACATATTTGGTTCGTGACAAATCTTTGGATTTGAATAACACTTCCGCAGCGAGATATGAAATATTAACTTTGAAACCTTATGGTAGTTAAACATTTTTTATGCCTTTTACCAAGTAGTATAATCTCACGAAACACGGATTTCCATCCTCTGAGTTACGACGCTCTTAAGAGTCGTAAAATGTTTCCTGGGGGATCGTTGCGGTTACTTTGGTCGCGATTATTTTCGCAGAAAACTTCATCGGGAAGATTTTCAACACGTATTCATCTCATCGTGACTACATTTCAGTGCTGTAATAATTTCATTAAGAAAAAAATTATTCACCGTTATAATCACATAGATTAATGATTATTATAATTATTAGTAAATTGACAGAAGAGATTATTCAATAAACCCAAATCGTATATCAACTTCTTTGGAAAGAAAGAAAAGGAAAAAAGTGAAATTAATAATAACTAGACACGTATTCACATTTTCACGAAAATAATTTAAAAAAAAAAAAATGAAAGTGGAATCTGAAAAATTAATTTATCGAATATCATTGCGTAATACAGACAACTGGATTTCATTAATTTTAAAAGCCCTTTGATGTAACAAAAATTACAAATTAAAGTGAATGAAATCAAAGTTAGTAGATGTACAAAATCAGTAAGTCGAGTTCAAAGAGTAAGAAACGAACTTAATTATATCAAATGATCAAATTAGACTAGGTTAAAGAAAAAAAATCCATGCTGGTTAAGCCAATGAATCAATAAGATATTCTTTAAACGTACAAAAGTATGATCAAATTGGACTACTTTACTAGTCCAAAAGTATTCTTAAATCTCGAGAAAACATTCGCGCTGCTTAAGCCAATAAATCAACTCGATTACAACAAACGATCAAATTGGATTGGTACTAATTGAACTTGTTTGAAATGGAGAAAAAATTCACGTCGGTTAACCGATCAAAAAAGAGAGCAAATACAAATCCGTACGTTCTGAATGGCCCTTTAATAAAGAAAATTCCGAGCTATCGTTCTACCACGGTATAGTAACTTTATCGAGCAGCTTCCCGCGATGACACGGGTCATCGGTGCACCGTTTATAACAGTGCATAACCGTGGGCGCGCAATATCGCAGCCGATTTCGATAGAAACGTTTAACGTTTGATCGTTCTTATCTCCGTGCACAGCGGCTCGTAAACAGGCTCTCGCTATCTCTCGCGTCATGAGGAGCAAAAACCGAAGGCGGAGGGCCCTTCTGCTCTTCCTGAAGAGCTGCACCCGCCTCGTATCTATCGACCTAGGCGCTTCCGCTCGAGAAAACGATCGCCTTCTGTCGCGAAACGTCGCCGATACGCGAACGCGAGAATTCAGCTCCAGCTCCGCTTAATGTCGCGCGTCGTTCGGCCAAACGAACCTTGAAAAAGCGAACGACACGACCGAGATGTCGTGCCGGAAACGTGGTGGTTGCTGGATCTCGATACGAGCGAGGCGAAAATGGCTCGAGGCGGCTACGTACTCAATTTGTATTGTAACGTCTGCTTTTGATCAGTGGGAATGAAACGTATGCACATATCTCAAACTAGTGATATTTGCTTGATATTCGATCTTAAATATCGAGAAGATAGAAGTGTCGTTTGAGGATTATTCTTCTGATTACGAGAGATTTCATTTGATCTCGGTTGTAATCTGCGTTTTCTAATCCGATATAGAAATATTATAGTTTATGTTATTTTGTTTTGGATCTGAAAGAATTGCTCAGAAGATATTTGTACCATTGATTTGTGATAATAGTGTCTAAATTTAGGTCATAATGGTACTTGTTGAATTTTGGATGGAGCGTACTATGTATTTGTGCATTTAAATTATCTGTTGAAATATGCAGTGATAATATAGATCGTTGTCCGAGATGTATATGTATATGCCACGGCTTGCAATAACGTTCGAATTTTTCTTGCCAGCCTGGAAGTCAGTTCGAAACTTTCTCCAGCCTGATATTTCGCAGTTCGAACAAGTTTCGTGCGTGCTGCGAAATTTCTTACAACAGCCTTTGAAGAATTTAAATTGCAAATGTAATATTACGTTGTTGTTGATCGCACGCCAGGCGTCTGACGTTCATTTTTCCAAAGGGAATTTTACGAGGCGTGCAATACCAGAAATCGTGTAATCTCAAACGTATCTCCTATTCTATATAAAAATGCAAATTTCGTGGTAACTGCGTAATCGACTGATAAAACTGACACGCGATAAACATAGGATATGCAACTGGAATGACAGATTTTTAAACTTAAACTAAACTGTTCTTGGTTCCAATGGTCGAACACGTTCGACGTTTATTAAATCGATACTCGAGCGACAGTTCTTTGTACCCCGTTGCTTATGCAACAAGGTAAGGATTTAATCGATGTTAGGTTAATTACAGGCATTAAGTAAACTGACTGGTAATTACAGCACACGACTGCCATTATCCCCGATGCATATCCACGTGCTTCCATATTCACTAATGGAATAATTCTTTCCCGTTGCGTATTAAAGTATTTTACTTCTCTCGTCAGATTAAACTGCCAACAGTTACTGCGTAATAAACGTAATCCTAATTTGAATAAAAGTCAAGTTACCCCGGCCATAAAATAGAAATAAAGTCAACGGTGTACGACTAGCTTTACCAAGCGACAGATTAATTCCTTTCTCTTCGATAAATTTTAATATTTCGTAACGTGAAACGTAAGAACGCCGTGTTAACATTCAATGTTGAGTCGTATCTTTTGGATCTGCGCTTTTCTTCTCGTTTAAAAATGCAAATTACTAATTTTCAGATACGACTACGTCGATTGTGCAATAAGCGCGAATTCTAATACAAATTCATATTTTTGGAAATGTAATTAGAAAAGTTGAATTTATGTAGCGAATATTGCAGGAAGCAATATTTATTCTCGGTATTATTTGTTACAACTTCGTACTTAAAAATTTTTCGTAAATGCATTAAATATAGTTTAGTAATAACAAAAATACGCGTGTTCTATTTTTTAGAATAGAATTCGGATTCTTTTAATAATAAAAGCTTGTCTGTCGAAGAATTGAGAAATTCGTGCGAGAAAAAGGGACAATTAAATTAAATTGAATCATCTTGTTAATACTATAAATCAAAATTATATTATTATACTATATTAAAAAATAAATTAGTGAAAAGATTATTAAAAAATAAAGTTAACTTTTAAATATAATTTTGACCTTATGCTCCAACCTAGTATTTTTACATATTTAATATATGACGTACACTTTCAATTAATCAATCAATCAATACTACATATTTCATAATTATAAAAACTATATTAATTATACTAAAAAAGGTAATAAAAATTAAAGTCGTCTTTTAAATATAATTTCGATTTTATATTCCAACCTAGAACTTTTGTATAATTAACACACGACGTACACTTTCAATTAATCAGTCAATTAATTCTGTACGCCCTATAATTATTACAACACAGGTGTGGAAATTCCAATTATTAATAAATAACGCGTCACAGACGCGAGATTTATGAACGATTCAAGTCTAGGAAATTCATAGTTTGAGGTTCGCTATGTACATATATATACACGCTACTATGGTTCTCCGTTTCATCGGGCAGTGTCAGGAGAACGTGTTCACCGGTTCTCTCCGCTAAGTGTATACGCGATTTATGACATTCATCGGCGATTCAGAATTCGGAATTGCGTGTCCAGAGTTCAGTAATACGTGCTCGCTGTTTCACGGCCTCTCAGCCAGTGCTCGTGTTTTGCTACACACAGCGATTTCAGCACCGGGGGTCTTTATTACACGACCCGCCACCGTAGCTTTCTCAAGTTTCCCCTCCGACTTGTCCTCGTGGCCAAGTTTCCCGCTAAACAACAAAACTGAATGGCTGTTTGCAACTCAATGTCATTATCCACCAACTTCGGAAACGTTGACTGGGCTCTCGCGAGTTTCGCGGAATGAATTGCACGAGGAATGAAACGGTGCAGCTTGCGTTTGTCGAACGAAATGGTGCTAACACTTGAACGCGAATTAATAATATAAAATGTCCCAAATTTACACCTTCATGCTCAATCGACGATGTGCATTGACGTTTTTTGAGATTCAACATCCCTTAACGTACGAATTTTTCTTTTGCCCGTTTCACATACGTACGACGCAAAAATATGGAAAATTCCCGTACGGAGAATTATACAAATAAAGTCAAAAACGTACAGTTTATACTTGGAAAATAAAACGCCTAAATTTGTCTAAATTCAATTCTTTAAATTGAAATATAAATATTTCTCTTGCACTTGAATTCCTCCGAGGTCTAAATTTTATGTTCCAGTCGTCTAGTCGATAGTTATTAAATCCAATGTCACTTTCCACCCCTAATAATACTCGCGGATCGATAACAAACCAGTTCATCTTTCATGCACGACAATCGGAACGGATTAACGAAATAGCCGAACACGTTAATTAATTAACGTTAATACGGCTCGTAGATAACCGAGTAAATCCTTTCGGTACGTTTTCAAAGAGCCGGCAGATAACCGCAGAGCTCGAAATCGTCAGCGCGACGAATCTCCAAAGGAATAGTACGCTGGTCAAACTGAATATGGATGGCTCGATCGATATGAATCGGCGAGTTCTTGATCCCGTCGAATGAATACGAATCATCATTGACCAAGGTTCCCCCTTTCCTCCCGTGCAACCAAAGGGGCAAATTCCGCCAGGGGAATTCTCAGGATCGATGCTTCCGGGAATCTATACCATCGACACGCGTCGCGAGCTTCACGTTCATTCACATTTCGAGAAATTACACGAGGTCGCCGGAAGTGCGGATTTTTATGCATTGCGTTCGAAGATTTTTCTATAATTTGATCTTACACGCGGTAAAGAATTTTTGTTTCCGCGTAATTGATCTCGAAAATCGTGTTGCTGGCAGATTCACTAGTTCTCCGACTCGTCGTTGTTTGAATGTAGAGTGTGCTAAAAAGAAAAACCAGTGATTTTTTAGTACGTCGATATTTCAGGTCACGGGTCACGAAAGTTCGTAAGATGCAATGTCTATTCATATACCTGGTCTGTGCCAGAATTAAACATTCAAAACTTATGGACGTACGTGCTTCAGCTTTTATCGCTAGCTGCGCTTCCACCATCTCAAAAATTTCACCGTTCACCCCTCCACGTATATGCAAACCCCCAAAGAATCGATTGACTCCTAATTCAACATCCATTAGGGAAAAAAAAGGCAACCGGGCGAAAGAGGGGCGGAACTGGATCATTAACCACTTGCGCTGGCAACTGATTGCGGACCGTAACGAGCGACCAAACCGTATACAACAATTCGTCGCTTTCTCTTTTGAACTCGTCGGTATGACATCACTGGATAGGAATTACTTGTTTTGCCTATTTCGTTCTACTTTGAAAAACTAAACTGAGAAAATATTGGAATTTTGGAACAAAAAGTTGCCGGCGTGCGTGGCATGTCATTCGAGCGCAAGAGGTCGAGTAACCACAATTTCTCGACAAAATATCCGAGACTGCTCCGGGGACAGGGTAAACACCGTCTGTTCACCCTCTGCTGGCGAGCTTCTCGCGCAAGCTCTCAAGGTCAGGATCCCAGAGACGGCAGAAAGCCAGCGGAAGCTCTTCTCGAGCGGAACAAAGGAAGTCCCTTTTCAGTTAAACGATCTGCGTTGGCCAGAAAGTGTCCGAGTGGTGGCACGGTGCACGAAACCGGTAAAACGGAAGCCGGGATAGCTTGGTTCACCCGTAGTTTCCGTCGGGACGGCGGTGTATGGAGGGGGAGAGGAGGTTTGGACGACGTGTCCTCGCGTGTCGTGTCGACGTGACGCAATATACATGCTAATACGGCAGCTTTGGCCGCCGGTACGAGCCGCAGGGACGTCAGGAAGTGTCTTTGAGATGGTTACCCAAACTTCGAGGGACACACCTTTGAGCTTCCTTCGGTCGACTTGCTGTGGTCGTTCCTTGCCCACTTTCGCCCGGGGCCACTCGATTAACGACACTTTGCTGATTATTCTACGTAATTGGCCGGTGGTGGCGGGGCAATTGAATGAAAATTCCCCGACACTGCGGGAAATTAATTCTAGCCAGGAATGTGTTTGGAGATGGATATCGGCGGGGACGGAAGTAGCGATCACATTCGGGAGATATTGGATGGTGATTCTACGTTACTTTGGGAGATTCGAAATAATTCTTGACAACCAGCCGAATCGTATGGACATTTAGTCTCAACAGAGTGTATGAAAACAGTCGTCAAGCGAAACGGATTGAAAATTGAGAACTGAGGACTGACAGCGATGTGAAATGATTAGATTAATAACTGTCCGGGCAGAAGTCTCTGAAATGAATGAACCGAAGCTTTTGCAGCTATTTCCAGTTATTTTAATTTGATCAATATCAGAGTAGATATCGAAGAAGTGGGACATTTTTTGAAAGAGATAAATCTGATCCCGCAGACGAAGTTTTGAAAATTGTTTCATTTATTTCATGATGTATCGATTTTAGATATTTTAATTTCACAATTGGCGAAATTGCGCGTCTGGGAGAATTGATGGACCGACTTTGGAAATATCTCAATCGATAAGTATCGTAAGCCTTATTATAAATAGTTGGTTTAACATTAGCGAATTATTTGATTTGCATAAATCCATTTGATGGCGGAGTACGCGTTTTGATTATCGTTACCTCATAAATTATTTGTTGTTTTCAATTTCAGCTCGATTGGCTTGGTAATTAATTTCGTCAGCTTGTCCGCTTTTGGCTAGTTTATATCGATTTGATACGATAATGATCCGACAACGGGTCTATGAATTATCGGAGTTAATAAGTAACTGTACGATTAACTGCTACTCGCAGCAGATAACACCAATAGTTGACTTCATTTACAGGCTACGTAATTTTATTCTGACTTCTGTTTACACGGTCAGAACTATCAATAATTTCAATTTTATAAAATTACAGCGATTTGTCTCGAATTTTTCACAATAACACTTGAACAAAATTTCAACTGTCAATTTCTTTGAACAAAATCACACGAACATGAAATTCATCAATTACTTTAACGTCTACAGTTTTTTTTTTTTTTTATTCATTTATTTTTCTCTCAGACAATTCTTCTAGATCATTTTCTAAACGTGGCTCTTGTACGTCTTTTGTGGCTCAACATACACGTAATCGATTATACGACGAATTGCACAATTCTAGAGAACCGCTTCTGAAGAAACGAACGTGCGATCAACGATATCTCTCCCGGTGAAATTAATGTGCAAATGACGTGCGTAAAACAAGCGAATGGCGATGCACGTGTAATTAAACGCAACTACTCGTAATTTTATTTACTCGATACGAGGCTTCATTGGTTGTAATTGCATACATAATGGAAAAATTCATACGTTTCCTGATGAAATATCTGGAAGTCAATGGCAACTGCGGTGGTATATCGGGTAATCGAACCGGAGAAGAAAGAAAAGAAACAAACCAAAGCACGAAACACCAACAGGATTTTTTCTGTTCATTTTTTTTTTCTTTTTTATCCTTCGGGTTGGATTTCAGTTTTAATCGTAGCGCGAACTTCATTAAATTTCATTAAGTGCGACGAATATGAAATGAAGTGATGGAACGTTGTGAATTAAAGCGCAACGATCGCAAAAGTACAATGTTGGTAATAGCAAGTACGTTGAAGAGCATACTACGTTCTCTTGCAACTTTCTTGTAATGGAAATTATGTCACAGTCTCTCGATAACAAACATTGTCGTGAAGATAATTTTAGGCTTGGATAACTAAAAGTTTATATAGCTTAGCAGAAGGAGTAAATTTACGCTTTGTGTAAAATAAATAATATTTGAAATAGTAGTAGTTTGTATAAAATAAATAATATAAATAATATTGTAAATAGTATTGTATAAAATAAATAAATAACAAGCAATGATACTAATAAAAAGAAGTTTAAATAAAATTTTCAATTTCGCGAGACAATTCGTTTGCACCGGATAAGAGCATATTAGATAACAGATTATTCAAATTGCTAAATCACCTCTCAAGAAACCTTTTGTCGTAATACAAATCGATAGAAATCTAAAATATGAAAGCTTCAAGTATATTAAACACGTTCTATAATATGAACAGTCAGAAAACCGAAAATTAAACTTAACGTAAAAATAATTAAAAAAAGAAAAATATAGCATCACTCGAGCAAAAGATATCTTTTCCTACATCGAAAAGACTTGCAATGTATACAAAAAACCGCTTAGTAATCTTCTCAACGTCATTCTACACACACACACACATCTTTCACATTCACCTATAGCTCACCGCTATCAGATTGCAATCGAACGAATCGATCAAAGACACCGCTGTCGCTTCATTTGTCAGTAGCATTATGCGTCACCCCTTTCCATCCCTGTCGTTAATTCGACCGAGTCGAACTACTAGCAGAACAGTCCTGTCAGGAGACGTCAGGGTGTTAGGTGAACCGTCGTATAACGACAAAGCGCTCGTCACCCTTTCTACTGGGTGATCCTCTCGCTAGTTAACTCAAAGACAAAGCTGCCATAAAGCCGAGCCGGTGTGCGCACGTGTGTGTGATCTGTTATCAGAAATCGATTTTGGCTCTGCGTTATATAGCACAGGCGATTATGTGTGTCCGCAATGTCGCTCATTTGCTATCGTATAACATACGAGAGACCTACGATATCAAACGAAATAAAGTCGAAGAGCGTTTCGAACGGTCGCTGATCTTTCAGAATACTTAACATCGAAATTGTAGATTTCGAAAGATTCTATGTAATATTATCCATGCCACTCACGTTCTGCTAACGGAATTCAAATTACGCGCGTTTCTGAATTAAATCGTCTGTCGTTGCACAGCGTGTTTCATTCGAAACGCACAAAGTTCCGATTATTCGAGAACGTTTAGAAATTCAAATCACTCCGAAAATTCGATAACAGTTGTTGAATCGTGTTACGGCCAAATTATAAAGCTTGCAAATCGAAATTGCTGATCGAACGCGAGCCGTCGAAGCGTGTTTCATCCAAAAATGCAAAGTCGAGATTTACAAGTTGAAATTACCTGCGAACGAAATTACAGCTGCGGGAGAGCCGTTTCGTTGAAAATATAAATCTTCGCGTTTCAAAAAGAAACCGGTTTGTCAGAATATTTCTGCGACCAACGCGACGGGATCACCCAGTAGGTGGCCGAGCCCTGAGTGCTACTTCCTGTGGCTCGTTGGAAGGGAAGGAAGGGGCAAACGTCTTTTCGCGCGAATAACGCGAGGGAAATAAGGGGCTCGATGCCGACGCGATAACCGACTGGACAATCTCGCGTGCGAAGCCCCGCGAAATGCGCACCAGGACCACCCGTGGCTACTGTTGAATTTATGATTACCTCGTCCTGCGCGATATCGAGACAAAAAGGACTGGCTAAAATGTATGAATAGCTTCATTGCTCGATCCCTCCGCGGAGATTTCTTTCGCGGTGATTTATGACGTACGTAGTTTCGGTCGATTTTGGAGCACGTTGACACGTGAAACAATTGTACGATTCTTTTGATAGATGGCAGTCCGTATTCTAAAGGAGGAAATACTCACACGAACTGGGCTTGCTTAATTTGTGGTCAAGAATACGGGGGTTCATTTAAATTCTAAATTTGGTGACAGTTTGGAAGGAAGCAATTTAATTAGAAATGACGTTACGACCACTAATGACGCACTCGAAATGCTAATTCGATTATTAATACATAATAATTGTTACATAATCATAATTAATGTTCAATTGTTGGTGCGTGGCTGTTCGTTAAACAGTCGGGAGATTTTTAATTACAAGTCTCGTTTGTGTTGTATCGAGTGTCTGTTGATAATTTCAAATTTCAAAAACGGATCTGTCAAAAGAAACGATTCCATGCTACATTCGTATTTGTTTAATAAAAGATGAACACACAAATTCAAGCGATCCTAGTCTTATTCTATCGCACACTAAAAGATTGTAAGAATAGATTATTGCTGAAAACAGAATAATTAATTTCCACGAGTTACAAATTTTATTACACAGTAATTGTAAACAATTCGTCCGTTTCATTAAGTGTCAAAAACAGATTAGTTTGCATTTTACAGCTCGTCCACGTTTACACTTGTCCTCGTAATGGGGAAAAAAATTATTCTGTTGTACCAGCGGAAACAGATTGGTTCGTATCTATCTGTGAATAAGTTCCAAACACTTTGGATCACCGTGTACGGTAAAATACATTAATGGGGAACATTTCGTGCGGCAATTCACCAAAGCAGGGAGGGTAATCGGAGGGTCACCACCGGTGTAAACTAAATGTATGTCTATGTGGCTATTTGGACAAGACTAGGTCAACCCTTCGCCCTTCGTATCAATAGCAGTTGTACATCGACGCAGTGTTTAGTCGTTAATTTGCATATCTCCTGAGGCACAAGTACATTTCGTACGGAGTATCGGATACAATAGACTTACATTAAGTAATTTCTCTGTCTGGCCCACTAAATTGTAAATTGTTCCGTATTCCGTGTAGCGATACACGCTGATTTCTCGATCAATAATGGAAGAGACCGACTGATTAAATTAATGTGGAGCTTGGTATCTGCTGGAGAAGATTCGAACGGAAAATAAACAAAGAAATGGAAATTTTGAAATTTATAATTTAATATGGTAAATGTAAAAATCATAGTTACGGTGAATTTACATGAAACACATTTTTCTCTGTTACACGCTAAATCGTCAGTGACAGAAATATATACACATATATCTGAAAAGCATACAATTTTTTCCCTTTCTTTTTTTTTTTTTTACGTCGTACTAATCATTTATTATTAAAAATTTCTGACTTTATTTCATACAAAATATTGAACAAAAATTTCATAAATACGAACTGATACCGTTCAATTGCTTTCTGTTAATAATAAAAAAATATATAATCGTGTTACCAACCGTGTGTTCGTGATTAACCTCCCTCTCGTGTAATTTAATAAAACAGATAAAATCGAACATTGAAAAGAACCTGCCAATAAAATATTCCACACCGGAACCATAAAAAAATAAAGAGACCTACGCACGATGAAAATTTTATGCTTCGATTGAACGGCTGAATAAACCTCCCCTAAATAACATGAAGAAAGGGAATCGTGAAACTCTGTCATTGAACAGTATTTCACAGCCCTGGAAATGTTTTCAACCCTTCATAATCAGACCGGCGAATCGGTTGACCGCTAATAATCCCATATTAAGGGACACATTATCTCTTGATTTCCATAAAAAGAGCGTGTTTACATAAGGGGAGAGCGATTTTAATTATCTGCAGTTAACATCAGGCTGGGGTGGCCGGTTTTACTGCGGTCTGATACTGCGTCGCACGCACGACGAAAACAGCTGGCCATTTTCGTCGATTTTTCATCGAGCCGCGTTACCAACGCTCGGAATTCCACCGAGGCCAGCCCCACGAATTTCTGTGTGAAAAACTTAATTAGCGACTATCCCACCCCCAAAGACAGCCACTGTTCTCCCTCTCTCCCTCTCTCTCTTTTTCCGTGCGCGTTACACTAGCGTCAGACATCTGCTAACAACGCAACAAAACGACCGTTTATAATCTACGACCAACCCTCCTGGCGTGGCAGAGAGAGGCAGGCAACCAGCCACCTCACCTCCCAACCCTCGACCAAACCACCCCACGCCGCAATTTCTCCCACCGTGCCACGCCACTACTGCGGCATAAATCCCAAGTGGAGAGAATATTACGTCCCGACGACCACGGAGGAACTTTAAACCTTCCCTGGGCCATACTCTCACGCGACTACTACACGCGCGTTTTCAACTATTTCACTGGACTTGCCCAGTATTGGTATATTTTATTCTTCTATTTTCTCTTCTTTCCTTCTTTTTTTTTTTTTTTTTTTTAAGCGCACAGTGGGTTCCAGTGAATTGCGGACACGCAAGTGGACCAAACGACAAAAAAATAGATAATTTAGAAGTTAACTACTGTGTCACGCGATATCCGTGCAACCACATTTTGGAAATTTTCGTCAATTTTCGTGAAGATATATATAAATGCAAGTTTTCACGTGGAATTTATTAAATTATAATTAATTGTAATTTAAATTGAAATTTAATAGATATTTATTAGTCGAGTGATAACCCTCTTTTGTTAGAATAAAAAATCCTAGTTGCAGAGGATCTGGTATCTATACTGAAGCAGTGAGATAATGGCGTTTTAGAGATTTAACGAGTTTAAATCTTCATCACACGCATCGCGTGAAGCCAAATCTAATTTTGTTCGGTCTTCTATCGTTTTAAAACCCTTTTCTTTTATTCCTTTATTCCCCACGCTAATATATTTTCACATTTACTTTACATTCCTTAAATCGCGTGTTTTACTAGCATATCTTCACGTATTTACGCGAAACGATGATTCTTGAACCTTTTCTCGATTTCTGTTGATTCGCCTTCATTCTTTGCTTGAAGTTCAAAATGGGAACAAAGAAGCGACGCGAAAGTATCCGATGTTTGCAGAGGGCCAGATTTATTTCTGTACTCAAAAACAGTGGAAAAAGGAGAGCGTCCAGTTTCAGCATTTCCGAGAAAACGAAAAAAATTTATTTTCCAATGTACATTCAACAACTTCGTACAACTTCTCGTGTATCAAAATAAACTCGGGAAAACTCGGGAAATTTTAGTTTGCAGTGCGATACAGTCAGCTATAACAAGCACTCAAAATTTGTTGAAACCGAGATCGCCCCTTTCTCTCCTTCATTTTATTTTTCGACAAATTCGAATTTGTGTTTTAAAATCAACCAAATTGATTGTCAAGTCAACCAAAATCGAATGATCATGAACGATTTGTTCTCCGACCGAATGATAAAAATACCTGTCTGATATTTGCAAATCGATGTCTTTTTCAAGTTGAATCCACTCATTAATTAGTTTGTTTCACGTGTGTGATTAGATTTAGAGGTAGATGGCTAGGAATGGTATTAAACGGGTGGTATTTCGTGCTTATCGAGTAATCGATAAAGCTCTTGAAAACTGTACTCAAAGACTGAAATGCTGCGTTAAAAGGGAACCTTCGTTTTACTTTGGAAAGTAGATGCTTCATTCATCATTTATTCTACGATATGAAAACCCGTCGTTAGATTAAAATTTTTGAATTTCACTTGCCGAGTTCCTCAAACTTCGTGCCCCTACCCAGCACGAACATTTCCAGAGAGGCACGCGAAGTATTTTTGCAAATCATTCGAGGAATTTATCGTTCGCCTAAAGTCACCCGTTAAATCTCGAATAGTTAACTGAAAGAATAATCGTTCTTAATTGTTTCCATACAATACTTGCTCTGCATTTTAAATGACGAAAATCAAAAATTTCTGCTTGACGAATGAAGCAAATTTCTGCTTAAATTCATAAGAATTTCAATTCTTAGTTCAACGATCCCAATTTTGAATTTCATTGTACCATTTCAATTACAACTGTTCGTAATTATAATTTGCGAAAGTGTAAAAATTAAATTTTGGTCGAAATAACCATAAATTAAAAAAAAAAAATAATAATAACGTACAACTAACTTTCGCATCCAAAAGATCTCACATAGCACTTTGAGTTTAAATATTACAAGCGTAATTTATACTTTATACACGTTTACTCTCATTCTGTAACATTTTCACCTCAAAAGAATTGAAATCCAACACTAAGAATCGCCTCGAGAGGATCGTCGATCTTTTGTCCTGTGAAACAAATTCGAACTATTATTGGAAGCAGAGATCTGAATCTTGTAGGATCAAGAACGAATTCGAAAATTGAAAGTGAAAATACTTGAGTACCTCGAACGCTCAAAGTACCGTCTTCCAATGATTTTCCTCAGACTACTAATGCGAGAAAATTAACGAGCTATTGGCGCGTGTGTTTCGAAGAGGTTCATTTAATATTCAGCCGCGTGATACAGAGACGCGATAGGTGAAAACGCGTAGGATGGCATGATAATTCGCGGGTACAAAGGGTGGCGTCCGGCTCGATGCCATGGAACGGAATTCAAACTCGAAATTCAAAAGCGATGCGACAAATCCTGACCGGCCGTAATTTATCCCTTTTGTGTCTAGATTTGTTTCCAATGAAGACGCATTGTGTAAAAACGTACAATGGCTCCCGGCCAACTTCCCGTCCTGTGTGGTAATTAGCCCCTGACGATTCATTCGGGCTTCATCTTAAAAATTCATCGTTCACTGGCGTCATTTCAGCAGAACGTCATCTGTATCCTGTTACTTCTTCTTTTTATTTATTTCTCTTTCTTTCATTTGCTCAGGTTTACCGTACTTTCTTAAGTGAAAAAAATACAAAGTATTAAAGATGTTATTCGAAAATGATTTTAGAAAACAAGATTCAATCCATCTATTACATCAGCTACTATATTTTGAATATTTCGTATAATTTTATGTGAATTGTGTATCATGTGTTTATATTCAAAAATTTTCAATAAATGTTCGAAAAAATGACACTATATTGACACCGTGAACCCTTACAATCGTTCAAAGGAAAATCCATCTGTAAAAAAGATTGCCAATAATTATATCGACTATCGGTTGGTCACGTTGCTAAGGAAAGGGTTAATCCTACAAGGGTTAATTCCACAGTGAACGAGAATCATCGCGTTTGCTTCCTCATGGCACAGTAATAGAAAATCCAGCAAACTACCATAAGTTAGGAGGTATTAACTAAAATCTATACCGAGGGAGGATCTGCATTCTATGGTAAAGATCGATTAATCAGGCTAGCTAGGTGCGATTTATCTTGCTCTACGCTTTACTCCGCGGAGGAACTAAGATCAGAAAGAACGCAAGCAATTTACCGATTAATCTCTCCGCCGTCGCCGTTACTTTAAATTTCTCGTATTATTTATCGACTTCAGTTTCACCCTTAAATCATCGTGCACAATGCTTGTAACGGCGATTAACCAAGGTAATTGCAACATTTCTGCAAGCTGTTATATATTACAGAGGAGAAATTGGGGAAACCGTTGTTATCCTTCCGTACGTAAGATTTACTGCTGTATATATATTACTTCTCTCTCTTTCTGTCTCTCTTCTCTGAGCAAATGCACTACTGCCGTCTTCACGAGATTCTACCGTTTTTTTAAATATTTTCTTTTTCTTCTGAAAATTATACCTCGTTGTGATAGATGATTTCGTTGGTTGGAATTTTGGAAAATATTTCACGACGTTGATACAAAGTGAAAAATGCGTGTAGATGGTGGATTTTTACGGAAATTCGTATTTTTATAAATATAAATAAATATCGTGTTATCATGAATACTTCATTTTATATATATATATATATATATATATATATATATATATATCATATATATTTTTGCATACTGTGTACTTTCTGCAAATTTCTGAAACTTAATAATTTTCATAATAATTGGACGTTTCATTGTCGAATTAAAATTAAATCACCGTTGAAATTCATCAAAACAGAATGAAATTATTTGCGAAAGTATCTGGAACAATCATTCCTCTCAGCTCTTAACCAATCAAAGTCACATTGACTTTCATTTACGCAGATTAATGAAAATTGGAATTTTCAAAAAATTCAAGGGCCAATGATCCAATTCTTGCATCAACGTTAATCATAATAATCGAAGAGATTAGTCAACGTTTTCGATAAATATTCTAACTACCCGAAGTATTATACATTCGTGACACGACCAATTACCATTCTTTCCGATAACACGCATAAATCAACTTACATAGCCTATTAACATAGCCAAATACTATTAACATTGTGTTATAGATGACAGTAGTTACTAAAATTTAGGGTACTTGATTTTATTTTATATTTTCCTTTCCTCGTGATAGAGATTGATAATAAAATCCAATCGAATAAAAAATTCCAAATTCAATTTCAAATCAACCTCAAAGACTCGATGATAGCAGTTGGGAGGGAAGAGAGATTTGAAGATGAGATAAATTTCTGTAGCATAGTTAAGCGAGTTAAGTCGTGTCACGAAGGTATTTTATTTCACCCCATTAAAATACGACTTTCAAAAAGAAAAAAAGGAAAGGAGAGAAAAAGATATGTATAATACGTGATACGCTGGACCAGGTGCACAAGAGTAATACGACATCGGTCGGGGCGCGTTAACGAGAGCTACGATCTACTTGATCAATACTCTAGAGATATCACTACCTACGCCGGACTACATTATCGTGGAGCCTTTAGCTTTAGTAATTAGCGTGACTCACTGTATTCCCACGCCCAGTAATCACCAGCACCCGCCGTAGGCAGCACCGTGCTCCATGCTTCTATGTGTAAACAGAAAGAAGGAAAGAAAGAAAGTATAAAAAACTGAACCATGCTCTGTAAATGTATCGGCGAGCGAAAATTATCGAAAACGACCCTTCCACCTGGACTCCCATCTTTTCATTGGAACACAATTTGATTTAATTCAGTCTGATGAGGCGAGTGATCAACTATGAGAAACAAAGGTGAAAAGGTGTAAATCGTACGAACAGATTTTTGTTTTTCTATTGGTGATAGAATGTTTTTGAAACGATCTGTTTTATTTTACCCACGTGAATCAATCGTCTGTAAAATACTTGTGTTATTTTTTTAACAGCCAATTAAATTAATATATCAAAATGTTATACATGATCCATGTCCAACAATACTGAGACTAAAGAATTTAATTTACGGAAATGTTTAAAGGAAATACTTAGTCTTGAATATTTAATCTATTTCTGTTGGATGAAAGTCATAGTCTTTAATGTATGATACAAGAGAAGGTTGTTTTATGCTACATCAAAATTCATCAAATTTTGTTGAAAATATTAACAACTAATACTCCCACATATTTTCGACGATACTGTGTACTGTGGGTTAAAATCATTATATAATTCATCACACTTAATGTTTCAAGAACATCCCACAAGTAAAAAAAATTTCTATCCTAAGGTAGTTTTAAACAAACTATCATATTATGCTAAGAATTCTAATCTTCGAAACGCTCTATGAAGTTGATATCATCTATTAAAATTTCTGCACAATGAGTTTCTTATTCATTCTCTTTTACTTTTACCTTTTTGTTATTCAGTGTATTTTATAAAAATTACACAGTGAAAATTGGAGATCATTTCTACCAACCTACCAAAATAGGTTGGTTCACCTATCGCTTCTACGAACTATCAGAAAAATATCATTTCTACTTTCCTCGATCTTCAGTGAATGAATATACAGTGATTACAAAAAATATTCTGAAATACACACTTATTTGATAAAGCCTTTTCTAGTCAGAAAATTCTAGGATTAAATATATTAGACTTTTAGAAATTTTTCAGAACTTTGTGTAATAGTTTATGTAACCACTATATATTTTTAGATTCGTTGCAAATTTCTCCAATATAATTACGATTCTTCACATCTCGCTGAAATACTAACGATATACACATTTAATTTGAAATAAATTTTAAATAACGTCCTTTTAATTGAATTTACTCTGCATACAAGCTCCAATTAAAAATCACAAGTGACTCGAAGAACAAACAAACTATCATTATACAAATTATAGAAACTACACAGCTCCTCCCCCAACGAATGTACATTCACAAAATGTTTCTACACTTTCGCGAATCACCGCATATCAAAAGACACCACAATACAATGCACACATACGAAACTCTGCCAATCGTATCTCCACAATCCAAAAAAATATCTCAAGTATAAATTGCAAGGCAACTCACGGCGAAATGTCCAAACAGTGGTCGACACACGATCGAAAACACATTTTCCAGCGTTTCTTCTCCTCGTGGTCACTGAGTTATCGCGTTCTCGCGCCTCGTAAAAACCCATAATCTGTTGTCGTATACGATCCTCTGGCTTCGACTCGAACCGATATACTGATTCCGCTTTGGATACACTGGCTTTCACGCGCGGTCACCTCAACCATTGAAATCCCACGGAAATGATTTCCCCTTCGACCCTGTCGCAGTTGTAACAACGTGTTGTGATTCGCTGGGACGCGCGAATTGTTTTCCATATATCGAGAAACTAATATAGACGAGGAGTGGCCTTCCTGGAATTTCATTGAACACAACGCGTGTTGTTGTTCATGAAAATGACTCCTCGCGTAGAAAATTTGTTTGCGGAGAGTCGCGAATTTCTTCGAAAGGATTTTTCGTTCGTTCGCTATTGTCCAGAAACGATGTTTCTATTATGTGTGTGATGTTGCTCTTTACTCGTTCAGTGTTCTGCTAATTCTGTATCAGAGTGTCTATTAAACTAATTATAATTATCAATCTAACTTCTATTATCATGCCACTGTATTATGTTGACTAGATTATTGAATAAATTCAGTATTTGTTATCCATTTTAAATAGATCACTGTTGTCTACTAAAATATACAAATTATTAATGTCTTCTAATCGCTTATTTATTGTCTATTTTCAAATTTATTATCTATTTCTAAGTGAAAATAAACAAAAGTAAAATAAAATGCCTTGCTGATTCATTGATTGAAGCGCAGTTAACGCAGTTCATAATTCATTTCGTATTTCGATTAAGTCGTTATGTCGAAACGTGTAACCATAGGAAACAGTAATCGATTGATATTTAAACAATAGCATGTTACCACGTTGGTAAAATCCGCCAATGAAACGCGACTATTTTAGCTGAATTAATCGAATGTTTACGGTCCGGAATTACAATCAGATCATGATCGGATTGGCGAACCATGACTAAACACCACTATTAACTAAGTGATCCATTGAAAATCGAAATGGTTAGCCATTGTGGTAGGATTGTATTGTGAATTTAATGCGTCTGATTACTGAAATATAACGCGGAGAATTTTGAAAAATGGATACAAATACTTATACAAATTCAATTGCAATCTTATTTTATTTACGTTAAGTGTATTTAGTTTATTTGAGAGACATGACTGACCTATTATAGTTAATTGTAGTTAACATTAGAAGGTCGAGTTTTCGAAATATATTCACTTTTATAATTTTATACGTGAAAGTATATAATTTAAAACTTTGAATTTTGAGATTGTGAGAAATTTGTTCAATCCTTCTGAATTTAAGGAGTGTAATTATATCAGTATAGTCTTTGTAGAATTCTCAGAAGAATACTTGTTTTAATTACCACAGAAAAATGAAAAGCTGTATTGTATTAAAAGGCATGTCTGACCATTCACTGACCATTACTACTCATCCATATTTGAATTTAATATAACATATTTGATATTATTTTATTATATAACATTTATACATATGTTTAAGATTATCTATATTCGTAAAATTTTGTTCGATTAAATTTAAATTTCCCCATTTTCCACCTAGGTTATATAATTTTATGAATTTTAAGTCCTTGAAGGATTAACTTATTTGCATTATCATTTTTTGATTTTTCTGGTACTATGCCTTGAAAAATATTCGTACCCACAGTGAACACACGTTTCCATCAGGAAATAATAAACTAACAAGCAGAAAATGATTGGTGGGTACAATAATACACGTTGACGTACATAAATCATTAGATGCGAGAAATGCAATTATCGACTCTGTTATTATAATTGAATATAGTTGTACGCACTAATCACATTGACTCCAGGGTATTTCCCATTTCCAATCTATATTCCCATCAACAGCAATGAATCGCTGATATTTCTCCGCGCACGAATTTAAAAGTGGAATGGATCCATTAATGACCTCGAGCAATAATCAACGATTAATCGCTTTATCGAACCACTTTTAATCCATCTACAGTACGAAAGTAGTATTTCACTTTGAATGAATATAGAATATGAAACACGATAGACACACATTGAAATTAATTTAAAAATTAATTTCAGTGAAAGATCTTCCAAAGATCTTTCAACTGAAAATCGAAGAAACATTTCAGACAAACGGGTAGAAAGTTAAGTCGGCTAACTAGAGTCAAGAAAGTGCCAATATTAACATGAACAGCAAGTTTCCATGCAGTTCGAGACGTTTAATCGTTGACCTACATCCGTCGGAGCCGCGTGTAGCTACAACTAGGAAATAAGTACAACTGTCAACTCGCGCTGTCTTTGATGTTTTATACAACGAGATCGATTCGTCCCTCGGTCGTTTCGCAACGAGCCAGTTTCCATCGCGAAAGTAGCTCGTTCGCCGCAGCTTGGAACAGGAAATTTTCAAATTAATCTCGTTCGCGCGTTTAACGCTTTATTTTTATCCTCTGATCGCGTTTACACCCAGAAAATGGGGAATCGTCGGCGACGAATTCTCGTTGGGAGACTGGCAAAACTTGCCGGAAGTCGTTGAACGGATGATAGAGAAAGGCTGGCTGGATATTTGTACGTGGTGCTTTCGCGTACGCGGAAGTGGGTCAACAATCAACGCGGGCCTTAAGGAGGAAATACCACCTCTGCAATTTACTGATCTCGATGTTCCCATTTCTCATTTACCAGCGTATCCGCTAATTCGTCTATCTCATTTAACTACTTCATTACGCTGACAAATGTTTTGTTAATTCACTGCATAACGCGTGTTTGCGCCCGCCTCGCGAAATCCACGTCGCACTCGACAAGGCAAACAGCGAACTATTCGTTATTGCAAGGTCTCTCTCATTTATTGCGCTTGTGGAGAGGGAAGGAAAAAGATCGTACCCGACGTCTGCTGCTGGCGTTCAAGTGTGAGCCAAGAACAAATTTTCTTCGCTCTCTCATGTAAATGCACTCGTCTTCCGGGCGTGAAAGCGGCTAAGTTTTATTAATTAAGCTGGAAAAACATGACGGCTCGCGAGAGTGTTTGAACACTCATTGCGTGAAGCTTCTACGTCCGCGTTGCACGTGTCGTGGAAGGCATTTTGAAATTTTACCGGTATTAATTACTATTGCTATTATATATATTATAATATAATATAATACTATTATATAATTATTATATATTAATATATATTATACTATATAAGTTATTATATATTACAAACTATTGGTAATTGTATGTTATAAATTATTAGTATTGGTAATAGTAGATTGTGCATTTTTGGAAAATTTAAACAACGTATGCAGGATGATTCACGAAACTGTAACTTCTTTTGATTAAAGTTGGAGGAATTTGGATCGTGTCGAATAAAAAAGACGAGTGGTTGAGGATAAATTACACATTCACGATCAAATTTTTTCTAAATCTTTTGTAGCAATACACGCGCAGTTTTATGATACCGGGCTAATTTTTAAATAGACACTTCTCATTTATTCACACGTATCAAAATATTTCGTTACTGTACCTAGAAAAACGATGGTTAAGAATCGATGAATTTAAAAAAAGATATGTTAACTTCGATTTTCTAGAACTTGTCTTTTGCAACATACGTTTCACAGAATCGAAATATCTTCTGAACTAGTCATTCCTCGATCACGTTACCCAATACTATTTTCACACAAAAACCAAGAAAGTATAACATGTACAAAAGAAAGCGCGAAAAAAATACATAATCAATCTTGAACTATTCTAACGTCATCCAAGTTTTTCAATGAAAAATAAAGAAGAGACAGCTGATTACAGTTGTGTGAATCACTTCGCTACAATGCATAAAAGTGTAGAGAGTATGAAAATTTGTTCTCAAAATCTATTAAAATAAAATGCCCCAGGAGCAATGAAATCTCGGATATTCCCTCCTCGAGTATAATTTCGCGAGTAACGGTCGGTCAAATTTCGTCAGAGATTGACATCGTTAGATTCCATTTTTCGCGCTTCCACCCTCCAATCCGTTCCCAAAGCTTCCCCATGGTGGAAAAGCGTCGTCTCTCCTGTGGTATTTGTAAGAGATCCCAACGGACTGATTATTCCGACCCTAATAAATCCTCCAGTTCGTTTTTCTTCCCCCAGCTCTCGTCGCGACGACGACGAGGACGACGTTCACTATTTTATCCGTTTCTCTTTCTTCCTGCGAAAGTCTGACACCGGAGCTTCAACATGGTCATTAAACCGTGGAAATTACGTTATATCGTCGCGTAACGACCGCACCTCTCTTCAGAAAAGACAATCGAGCTCGAGGAAAGAGACCTGTTAAAAAGTTATGCTATGAATCGTCAACCTCTTCGGTCAGTTTCGCAACTGGTGTAGGTATCTATTAATTATCGATTCTAACACATTCCCGAGAGAGAATTGTTGTGTCAGCTCGTTTGGAACGTTCGCGGTATTTTAGCGATTAGAAGATAATTATTCATTGCTTCCAATGAATTATTATTGTTCTAATGGAGTTTAAAATCAATCCAATTGAATATTACATTGTAATATCCAAATTGAATACTATTATTTTCTGAACGCTGCAAATGCGATACGAGCTACATTAATTCACATCCTTCCATCATTTTTCTCAACTTGATACAATCAACAATCGAAAGAATGAATAGACAAATTTAATAAAATTCTAAATTCATAATGAATTTCTAAACTCATACGAGAATCCGACTCTCACATACAAGTGTTCGCTTTTCATACAACGGTCATGCGTTTTCCAATTTCTGGACTTTTGCAATAAAAATCTCTGAAAACACGACACGAATACACAATCGTGACTAACATATTGCGAAATATTTGGACGACATTTCTCATTATCGAGGGTATCCAAAAAATGCATGCTGCACGAACGTCATGCCACCAACATTTTCCAACAAAAATGTATCGAATCACACGCCATGGACATCTCGTGTTTCATCCGTTCAGCAACTGAATGATCATAATTGCAAAACTCTAGTATCCGTTTATTCACAGCCGCTATTCCGATTGAGACGTTAATCGGGAGATCGATCGATCGCGATCACGGTGGCCGATGGGTTTAAGATAATCAGAATTGAATCGTTGCGCGAGTATGGAAATGCACGCGGCGTATCGCCGTCGGCGGTGTATGTAGGTCGGTAATCAACAGTCTTGAGGAACAGGGCGAGACAACCACCCCCTCCCAACCCTCCCGCAACCCCTCGACGGTAACGAAACCCCGATGCTCGCACTCCTCGTTCACCTTATTCGCCGTTTATCGCCCGCATCACGCTCCTACACCATTTCCATTCCACTTCGCGAGACAATCGATCAACACGGAGATTCATCGGCTGACGCGTTCCGCGTGCAATTGCAAAATGACGGGGGAGGAAATTCTGAAATCGGGGCTTCGTGCTTTGTCACTTCACACGCTGGGCGAAGTGAAACGTTTTTACGAAGGAGAAGACGTACGTAGGTACGAGCGGTGCAAAGAGATCGTTAACGACGGGACGGTGATTGGTTGTCTCGTTCGTTCGTTGCACGATTGTTTTCAATACGGTATTCGAATGTTTTACACGGTCGAATCTCGAACATTCGAAGAGCGCCAGTTCTGAAGGGACGATGTTTCGCACGTTTCATTATCGACGAGAAAGGATCATGAAGTTTACCATGTAATTACCGTTGCAAAAGTGTGTTATCATTGTTATAAATTATTATGATAACTTTTAATTTTAATTCATTGCTTTATTTATTATATTAATTTTAATTTATTACTTTATTCGTAATTTCAATTTTAATTTATTACTTTATTCGTAATTTCAATTTTAATTTACTACTTTATTCATAATTTAAATTTTAATTTAATTTTAATTTATTAATAAATTATTATAATAATGATAATGATAATAAATTTTATATCCATCTGTTATACTATATAATTGTACGTAGATTCAAACATCGTACTTTCGATTTCGTCGACCTCGTGTACATTTCAGAAATTGGTGTGACTTGAACTAACAAACTGATCAGAATCCACGAAATGTCCAAAACGCTCGTTTCTCTATTTTCTTCGTTATGCTCGGAACTGGACAGATATACCAGAGATTGTGACGATAAGTATTTCGAAACTTCGTTCAACGTTCCAACCGATTGATAATTGGTTAAAAGAAAAGAAGAAAAAAAAGAAAAGGAATTCTATTTAACCGAGTACTCCCGACACGTCGTAGGCTCTCATCGATACTTCCTATCGCGAAGTAATTCCATTACACTCGGCTGCGCGCCGCGAGACACTGTATTCGCGGCGAGCGTGAATTAAGAATGATTTACAAGGCGAGCGTGCATTACGTCGCCGGTAATCGTGCTATAAATTCGCGGCACGAGCGGCCGCGTATTTTATGCAACAATGAGCCCCGGCTGCGGAGATGGGGATTAATTTAAAGCATTGATACAGCCGTGAATAATAAGGAAGCGAAAGCGAACGATAAAAGGAGGCGAGCAGGCGGATAAGAGGCGTGGCAGGCTGTTCTAACGGAAGAGCAACGCGAGTCGCTCGTAAAACGCCGACCTCCGAACTGCCAGCGAAATTTTCATAAACGACCGTGTCGAAATTAAATACCGCGGAAAAAAAGGTATCTGTTGCTCCGTTTATTAATAAATTTCTAGATCCTTATTCCCTTCTTCCATTCTTCAATCTTTTCGTCCTTAAATTTTTTTTTTTTTTTTTTTGAGGTGATTTAACAGACGGGGAACATGCCTTTTGAAAAATCTGGGATTTAAATGTTTCGAAAGTTTCGAATTTTATGTTATCATTATTTGAATCTTATATTGTCTTGTGTCGTTTTAATTGTCGCACTGTGAATACAATATTCAAATATTCAATTTTACAGATATAAATACAGATCTGTTCCAATTAAATTTTGCATACTTCCGCTGAATGCATAAATTATTGCAAGGCAGTGTCTCCAAAAATACTTGACTAAATAAATGAATCAAATTTTAGATTCCGTTTCGTCGCTTTATCGTTTCAGCAAAATTGATTAACAACAATCTGCCGTTGTAAAATAGTCATTGAATTATAGAATTACAACTAAAAGTTCGTTCTGAATGATCTGACTGTCATTCGCGTGCTATTGCTGCTAGCAAAAATTAAAATACACACATATACGACGTATGACGTGCATCAAATAATGAAAAAAACGTTTCTCTTCTCTTTCATTTATTATTGAAGAAGAAGAATAAAATTGAGGAAAAAAAAACACGCGAATGTCAGAGAATGTGCTCTTTAACGCTCAACGTAGCGTTACTTGAAAAGAGAATTTTCGCGAATCTTTTCCTTTTTCTTATTCATTGTCTCCCTTCCAAGTACTCCGCGAAATTCTTCAATTTTGATGATACAAAGACGTTCACGCGGAATTCTATCCCATTTTATTTTATTGCATTTCTCCATTCCACTTTTCACCCTCCCCGCCCCGTAAAGTATTGAAGAATACGCCTTTGAGCGTCTCCATTTCGATAAAATATTTTACGCCTCGAAAAAGCGAATTCTTTGTCTTTCGTTCGACAAAAGTGCCATTCTCCTTCTCCTTCTCCTACCGTTTTACAACAATCGAGACTGTGACATCGTACCTTACTAAAAAAAAAAAAAGAATACATCAAAAGGCGTTCGCCAATTACCAAGGAAAATACAATTTTCGACATGAATGAAGCAGTGAGTTTGCTTGGAGCGTTGCAGTTGTTTAAATTAAACATTATTTTGCAAGATCACTTGGCGCGCCGTCGTTGAAAGCTCGAATGAAAACTCGTTCGCGAGTATGAAGTTAAGGGCACGTTTAAATGCACGAGCTGCAGCACGAGCTTCGGGAACAACGTTTTTGCTTTCGTAAACGGACGAGATACACGCGATCGCAAAGTTTGAAACGAATGTACGATTGTTTAACAATTACGCCTGAAGATAATGGAAGAAGAACAGACTATTAACTGGGAAGAAGGTCAAAAGCTACGACACGGAATATTCAAGAGAAAAAAATTCTTTAAACGATGTGTCATGATCGTCTCGTAAATCCCTCTGGTAGGACGAAGAACTGTTATTGTTAAGAAATAAAGAAGTATATTGCATTTTGAATATTGTATAATGAATTATTGTTCAATTACGAGTCAACTGATCTTGGTTACGTATTTTTGCAAAATAATGGCATACTATCGACAGTATGGGTACCATAGTTATGTCTCCTATAGTGACGTTCTGTAAATTGTATAACAATTAATCAAGAGTTATTTTGCGTGAAATTGAAGGAACAAGCATGCTCCATTTTCGTAATCCTGCCAGTTCATAAATATATCATCGTCTTATTTAAAGAGAGTAATTAGTGAAATTACATTAATAAATGAAATAAAAAAATCACGTTGATAATAAAATACGAAATAATGAAAGAACATTTTATATTATAAAATATAATTGTATGAATTTAACGAAATACGTTGTTATACTTTACACAATTCTGCCAAATTCAACGAGAAAGAGAAATTTTGATCTACAAAAGAGAAGTGCACATGTTCTAACGCAAAATTACAGTAAATATTTCGAAGCTAATATTATCCGAGATTATACGTTTCAATTCATATCGCTCTCCGAAATCTTGAAGCTCTTGTTACACTTCTACGTATTCATCCGTTATCACAATGTGTTTTACAACTTTTAATCTCTCTGTTTCATTCGCTGCGAACCCTCTATTAAGTTTGCCAATCCTCTATCGATGTAACTACTGTTAATTTTAACGATCGACACTCCATCGTTGCACAGCGAGTTGAACGAAACGGAAACAAATTGTAATTCACTCACTCCCGAGTTGATTATTTAAGTGCAAACAAGCGAAACACACCTTACGATTTTTGTAAAATGAAGTTACGAAAAGGGAAAGTAGCGTTAATTAAATTCGTTGAATTAAGCTGCGTACTTCATAAAGCGAGAACTTGTAGACGTAATTTGTACGTAAAATTATTAAAATGCAGAATAATTGCCTGACGTTCGAATAAATTAAAAATTAAATTAATCAAATTGCCCGGGTGAATTAAAAATTCTAAGATTAAATTAATTCAATCCTAAATTGCAGTCATCGATAGACCACGCATGACGATTCAATTGAAGCAAATTTTAGAAATTTAAGTTGTGCAAATTAGGAAAAATAAGAAATTTAAGAAACTGAAAAATGAGAGGAGAAAGAAAAGAGCTATGACACTTTTATTATCAAAACAAACTCATCAGACGTGCATTCAAATAAAATCAAACCCTCTGCAACTCTATCATGAAAAAAGCTGGACCTTCTTTTTCAAGAATCATTCGTGCATCGTGGAACATGATTAAAAATTCGTTGCCAAAGATAAAAATTCGAAGTTTGTTCAAACATATTGCAACGAGCCTATTTCAGGACGAAAACAAACGTCCGACAAAGTGAAACGCGTCGATTTGGAAGCATTCGACAACGTTAGCACGAATGTAAGTGCACCGTGAGCCACGGAGTTTTACTTCGCATAGTAAATCGCAATTAAAGTAAATCCCGGACGATGCTCGTCTGCGGAGAAACATGAAATTTCTCGTCTGGCGGGACGGCCGACCTTTTAAATTTGTCGGAACGTGATCCTGCATTCCTCCGAGGTTTTTCACAGAGCAGAGGAAAAAACTGCGTGTCTTTTGAGCGACTCGCGAGCGTGAATTAAATCGGCCGTAATCTCTGCTAAGTGGTGATTAAATCGCCGGTGTTTATTTAAATTTCGCGGAATTTGCGAACTGCGAGAATCTAAATAGAACTTCCAACACGTTGAATACTGTAGCGAGTATTTTGCCATCCTACGTTAAATGTAATATCTGTAAGAAAATACGTTTCTCCGTGCTTCAGTTTTAATCGAATAATTAACTTGCGTATTTAAATTTTATATAAAAATACCCACAGTCTTGGTCAGAAACATTTCACTTTAGGTTTGTTTAACTTTCGAAAAATGATTCACTTGAACACTGATTTTTAAGGAAGTCACTGTTTGAATTTTGAAAGATAAATAAAAAATATATTAAAAAATAATCAGGTTCAGCATTGATGTTTTATTATTAAAAATTTAATATCATAACGGTATTTAATAGAGATATAAAGACAGACATATTGTCACGTGACTAATGATTGAATGATAACCTGAGAACAGCGTATTTTTATTATTTTATCGATATCTATTAAAATACACACTGTTTCTGATAAATTTTTAATTCAATACAAGAACGACTGCAGTAAATTTAATTTTGATACGAAAAAAAAATAATCTTGTATCACGACGTAAGAATTACAAACTTTAAGCTATACTTTTTAACAAAACAATTACTATTGGAAAGAGAGAGATATTTTAATATTTTTAATAATTAATTTTATGCCATATGTCAGACACATCTACCTTAGTCAATCTAGACAAATCGTATAAAAAGTCGAGAAGAATAAGAACAGAAAATCGAATTCAGTTCGAAGAAGCAAGAATGAATAAATAAGTATCGATCGTATTAATCATTCATTCCTCTTTACAATTCAGCTCAGTTCCCAATTGAATTCCACGCCGAGAAATTTTAATAATTCATTCTCAATTAGCGACACTTTCGATGAAACGAAGATCGACAAAGCAAACGCCTGCATCATCGCTGAAAAGAACGATTTGCTCGGATTAGACTCTGTTCGAAAGTCTCCTGGCGAGGCTATTATGTTCTTTTGAAATCACGCTCTTTATCTTCTCACGAAATTCTCCCGAAAATTTATACCGTGAATTTTATCGCCGCGCGATAGGAACACGCTCGTGATATTTTATCGTTCTTCAATGAATAAAACACCCTATGCTTCATGCGGTTAATAGCGTGCGCGGCAAAAGTCAAAGTTCACTGGGAATATCGTAGAACGAAATTATTATTCTCGACGTGGTTCAACGATTAAAGGTAAAACGAAATTCTCTCTCTCTCTCTCTCTCTCTCTCTCTGTCGATATTTCATTACACACACGTTATATACAAGTCTCCTTTGGCGAACGATGTCATTGCTATTAACTTTTCTAATTTCCTTTTTATCGCGACGCAAATAAATAGATTAAAATGAAACGGAGATTAATTTCCTTTTTATTGAATCTGAATTATTCAGCAGTATTATGCAGCATGTGTATGAAATAATATTAAGAGGATCCGAAAGTAATTACAAAAAGAGATGTCGGGTATATTATCAAATTTTTTAGTCCATAAATTCTGTACCTTCGGACTGTTCATTTTCTGCTATGACCCTCCTTAATATAAAAACTTTAAATTTTAATGTATGTTTATTACTACAGTTTCAAGTTTTAACATTTATTTTTATTTTATCGTATTTTCTCTGCAATTAATTCGAAAAGAAAATATGAAACCAATTTAGTTTCGCCATAAGTTGCACATAATATTTAGAGTACTATAAAAATTGATTGAACAGTACTTATTCAGTAAATCAGAAACAAAGTCTACCTATACTCAACGCAATTGAACTTTAAGTAATTTCCACTACAGAGTAAATAAAATTTGAAATTTGAAATTCACAGTTGAAAATTTGTATTACTTTCTATACTTTTTTATATTCTTATAATCTTCTCGTACTATTCTGTGTAATATCATTTACGCGACTAAATCTAAAATAACAAAAATCCAGCAGAAATTACTTTGAACGAAACGCACGATGAAAATTACTCGATTGAAAATATATCCAGAGGGACAAGACTGTCAAATTTTATTCGAAACAGAAAAACAAAAAAAAAAAAAAAAACAAAAATACAGAGAAAAAAGAGAAAACGAAATTTCATACGTACCGAGCAAAATAATTAAAATTTTTCGACCGTTGTGTGGCGGACATCCGCGAGTTACGAGGCAACGAGGCGGTGATCGATATCGTTTTTAGGAGAGCTCGAGTTGGCACGGCATTAACGGATTAACAGCGCGGAAAGTGTAGCGGTGTAAAAGGCTGATTGCGAAAAGAGGTCGTGTCGGTATCGCAATTAATTGGATTGTATGCGCGAGTTGTTCCGTCAGTTCTGGGCGAAACACGAAATATTTCCGCGATACCGGACTCGTTTGATAATAAATCATACACCTTCATTGTTCGGCGAAAAATTCTATTATTAAAATATTCGACGTGCAAAACACTGTTATCGAAACGTGCATACGTTAAACGCGATCGCGCGCGTTTCACCATTCCGCGTGTTCTATGCTCGCGTAATTGTAGACGCTGTCATTGTCGAACGTTGCAAAATTGTAACAACTGCTTTTCAAATATATTCATTTAATTTACAATACACGTGAATATCTTAAACGACGCTTCGTATTTTACGTGCTTTAACAATGCACGGAAAGAAGGAGGAAATAAAATTGCACGATTTGATATGAATCTCCCAGTCTGTGCATGTGCGTGTGTTTTTAGTTTTACAATTGCTTGGAATTTTCTATTGAAGTTTCTCTGATTCTAACTTTAATCATTTCTATACTATTTTCTATAATCTTATTTTCGCAAGCTCGAGTAATGAAACTCGTTCGGTTGATTCTAAGAAAACGTGAACATTTCTTAATTATTAACGTACTTTATTAAGTTGAACTTAATTCTCAATTGAGGCAGTGTTCGCAAACATGATTTGGATAATTATATGGACGGTTTTAACTGGGCAGAATCATCTGTGATTATATGTATCTGTATTAGTTTATTAATAATAGTTTATTAATAACACTGCTACAACAATTAATTATTATCAATTGATTGAATTACAGCCAATTAGTTATCCAAACATTCAGACACTGCTTGCAGTAATAAAGTGCCCGTGTATTCGATATAATCCGTTAGAATATATCATCACATCTACAACAATTGTAATAATTTGTGCAAACGATTGAAAGAATTTTACGAATTCTTTTGAAAGCATAAAAATTGAAGAATTTTTTAATTCAATTATGAAATAATAATTGTACTTTTACTCTGTTTTTATTTAACAGTGAAACTATGAAAAAAAAAAAGAATATTCAAATATTAGACGACTTTAAAATTTCATTTTGCTCATCAAAAAGATAAAAAATCTCTGGAAATATCTTCTTTAGAATTGCAAAATATTCACCTTCTTTATAATCTTTATTTTTAAGAAATATGTATGTCTTTATAATCGTCTCTTCCGATTTACTTCTTCTTCATTTCGTCATTTTCACCTTTAAAGTATATACTTTATCTTCGAAAATATTTAGATTACTCGGTAATATAATCGAAACTTAAGAAACCCCTCATGTCACGCTGTATCTCTATCACCATAATCCCTATTATACTTCTATATAGTACAACTGTCTAAGTTTCTACAATTTCAACTTCGCGTTGTCCTATCGGCGTTACCCGAAAAATGGATCGTACTCCGAACTGGCACAAAAGCTTCGCTCGACGAAGATCAAGATCGAAACAGCGCGACGGACGACCTGGCGACCTGTCCGTCCGTTTCCGGAAACGAGAATATATGTGCGCGCGCACAGCAAACGACAACAGCAACGATGCTTCTGCATGTAAAACAACTCACCTTTCTCACAATAGGCGCCCTCATAATCGCCGGACCGGCACTCGCAGATGGGTCCGCTGTCGGTGGAAATGCAGATTCCACCGTGTTGGCAGGGATCGCGCGTTTCACAGGCATCCGTCGTATTAGTTGTCATCATGTTGCGTAAACTCTGCAGACAGACAATGGAAAGTAACGTTAAACGTATCTGGCGGGCTGTCGACGTCGCGCTCGATGAGAAATCGTCCCTTTCTCTTTTCGTCAAGAGGAAAACACGCGGCGAAAAGAAGAAAGAGGGAATCAATTCTCGAAAGAGTCGTTTCCCGTTGCGTTTTCGTTTCTCTTTCGAGAGACTGCAATTTCTTTCAATGAGAATCCGTCGTTGTTTCCTTCAAGAGGTTGAAGCTATTTCAGTGAGAAAATGTTGTAATTTAGTAGCAGCCAATTTTGATGTTCAACCGTTCGATTATGGAAGAGAATTTGCAGAATCGTAACTATCCACTTGTTGATATCTTTCCTCCGTAATCTGGGCATTACATCTTTCACGTACTTTGAAGAATTTATGTTTCCTTCGCGTCGTTCGTTGTATCAAATTTCAAGAATTCGATAGATACGACCTGTGAAATATTCAAATATAACGATATAACGTTATAACGACTTTAGTTTAAAACAAATGCAAAAGAAATCGACATAATCTGGTTATTAATTTATTGAAAAATTCGATTCCAACGAGACCAAAAACGGTTGTTTGCCAACGACATGGTTCGCGCGAAAAATCCATCCAAAATCATCCCCAACAGGATACTGCGAAGCTATCGCGTTTCAAATCGCGTAACAGTAACACGTCCGAAAGAACGAAACATTTCGCGATCGGAATTGCCATGGTTTCCAGCGAAGCCTCCTCCATCGCGATTCTTCGTCATCGCCGAGATGGCCACGGGCCAACAACGAAACGATCGACGCGGTTCAACGTAACGTAATGGACTAAGCCAACGCGGTTGACCCCATAACCTAATACGTGTGTTCCGCTTCCCGGTCTTTTGGGAAACGCTAGAAATCGTTGGCTTCATCCTGGGAAACCGGTTCGTTGGAAACATCACGGCTTCGCGAGAAGTGTTTGAAAAAAAAAAAAAAAGATAAAAAGATAAAAAGGGGAGCGAGGAAAATATGTACATATGTAGGAAGAAAGGAAAGAAGACGTAATACTGGCGACGACCAGCATCCGGGTTAATTGAAGCGTGTTTCGTTGCAGGTTTTCTCTTGCAAGGTGGTTGTCTCCGCGGCACTTGCACATTCCCCTTTTTTATCTGTGGAAATTCTACAAGCGCGAGAACGACGCGATTTTACCAGTTGAACACGCGCGCCGGACATCGTTGGCCACAGTGGTTCGCGCCTCAGGACACTCGTGAGAAATGGCCAAAGACGGATGTACCCGAATGGGAACGCTCCTGATTTCCTTTTTTTCCTTTGTTTCGACTTGGACTTTTATTGCGATCGATAACGTGACGCTGCGATATATGTACACTGCTCAGAAAAATTAGGGGACATTTCGAAGTGAATATGAAATAAAAAAAATCAAATGCTTCCTTCTTTTTATCGCTTCATATTCATTTTGAACTATCCCCTTATTTTTGTGAGTAATGTAGTACTATAGTAGCACGTTGCAGTTTCTCATCCACATTGCAGTCGATTTATTATTATTACAAGGATTATTTTACTAGCATTCCTCTTTTAAAGTTCCATTTTTGAAATTACATTCCCGAGAATATAAACTCGAAATCCGCAATATAATTGCAACAATATCGTAACAAGTCTTCCATTTGAAGATTTAAAATATTTTTAACGATTAAAGAGAAAAAAGTTCGTAGAGGGTAAATCTTCGTCAGGATTTTTACAAAATTACACAAAATCTGTATCTATAAAGGGACTACGAGCGTTCGTGAAATATATTTTACGGCATCGTCGCTTCGTATATTTTGCAAAATTTACGAAACTGAGAGAGATGCCGCGAGATGAGTAATTTCATTTCATCGTGGAACAAAGGAGGGGATCGCGGGCATCGCGAACGCGGATGGAAACGTTTCGTTTCTTTCGGGCTCTGCGGTGCTCGTTGCAGTTGTCTCGGAGTAAATAAGTTCGCCGCCGCCAGATTTCGTGGTAGTTTATTAATTCAATTATACTTCTCCCAAGGCGCTCAGTTAGCGGATCACGTAGAGCCACTTGTATCAGCTGACGGTGTAACCGTGTTTCAAGACTATTGCGGATTCAGGACGCGGGCCAGAGTCGTGCGGCGAGAAACGATACCGGAGGAGTGAGGGGAGAGCACAAAATCAAATTTCAGTTTCCGGTCTGTAATGGCTGTTGCAACGTTCGCATCAGCTGTAATCGTCTCTCGTTGCAATTGACTTTCCCCACGATATGGCATTACACTCTTCTTAACGGAACAAATTTTCCTATGATACAACAAGCAATTGTCCTTCGCCACTATCCTGAATCTTTGACGTACCATTTGTACAGTTTTTTTTCTTCTCTTTTTTTCATTTCTTTGCACTTCGACGATGTTTCGTGTTGTGTGTTTTATCATTCTGAACATGTGGCACACGTGAACTAAATTTTTAGAATTTTTTAAACTGTCGAATCGTTTCTCTTTTCTTTTTTTTTTTTTTTTATTTTTTGCAGACGAAAATCGATTCGCAATTAATTGTTCTCGATTCGAGTTACGTGAATATTTTGAACGATTCAATGTCTATGGTAATTCGAGTAATATCTGAATTTCCGTTACTAGTGCCAAGAATATTAACGCCGATGTGCATAATAGAATACTTGTTACAGTAATCGGTATTAGAATCAATAATGGAATGTTATTTGCGAGTTATTGAAATTCATGAATTGTCAGTAATAAAATGAGAATATATGAAATATGAATACGTGCAGTAATATATATTCTCTTTAACGACACGACAGTCAATTAACTTTCTTTTCCTCTATTTTATGTAGTTTCGTGAAGATTTCTTTGAAGTTATATTCGTTACCTAGGATTGTTTCTCAGAAAGAGAATAAAATTCCCTCGTTAACATCACGTGGACTATGTTTGTGCAAAGTTACGAATCTTCTTTCAATTTTCCAGTTGCCGAATTTCCCATGTTAATTACTATTCTTAGTCATCTAGAATTATTTGAGAGTTACTAAAAACAACAGATGATATAATGTAATGATACTACGTGAGAGATACTAGAAGCAATAGAAGGGAATTATAATGAGATAAAGTAAAATAAAAAAAGATTAAATGAAACGAAATAAAATAAAATAAAGCGAAACTGATCTATAGCTCTGAGAAAATTGTGACATAAGCTAACGACACTACTTGAGAATTACTAAAACCAACGAAAGAGAATTCGAGTGAGATAAAGTAAAATAAAATTAAGAAAAAATTGATCGATAGCTGAGTCACCTTCTGAGAAAGTTGTGATACAATCTAAAACGACACTATTTGAAAGTTATTGGAAACAACGAAAGGGAATTAGAATGAGATGGAATAAAACGAAATAAAGTAATAAAATAAAGCGAAACTGATGTATAACTCAGTTCTCTTCTGAGAACGTTGTGATATCGGTGTTCACTTCTCCATTCGATGGCCGCAGCGAGGCTCTATTTCACAGTAATTTCCTTAGCGATCCGCGGGGGGAACATTAGCAATTGGCGCAGTATCGGCTTCCAGGGCCGAATACGAGACATCGTATTCGAAACACGGGGCGAGACAGTGGTACGCGACGCAACGTAAGAAAATGTTCGAGACGGAAAGGGGGTGGCAGATGCCCCGTGTGGGGATGCCCGGATTCTACTCACGTCAGTATAATCAATAGCGACCGTTCTATGGGAATGTATATTCGCGCGCGAGAAGTGTCGTGTAACGCGTGCGTTACTGTTACTCCTCCCTCGTGCAAAATCGTCCCCTTTCCCCTCTTTGTCTGTGCCTCTGACAGATACAAACAACGTCCACGAAGACGCGTTTCCTGTTTGTTCGCGGCGTCGCGCTGGAAACCGCGATGAAAATTCGCCAAACAATATTTTACGTCCCGACAAATCGTCCTTTCTGCAATTCGCCGGGGGATACTTGGTTTTTAAATTGAAAATCCGTGTACAGGGGAATATCGGGCCATGTTCGTGAACACGCTTTGTTTTCCCAGAAATAAAGCATTTCCACCGGTTTCCTTCGAAACGTCGTTCGCGTGTGCTCGTCGACTATTTTCCGAGGTACTAAGTAATTTCTATTCTCGTCACTTCCGAATTGTGAATCTCTTTGAAGTTCTTTGGAGGATCTAGGAAACGTTCATCGTTCTGGAGAATTTGACGTTTAGATGCTTTTCTTTTTAAAATACCTTAGAAGAAAGTTGTTTCGATTAAGAAAGTTAAAATAATAGCAAAGTACAGACGTTAGAAAAATTTATGGAACTTCGCAAGTAGTTTTAAAAGTTTCTGTGTAACAGTGTGTAAAATAGTATATGAAATTAGTGCATGTAATATGTAACATCATTAATACAGAGAATTCTAATATTCCTACTACAATTTTTTTAAAATGAAAATAAAAGTGTAACAGTATATCGAAGATTATACTGCTATTTTCATTCGTGAAGGTATCATTTAATTTCGTCGAATAGAATCTGTCATGCATTGAATAATTTCATTATAATTATTTAAGAAGCACGTTATCCGATATTTTTAATTTCATCTTGTTACGTACAAAGAAGTTACCTAAAAAATTACGTTCCTTCGGAACCACCTTAGAAGCGTATCCTAAAATTTTCCACGCGAGAATGCATCACAATTATTAACGTGTGCAATTATGAACGAGCACGTGTAAGCTATGCGGAGAATTACGGTTACTCGATTACGCATTAAGAAATTCCAGCTGGGCGGAAAGTGCATCGTTTTCGCAAAGTATGCGCCGCATAGTTACATAAGTATGCCTTCTGCTGCATCGAACATATCTATCTCGTAGCTCGAACACGTCAAAGTATTTGCCGCACGACCGAATAAAATTCGTATCTCGCCGTGTTATTGAGGAACGCGTCAAAAATACAATTTTTAGGAAAGCATCGAAGCCAGACGATAAAAACGACTCGGAAACTGACTTTCTTTACCGATACACAGAATATTCTCCTACGAAATACGTAATGTATGAATATTTATTAACAGAGACTGACTATTACAGATATTTATACTGTACATGTAACATGGTTCAATATTAAATAAAAGGCTGATCCATTAGGGTCTTTTTACAATATTCAATATTCAATGTTAAATGGAACCTTGACAATGCATTTGTACGTTTTCATTATTGTTGAATCAAATTAAATTACAGATTTTTACACGTACGTAAAATGTCCAAAGTACAATACTGATTGTAACGTTTAATAGATAAAATAGATAAATGCTCATTTAAGTATTTAAAAGAATTCGAATTTATGTAAATTTACAATTCAGCGATTCTTATCCAGCAGACTGTTATTTACGAGATGAAATCATCTCACAATTTAATCCTTAAAAAGAATTCGAAACAATTATGAAACAAACTTGAACGAACATAAAAATAAGAGTTATTGCTTAAAGAAAAATTTGCAAATATCTATTAACAAAACAAATGAGAAATTCCCAATTTCCAAAGCGGCGACGAGTTCAGCAACGTAGAGGGTTACGCTGGAACAACATTTATCGGGAACACAGCGAGTAACAGCGAACCTAATTTCGGCGGAGTCAAGCTCATTCCCGATCCAACGTACAATGCTTCTTTGTCGCGACGTGCAGTCTCAATTATTCGCGAGGAACACGAGACGAGATTGTGCGACGACTTCGCGTGGTGCACGTCGGTCGCGAAGTGAAAGTGGAATAATTCGACTTTAGGCATATGTAAGGAGGGCGGGGGGGTTTTCATAAAACCAGGCTCTAACTAACGGCGAGCAAAGAAGAACCGTAAGCGCCGTTCAGTTTGTTCATTTCCCTCGAAACGTCTCCTCTTCCTTGGCCTTGTTTCAACCCCTTCTCGCGTTTCGCGAGATACGCGTTTCTGGTGCTTTCTTATGTCTTAAAATCATTCTTTCACGCTGAGAATTTACGTAGTCAATAGTGAAGATAATCGAATAATTCTAGATTTTATGGATATATATTATTGGTGTCACTCGAAACCCTGCCGTAAAACTATGAATTTCTTGGTCGAGTTTGAAACAAATATTTGAAAAATTGAAACACACGGATGGGGGGGTTGCAAGATATTTCATGCGAGGTATATATTTCGCAAAAATCGTAGAAGATAATTGAAAAAGTAGAATCCAAGAAATTTGCAACAGCTTATAAATTTACTTGATATCTTACTCTATCTTAATATCTTTGTTCATGATCTAATCAAATCAACCCGCACAATTGTGAGTACTTCAATTTCTTAAAATTTAAAACGTAAAATTGTAAAATCCACATGGAATCGTAATCGGCAGTGTCAGCAATAGATTTCAGAGATCAAAGGAAATTAATAAAAACAAACTGTGCAACATACAAAACGCAAAAGTAAAAATATAAATTAATGTAGCGAACGAATAACGATATAAAAATCATACTAATATTAAATTGTAAAGCTATAACGTAGTAACATAAAATAATAATAATAGTAATAGTTAAACACAGTACAAATTGTTGAAATAAATCGCATATTAAAAAAGTATCGCGAATAAATGATCAACCGGAGGAAGGAACCGTGCATCTTTAGTAAAGAGCGTAGGAAGTAGCGATAACCGGAAGGAATTTGAATAAATTAAGGACGCGTCGACGCGTTAAGAACGGTGACAACGCATTTGCATAACGCGTTGAATAGCAACGTAACGCGAATTAACTACATGTAATGAGAATCTCACCTTAATGAGACGGGGGTTCATTAAAATGGCAATTCATGTGTATGCTGGGAATTGAACCTACATTCTGCGTGGAATGTGGAAATTCCACTCAAAGGGTCAGATATCTTATTTGCTTGAGATATACATTATCGGTATCGTTTTAATACCGATTCGTTCATATAGCAACCATATTCATAATAATATTTATTAGATGCCTGACTTGAATTCAGGTGTTTCTTTACGAATCAAACTCTCAATTTCTCAGTTGGAATTTAACATGTGTCTCAATATATAAATATGTAAATGTGACTAAAGCGTTCAAAATATAGATAGATATACGTATATTAATTATAACATTTTTCCAAATGAAAGTTGACATTAATTTTAACAACAATAGGACAAAGTTGTTTATGTTTTTAGTGATTCTGTAAATAATAAGTTTGAACCTTTATTTCAATACATGGAAATTTTATACCTCGCAAATGTGAAAACTAGAAAAACTAATTTCCAGAAGTGGACGAATAATTTTCCATCGTGGTGAATTCCAACATTTTTAGAGCACCGCTTTATTCTTTCTTCAATCAAATAGTCGGAAGAAACAGCAGTTTCCAGAGTGAAACTTTTAAACTCCAATCTTCCAGACGAGAAGGAAAAATGTACAATACTAACTGGAAAAAGACTCATTTGAGAATGCTGCTTTAACAATTCTTTCGACGCGGTTATAATTTAACGACTTCTTATCCAAGAAAAGATATTACGGAGAAGATTTGTGCGAAGGAAGCGTGGAATATTAAATATTGGATCGAGTAGTCTAAATTTCTATCGTATCGAAAAATCATTTTGATGCGCGATTAATTAACATTCAAGTCCATTGCTTGGCAAAAGAGTAATATCGAGATTAAAAGTACAAATTCCAAAAAATAAAAATCAAATAATATTACTGATACCAAGATTAAAAATATAAATTTCAAAAAATAGAAATTAAATAATATTACTGATATCAAGACTAAAAGTATAAATTTCAAAAAATAAAAACTAAATAATATTACTGATATCAAGACTGAAAGTATAAATTTCAAAAAATAAAAATTAAACAACATGAAAATTAAGAATTTGGAGAATATTAAAATTTGCTTACGCAACGGCCAAGTTTCCACAAAATTAATTTCCAAAGCTATTAAATTAAAATCCACAATCTCCTCAATTAACTTTCCAAGTTAACAGAAAAAGTTCCCTCAAAGTTATCAAATTTTCTAGAATTACAAGCCGTCGAGAATCCTCAGAAAGAAAAAGAAAAAAAAAAAAATCAAACACTCCGGTAGCTCAAATCCGATACAATTCCACCGGCATCCTAAACAAACACTGTCTACCGAAGATCACGTCTCGATCGCATCCAACGAGTGCAAATTTGCCACTGTATTCGACGCGAAGAACTAAATCGCGCAATGCAAATCCTGGGCAGTCCCGGTTATTTGCTCGTCGATTTCTTGTCGGGCGAACGTTGGAATCACAACGGGGATATCCGGTTATCATCCGGTGGCAATGTCTGGGGGATAATTGCGAGGTGTCCCAGGTAGACCGGAACCGCGGTGTTCGATCCTGCGTCGCAGGAGCCACGACCCACCACGGATCGTGACTGTCAGACGAATTTTGTTACACGAGGACAGAGAACGGCGTCGACGACGGTGTCCCGTTGGAAACGAGCTGCCGCCGCTCGGTACAACAGAAATTGGATAGAAACTCTCGCGAAGAGAGGCGAGAATATATATATATATATATATTGTAAACTCCGTGACAAGTCTCGAAATCGGTTGCGCAGTCTACAAACTTTCGTCATATCCCGTATGCGAATCGGGCATCGTCTGTAGCTGTTGAGGAAGAGGGTGCCGGGGAAGAGTTGCTGGCGCAGGATTTACGGGTGCCTCGTTTCTGCTACGTGACGATAAGTGTGCCTAACATTAAGCCCATAAATTCTGAACAGCTATCTAGCTGCGTTGGGACAAAGCGCGGGCGTCGTGGCATTTTTGCCACCGGCTCGATTTGTTGATCGATCGAAGTTCTTCGCGTACCTCGTTTGTCAACTGCGATCGAATACGCCTACTTTTCACATTTTTCTTCCCTGTATTGCAGCGATCGGTGATTGAAGTTGTTGAAATACGAGCGAATGATCCTGTTTTCCTTTCTTGTTTGTAATAAAGAAATGGTTTAATTTCGGAAATGAATCACTGTTGGATTAATAAATATAATTGATCGTCTCTGCGGTTTCACTGATGACTTTATGTTTGAGATATGATGGAGAGGTTCGTTGCTAAATGAAATTAGTCATCAGAAGAATATCCTATACAAAATTACTCGTGCATTCCTACGTAGTGTATCCAGAAATTTCGTAAATTGAAACTCGGAAAGAAGATGGTGTCGCACCTTGCCAATTTACAATCATTAACGTCAACTCGTTCTCAAACCAAGTGAAACCTCGTTTAATTCACCAAGTGAAAAAAATCGGCAGAAAATCTAATTAATCGGTCCAAGGGCTCCTCGAAATCCGTCGCCGTTTGAATTATTATTCAACGGCCAAGGAATCGCTGAGACTTAATTAAAACGATCGTAAATGAAAGAGCATAGAGAGCACAGTTACCGACCCGCGGTACAGCAGTATTCAGCCTGCAAAACCGATGTCAGGATAAACTGAGAAGACGTTCGACGCGTACACGTTTGAAACTTAACAGTTTCGCGGGGAACGTCCGCTAAACACCGAGCAACTTTCGTCATATTCTCATCCCCGGAGCGAAGGATCGCAGGGGGCATACGGATTTGACGTATGCGCTTTACGTGACGACATGTCTGATAACGCGCTTTGAATAAAATTACGCTCGACGAAACGAAACCAGCCCGGTGAACGTAATCGTGTTTCGGTACGTCTCGCGGCCAACCTTATACACTACGAACGATAATACTTCTTGCATGCTGCCGAGTTAACGTACGCGAGCACGTTATTAGTGGCAACATAATTTAGTATGCGCGGCTACCGTTCTGCTTCTTACTTGCAATCCTATTTACGGGTCGGTGGAAGTTTATTATCGTATCGACGAAATGTTGCTCGTCTCCAACTTTAACTGGATGCTCCAACACTGCTCCAGAGTTTCACGACACTTTCTCATTTTTCGATACTTGATACTGTATTTATCGTGGACAACGAAGTTTCGCGACTTCGTGTGTACTCGATTGTCAATACGGTGAATATATTGTACTGATACATTGTTAATATTATTAATTATGGAATATAGTGGAGAAATCGCTTTCTAAATAGCATCGAGTTTTTTGTTATTTCGTTGAATAATTTTGATAAATTCTGAATAGATTTAGAGCTTATTTTATGTACAGAGACTGTGTAAATGTAGAATACTTTGTGCATAGAAGAAAATTAATGTCGAATCTATTTCACAAGGATATTGCAAATAGAAATAGACGGAGAACACGTGATATGATAAAATGATAACGTTGCTCCATAAATGTATAGAGATAAAATAATTTACCATAATTACGTGTAGAAACTATATTACGATGAAACGCTGTTTCTAACAAACTTCTTTGGTCCTGCGATGTTTCCAGGTTCAGAACCAACCTCCCCTAATTACCTAACACGGAGTCTATTAATTAAGGTAAAAAGTCAACATCAATGGCAGAGCTTTTCAGTCTCAGAGGCCGAACATGTACAGGACGTTCTTACAAAAAGCCGTATTCATTTTATAACAGTAAGAAGACCGCGTCTGCGAGTTAAAATTAAGGCGAAACGACTATTTCGATAATAATTTAACACGAATTGTTTTACATTTAATCAACTACATTGCCGATAAAGTAACCCAATAGCAACTGACTTCGATGCCAGATAAATTTTGATCGCACGATCCTTTACTCGGAGAAATGTTGGGGGAGGAGGGGTTTAAAGGCTTTAAAGATCAGGAGTGAGGATGATAAGGTAGTTTGGTAGAGGACACATACGTCAGACTCATGGAGTATGGATGACTGTGGCTGTGGAGCTAGTGATTCCATGTTTTACGGCACAACAGACGAAAATATATAGTAAATATTGTCTATTTGAAGATTAAGCACGGGATTCATGGAATATGGACAACTATGGCCAAGTGGACCAAGTGACTTGATATTTTAAAGATTATATGATCAACTGTACTAAAATCAAACGGTGGATGAATAGTGGCAAAGATCGAATTTATTATTTTATTAAATCACTTCATCGAAGCAGTCAATTTCTTCTAGTTTATATTTATAGGCACTCTTCAATTATTTAATATGGTATCAATTGATCGATATTTTTATATTTACGCCTTGCGTGTTTTTCAAGTTAGATTTTTCAATTAATATGATTACAACTAAATTCTAAGTCAATGACCTTTGCGCGAAGAATTGTTTTAATATATTTGTACATAATTGCAGTGAAAACAAAAACTTTACATTTTAAAATAAGGCAGAGTACATTGTTATATAATCTTTTTTAATAAAGTTATAGCAGTTTAAACTGAGAATTTTTCATTTGAATCAATTGTGGTGCAATACTGACTCCACGAAGACAATTTATATTTGACAGAATAGTGACGGAAGCAAGACCATAAAATTTTCTTTGAGAAGCCAGTATCTTACGAAACAATATATATTTTTCTTCTTTTGTATTCCGCACGCAAACACTCGATAAAATATTATCAACGTTAAGCAGTTTTGCTCGTTATCCCCCCAAACCATACTTGCAACTGTGGAAACTCTCGCGACGAGTGCGTGACAAAAATATAAATTTATTTATATGTATGTATATATAAAATTTGTAATTAATGTAATAAAATAAAGTTTTATAATAAAAATATATTTTAGTAATAATTAAAAGTTAATGAGTGAATTTTTTAAAAAATAAATAAGTAAAATTTATTTTGTACCTTCTATATCAGGGTTAATTAATTTATTTTAATAATTGAAATATACATAAATATATTATTCATTTTGTAAAATAAAAAAAATAAATATATATTCAGAAATTAAATGTTTGTCGTATTTATTAATATCTAGTTTCTTTTTTAAATAAACTTCATATATATATATATATATATATATATATATATATATATATATATATATAAGGGTGGAAGAAGGAAGGGGAAAATGTATCCGAAGAGAACAAAGGTTACAGAAAGAACGAAGGTTACAACGACCGATATCAGTGTTTGCAGAGCTGTCAGGCGTGTTCATTCAGATCCTCAAACTTTCACAATTTACAAACTCTCGTCAAACATTTATCAAAGGTGCCGCCGTCTCGTTTAGCTTCCATTTTTCCAGTGCGCGACAACGAGGCTAGCCAGGACGGCCGGCAGAGAATTCTGAATTCTCTTTCAAATCCACGGACGTCCACGGATAGTCTTGAAAGACGAGCAAGGGGCCAAGGATTAGGGTGCAACGCGGATGAAATTACTCGCGATCCCGGCCAGCCGGCTCTCGCTGTTTAACACTCGTGACTCTGCTCGCGATCCCCTTTTCCACTCGGAGACTAGGCGAATAACTCTCCGAGTGCCTCCGCGAACCGCTAAAATCCTGACTCGCGCTCGAGATAACTTGCGTCGAGAATTTTCAGGGTGAAGGGTCGGTACGTTTAATAGGGCCCGGCTTTTCACTCAGGGGGGAACCGTCTTCGTGTCACGTTCCCTCGTTTTCGTTTATTTTTCGAACGTCGTTCAGCCTCGAGTACCGCTCCTTACGCCCAGTTGCAGATACTTTTTGGCGAACGGCGGCTGCTCCGTACCTTTTTGGGTTCTCTCTCGGCTTTTAGATTATGTTTCGTGCGCTTGTTGCCGGAAGAATTTGATGGGAAATATATTTTTCGTTTTCCGTTGAACGAGAATTCTGTTTGTGAATATTTGCGAGAAGGATGACGATTTTATACAGGAATTGTTCGTTCGTTAAGACTGAATTTATAGTAGAAGTAGTGTTTGTTATTTGAATGAGCAAGATTGGTTCATATCTAAGAATTTAGTTAATTCCAAGAATCATCAGAAATAAAAAAAATTGAGAATCTATGAACTTTTTCGACTCGTGTTGCTACAGTAATGATAAATACTGCTCTGTGTGTCATTGCTACAATTCCAGACAACGTTCTCACGCCGATTATTATAAGCAAGCCATATTTGAAACAATTTAATCTACGATATATAAATATTAATCAGCGTTTAAGCAAGCCTCGAAGAATCTGCACGTACAAAAAATTGATGCAAACAACATATCCACTTTCTCCGTGCAATAAAAGTTACACACACGCACATTTTTGATCCACGAACACTAATCAAGTAAATTTCCAAGAGAACCTCCGTCGATCCTCCCCCCCCTCCCCCCTCCCCCGTCGAAGAATGATAAACTGAAAGACTGCCAACAAGTTCTCGTCGCATTTTGCAAGCACTCAGAGGCGCTTCAATCCTGGGGACAACGTGCAACTGAAGCGGACGAAAAGTTAAACACACAGTTTATCACGGACAGCTCGCGAAAACTTCTCGCAGATCTGTGCGCCGATTCGTTCGTTCTTACTCTTCTCCATTCTCTCGCAATTCCCGATAAACGAGAACACACCACTCTTCGAACCTGGCTACGCTCGATTCATCCCCATTTAATCGGACGGGCGTGCTCGATCGGAATCCGGAACGATTGACAAAACCAGGCAGCTCTCGAAACGTCGATCGTAGCCGTATTACGATTTAATCGATCGATAATTTCAGCGACAATAAGCGAGCCGTGCTCTGTCGGTGGATGTCGGTGCCGACCGCTTGAAAAATCAAACACGCTCGATGAACGAACGAACGGTACGGATGAAATATGCAGGCTAACGTGGCTCTAAAATTGCGAAACGACCACGGCCGCACGTGCGGTTCGCCCATTTAACTGCTGAAATATAAATGCAGAAGCTAAGCAGCAGCATTGCGGAATGGCTCCGCTTTAGTTAGCGGTACGTGCAGGCGCGGTCGATAATCAATTTTTCGCAAGTCGTTCGTTAAACCCTGCGGTTCTCAATCTTAAGCATTGAACGAATTCGCTTTCGACTTAGGACCACTTAACGACTGTAATATCTTCCGACGACAACGAGAGCAGACACCGTAAATGAACGAAACCCTGGATCAACTTGAGAATTCCTTTATTGAGTACTATTACTCAAGTGTCCGCTTGCCTAACTAGTTGAAACGTTTAATATTTATCAGACGAAATTTTGGAACTAGACGTTGTCATTTCAACGAAACGTTTGACCGAAGTTTGGATACCTATGGTTGTGTGCATTTCACACTTGCAAGTGACCTTCGAACTCTATCAATCTATGTTGGATCACTAAAATTCTGAATATTTAATTTCACATTCTCTCCGACAGAGATTTTAATTTCGTTTAATCGAATAAAAAATTCCAACACCAAATATCAATGATATTTTTCGATTACAATGGCAGACATAATCACCGTCTACGATGTAGTAAAATACCTTAGACAAGAAAATCGCTATTCATGTCAAATCAAATCACTATTCAGTGGTTGATCAAAAAACTTCTTAAGTACAAAATATAGCATAAGAACGTGTAATTAATTATAATTCTCTAACATGACGAGCGAACGAAATAGGAGTTTAAGGGCGATGGCGTTGAAAAGAATTTACGCGAAGATGAAATTTTCTCTGGTACAGCTCTGTGAGCATGGTTCACAAGTTTACAAGGATGAGATTAAAATTTATTACGTTTGCTTGTCAACAGGCGATCGTACGGTTTTATCACGACGATGTTTTACGACTGCATTCTCATGCAGAGTGCAAACGTATCGACGTTTTTCACGCGGAGCCAGTGAAAATCTGAAATGTTATTCAAAAGCCTCGGCGAGTATGAAATTCCTAGATAGATCACTCCTATAAAAAAATATACGATCCTTTGTCGCCAGGCGAAAGATTATAGTTCAATTACATTTTACTACTTTAATACGAATACAAAATCGTTTCTAAAAATGATTACGAATTTTATTCCGCGTTTCTGTTATATTATTCCACGTCTACATTTCTTCTCGTGTACAGGATAATTCTCAAAAGCGACTGCGAGCTTTACTCCATATTTTTGTATTTTCCAAAATTTCATATACCCTCTATCCTTCTTTGAGCTTCCACGTTTCTACACGCGCGCAGCATTTCGATCGTCCTCTTCCAAAGCCTTTACTTACTATCAAAACACAGGCGAAAGGATCAAACACATTTTTCACCGAAACTGTAACAGTACAAAGCAAGCTTTAAAACCACGTTGATTTTCAAAACGCAGTTGCATGGATTGCGATTGGTTTCGCGAGTGTCTATAATAAAAAGCATGCCTCGCTACAGCCTGCAGATTGTAGATACACGTTCGGTGTTTCGATACTACCTCTTGGTGTCGGAACCAAACTAAATCGTTCGATTTGCCTGTGCTTCCAGCTTAAACCCTCCCCCCACACCTCCACGAACTTACAACGTGCATGCATTCACGTTGCAGAGAAAGCACAACATTGATAGTCGTCGTCGATAAATTTCATCCGTGTATTATCATACGCGAATCCTCGGTGCCGCGTGCGAACGAAGAGGAGAAAGAAAATGAAAAAAAAAGAAAACAGGAAAACAAAAGGAAAGGAAGAGTTGATACCAAAGCTGAACGACGCACGTGAAACGTCGTCAGTGTCGCGAACTCGATCGATAACCTAGAACAGTCGTGCCACCACTTTATGGATGTTTCGAAAATTACGGACATCGCATGCACATACTATACTCGTTGTACGCGGAACGTTCTATGAAAATTACTATCGTACGGCCGTGTCTTCGGATTAGCGAGTATTAGCGAGCGAATTGCCCATAAAATATGAGGTGGCTGAGATACAAATTGCTCCTATTACGAGAGAAACTATGAGAGGAATTTTGCTCTGTTCGAGAAGTTATTGTCGCAAGTCGAAAATATTTCGATCGAGCGGGTCACGCGGAGAGTTAAAAAAGTGAGTTTAAAAATCTTGTATCGGGGCAGCGAATCTTGAAATTCTGAAAAAGACAGAATGTAGTTTTATTTAACAAACTGGACGACTTTTATGCAGCTTTTAATTAATTTAACAGCGGGAAAGAATGGAACGTATAATAGAACATAATGAAACTATGTAAAAACATCCCTGCTTATACTTAGTTCGCTCTTAGTCAACATTAAATGGAATCACTCGGTATACTCGTTAATTCTTAATCTTCTTATAATTCATCTATTATATGTAAAAATATAACAGAATGCGAATAATGAAATTTAAACATGACAATGTTCATGATAAAATATACAGAATCAATTTTCTTTTATATTTCTCATATTTACGAAACAGAGCGCCTAAAAATATTATTTTTAATAGATTTGATGAATCCTAACGTTCAGAGTCAATAAATGTTCTCAACAATATAATCACTGAAAGTCGAAAGTTTCAAGATCCTTTGAAATCATTCCCTTTCAAAAAAAAAAAAAAAAAAAAAAGAAAAAAAGAAAAAAGGAAAACACGTCGGTTTTCATTCCTTCGGGACGCATTGTTTTCAACTATCCGCTGCCGCGGAATGCTATATCAGCATCGGTAACTCGGAAAATCCCCAAGGACGGCAATCCAGGATCTGGCGCGGGAAGTTGGCAAGTGATCGAGCACCGATGCGGTGCGATTGACTCCCAATTTAAAATTACCGTCAACTTCGCCGCGTTGAGAAATTCGACTAAATAAATTAAACTTCTCTAAAACAATTTAATTAAATAAATTAAATTAGAGCACGATCTCTCGGTTAAATTTCCCAGGTAATCCTACCTCGTAATAATTTAAAACGTTTCAAATTTTACGTTCAACTACTGTAAGTCGTTTTCGTATTCTAAAATTAGAATGAGACCGAAATAACAGAATATTTCAGTATCAGTGGCAGGGTTGAACTATTTCTCCGCTCGTAGTTAACGGTTTCCCAGTGATTAGAACATCCTAAATAGATTCTTTCGAACACGTTCGAATGTCATAAAATGTACAGTACAAGCTTACGCCGCCCCTTTAATTCGAAGTCGTTTCACTGACGCGACCGCGAATCCTCGCCATCGAATTCAATCCCCTCCCCCCCTCGTTTTACGTTCTCACTATCCGGCCCGTTAAATTACTCGTAATCTCATTGAGATTCGCCGGGCAGGATCGCTGGCATAAACGCGCATACAGAGATTATCGAATCTCGATACCGAACTAATTGCGGATCGAGGGCTTTTATTTCGTTTGCTCGCGGAACGAAGACGGCTAGAAAATGAAATTTTCGTTCGGTGGACGGATTGGTGAATTTCAAACATCTCGTGTACTGCACGCTGTACTGTACGATTATTTAGCAATTGACGATTAGACTGTAATTATTTATGTGACGCAAAAAGTCTAATAAAAGATAATAATTCAGTTACAATGAAATTTAGTTGCAATAAAATAAGAATATATTTTATTTTTTGCACAGTGTGTATATCTCGCGTGTCTCCTAACTTAATTCGTCGATATGTGAAAATTTCCTTTTCAAAGAAAATATTACATTTGAATTTTAAAGCGATTTCTGGATACGATGAGCTTGTACTCACTGGCGTAGACGTGGTTTCGATAAGCTCGAGAGGAAGAAGAGAAAGTTCAATATATCTCGTTCGTTTGTGTTTCGATTCAGGAGTATTTCGATCGAGAACCGTATACAACTGCACTTGATTATTTGAAGTTAAAGAAGCAATTATAGCGGACTACATTCGCTGCGCTATTACTGACGCCTCGACAATAAATGAAGGAAATAGCGTATCAACGAAACACTGCATCGTTGGATACCATTTCCATTAACAACGATGTGACTGATTATTACTTTGAAATTCAAATATCGTGCGAAATAAACGAGCACGTGGCTGACATTTTAAAATGTTCATAAGTTCTTATTCTGACATATTTATTTGAAAATCTAATTTTCATTGGACGTAGGAAATCTGATTCGTTTTATGTCGTCTGATAATATAAATTCGCGATAAATAACACACAGTATATATACCGATGTTTCAAATTAAACGACGGATAAACATATTTTTAATTGAATTACCGTTCCAGATACGCGAACGAGAAAATACTTTGAGTCAATAATTACGTATAAAGAGAGAAAAAATATTTCATTAATTATGGAATACTGCTGAATCTGGTTCACTTACTTTTCAGTATTTTCAGTATATTCATACGTCACCTTTGACAATTCGTATTTGACGAGTCAGTGTATTAAATGTCCTAAAATCATTTTTCCTTCTTCGACAGCGACTGATATTTTCATTCGCGTTTCCGATCGGAATAGATTTTGCTCGTATTAAATTTCGTGCCCGTACTACAATACGCAGAGACAAAGAGGATTTCATTACGTCCCGCGAATTTCGTTGATCGAGTCTGACATTTTATTAAAACATAATGAAAACTGCGCAAATGCGCATAAAAATATTGAACTTTGATGTTCAAATTCCACTATGGACAGTGAATACTAATTGTTGAATTCTACTAATATTAATTGCAAATGGAAACGAAGACCAGCGGAAAAAATGAGCATCTGGTCTATTTTTCCCCTCACATGCTTAAAAACATATACATTATTTCATTCGTGTAAATTATATGTTACACATATTATACATACAATAAAACAACCTTCTGAGAGTGAAAATACATCGCAGAAATGTTCCATTTTATAGAACTAACAATAAATGTGAAAGCACATAATGCACATTGTAGAACCAGTTTCGCTTATTAAATATTTCAACAGACATTGTATTTTGGATATTTCTACGCGTTCTGGCCGAAATTTCCGAAAAATCCGCAGTCGATTGATTATTAAAAATGAAAACTACCCAAAGACTAGTCAGAGAAGAGTGAACCTAATATTTGATAATTAATATTCACAGTCTGCAAAGAACCTTCCTTCGATCCAACGAGACTCGGATTTTACAATAGAAAGAAGACAAAAAAAAAAAAAAAAAAAAGAAACAAAGAGGAAAAGTCTCTCGAACTTCATTCATCATTGGCGGCACGATACTTATTTCCATTTCATTACACAGCCAACACACCTCCAAACCTAACGTTTCGCAAGCGTTTCACGTTGAGATTAACATCTCAATCACGCGACGTTGCACGAGCGCAGCCTCGTTTCGCAGCGAGGAAAGGGAATTCTCGCAGTGTCTGACTTCAATTTCAGTTAAATTTCTAATTATACCACGCGCCCTCTTCTTTTTTTTCTTTCGGGAATCGTCGCATCGTTATTCAACGAGCCGGTTGCCGGGCAGTCTCGTTCAACTTCAGGCCTACACGCGAGCCCCGGCCCGTATTACGAGCGTGATTACGAAAGTTGTCAACTTGATTAAACGTTCTGCTTCGGCGGAAGTTGCCTCAAAGGGGTAATCGCGCGAGGTGTCTGCCTGGAGGCGCGCGGCCGAAACTTTCTTAAACTGGCGCGCGTCGAGATTGGAAGAGTCGTTCTCACAAAGCCGGGTTGAAAACCATTTTCGAAACGATGTTGTTTCGCTCACGACGATGGATATTGCTGACGAGAATGTAACGATTGACAATTGTCGCGACTCGGTGTCGATCGTGTGTCCCTTTGAGGTTCGAAGGACCATTTTATTGTTGCAGGAAGTGACTGACTTTGGTTTGCATTGAGTCTAAGCTTTCCATTAGATCCGGAAATCTTGGCTTGTCTGAACGACTAAGGCGAGTTATGGCCCCTTGGCCGAATATTAACTGAAGTCTGATGGTTAGTTTCTTGCCTTGATTAAAATGTCAACAATGTTTCATCATTTTCGAATGTACTCTTTCTGTCCAAATATCCTTTTCCAGTAATTAAATTTCCCTTTTTAGAAGGAACTTTTCTGAATATGTAAGAGCGTATTTTGACTGTTGTTTCCTACTTTCATTGTAGAATGGACGTTTAATTTATACAATTAAAAGTAATAAAACTATGAAACTTGACAGTTACCTGGACTAACAATAGCACGAACTATATGTATTTATAAATGTAAACTTTAGAAATAAAATAAAATACAATTCTAGAAATAAAACACGCAAACTAGTGCACTTATATTGCTAAACTACAGTTGTGGGTACTCTGTCTGTTTGATTTTCAATCTGATTTTGGTATCCTCAAGGTCTTTCCAAAGGACTCTGAGGAGTTGTGGAGCAAGAGATGATGTGTTAAGTGTCCCATTGCTTGCAGGATACTTCGGATATGCACGTGTTTACAACATGGCAACCCCATGGTGCGGAAGACCTCGAGATCGTACTCGAGATTGACTAAATTTATGCGACCTAGTTTTGAGTTTTCTAACCTATGAGTTTCGTGATTATTATTTTAGATTATTTTGATTATTATTTTCTAATACGATATGTTTTTGATGTAAAGAACACACAATTATGCAATTCGACGTCTTTATTCGAAAACGCTGCACTCCGACTCGTTCGCATAGAATTGAATTGACTTCCGTCTGTCATTTATAACATCACTCTTCAAGTAACATCTTTATTCCTTCTAGGGATGTTGCAGTTCCTAGAAGATCCCACGTCCTCTGTGTCCGTTTTATATTTCGCCTTCAACGTGAACTTCATGTTCTACCGACTTTCTTTACATCCATGTCACGAGTGTTACGTACTATGCACGACCTCAACAACAGTTGGTAGTTGTAACAAAGTAATAAATAGTTCTTTCATACTTCTCAAAGTAACAACTATCCAAGAGCACGCGTGAAACGTGCACGTGTGTGAAAGCGTGGCAAAATCGTAACCAGTTGCAAAGCGTTTCGCGTGTCGAGCGGCACTAAACGATCGATCGACGGAACCGTAAGAAAACAATGGGAAACGGGCAATGGACGAGGCCAGCCACTCTAGACGCATCTGCACTCCGGGCATTAAAGCTCGATTTCCAAGGTATTCGCGGGACTCGCATGTTCGCGCGTAAATACCTGTCGGCGGCGCGTGTAAACGTTTACGCTTCTGGAAATTGACTAAGTTTCACGGACGGGGGGAGAGGGAAGGGAGAGGGAGGAGGGAGACCAGGGGGGCCTGCGAAGGGCGGCAGAGCGAATTGCACGGCAATTTATAGCCAACGCTATTTAATAACCAACCCTCTCTCGACGTCGACGTTCATGTCGCCTGAAACCGCCTCCTCGTCCCGCTGCGACATCGGGGTGGAGTTGCGCCGCACCGGAATCGTTACCAGCTCATTTTCCGATTCCATTTCCGCCCCTGCAAACCCGGAGCACTTATAATCCTCGTTCGGATCGGTACCGGCGAAACCCATCCAACTTGAAAAGTTCTCCGTCGATCGGACGGTTTTCACCGCCGGTATTTTAAATTACCCCGATTTAGAACCTAAAATGCAGCATGCAGCTTGCACGCCCGCATATTCGGAAACTGTTTCTCGCGCGAGGATACACCGTATTTCATTTCAGGTTTCTTCTATGGCTCTTTTATGGTTTCCTTTCTCGGACGTTTGCGGCGTAATCATTTTCAAGCATCGTGCGTGGTAACTCACGCATGATAGATTTTGACAATTAATGCAAATTTCGTACATCGGTGAAATTTGAAACCAATCTGAAAACGTATGTAGAGGTTACACAGTTTGTAAAAAGTTAGTATACAAATGTGAAAAATGACCCCCACTGAGTATACTCAGGCTTATTTAGATAATTTTGTCTTTATGAGACATAGAAATAGATACCAAATAACTTACAATTTCTATATATAATTTCACTTGACCAATGTGACCTCACTATAATGTGAATAAAACATTGAAATCTACTCATAACGAAGAACTTCGAGTCGTTTTGAATCTGAGATTTAAACAGATCTTTTTAACTAAAGAGGAAACAGAATTTCTATGAAGATATATATAACCTATCATACAATTCATTTTCTATATCTTTACGTATTATGCACATTTTGCACATCTTCGTATTTTTAAATACGTCACAATTGGCAGTGTACTCACGACACACTGTAACACACGTTACAAAAAGAAATATGCAACTGATCAGTCGTAACGAAGCAAAGAAACTCATCAAACTTCTCCAAAGAGAAAACACAATACTCTCCTTAACAAACGTAAAACTTTAATCGTTCGAACAGACGATCTTTATCGAAACAATTTTCAACTCAATTACAGATCTCTGTTAACGTTGCTCTCGAAAACCTTTCACCCCGAACAAAAAAAGGAAAGAAAAGAAAAAGGGAGAAGAAAACAATCGTTGGAACCAATTAAAGCCTTATCAGCGGAACGTTTAAAAAAGTTGCGAATTTACGTTTAAAACAGCCGAAATAATCCAAAGTTCTCGAATAACTGTCGCATAGTTTAAACCCGTCTGCCAGGTCGCTCGTAGGAGCTAAATGAAAACTGGGAGAGAGGGATTCTGACCATCGTTGCCCGGCCATTGCTTTCCAATTTAAACGTACGTACCGGAAAGGACAGGTCAATTTGTCCCGAATTAACGAAAACTCACCAGCGTGTCACGCGAGCCGTGGCACGCCAATTGCTGTAAAAATGTTATTCGAAACCGATCTCACGCGGGAAGGAAATTTGAATTTTTGTGTCGCATGCCATACGGATTGCTCCCTTGCTGTCTGGATGTTTCATCTTTCGAAAAAGAGACTTGGACGATATTTTACGAGTAAACTCCTCGGTTCGAAAATCTTACGAGAATTATTCTATCAACATCTCAGGCTACCTGATAAACACATCAAGAAATAGTTGGTATTTCAACAAAGAAAGTGTACCAATGGTCACACAATTTGAAAATGCATACTTTCTCGACAAAGAAATGTTTACATTTTTTTTTCTTTTTTCATACGACAGTACAGAAACTGATCGAGTTGTTACGCGGTGATGTATCTCTTTACAAAATTTATGGCATTTATGACAGAGTTTCTTTCGAATCGTTTATCTTCTTTCCTCCAATGACACGATAATAGGGAAGTTTTAATAAATATCACGTATGCTATACGAAACTTTTTGAAACTTTGTTAAATCGGTAGGCAAGCACTTGTTGCTTGTTACAGAATATTGATGCGCGCCGTTAAGAAAAGTACATTAACAGTTAATTGTAATGAAATCAGCCTCTCTGGAAGCTAAATTTCCAGGCTCTGAAGTCGACCAGTGTATAACATCGTTTCCGTAAACGCATTAACCTTCCAGGATTAACACAGGATTTATTCTTCTCTTTTCATATGAAATCGCACCGCACGAAATTTTATTTATTAATAAGAAGCAAAAGAACGTCTATCGACAATCAGAGAATTTTACGTACAGTTTATGGTATTCAAAAGAAATTATGGCATCCGGCATTTCTTCAACTGTAAAGTTAACTCATATTGGACACGTTTACGCAAGTTTACGTAAATTTCATTGCTTCGCCTTTAGAAAGTTTGTTTCCCTGGACTAACTGACTTAAACAGAAATAATATTAAATAATAAAAATCAAAATTAAAAATAAAAGTAACAAAAATTTCGAATCATTTTGCGTATAATCAACACGTAGATTTAAAAAGAAAAGGAAAAGCGAAAACATCGAGGGACAATACAATAGGTGATCGGTTAATGAATATAATCCAATGTTACCCGATGGTATGCGAATCGTTCGTTAACCGATCATAGATGGCAGTAAAATACAGTTCTACAAATCTTGCACACAGCGCCGCGTTGTAAGATGTTCGTTATCGTATACAATGTCTGAACATAAAAATCTTTCGCGAAAATTCATGGTCCGATTTGTTCATTAAGCGATCATCCACTATATTAATATACAAACCGAAAGCATTAAAGATTAAACGCTCCAAATATAAATTCGAGATGGCCTAATTTCGTTCGAAATCCAAATGCCAGATGCCATAATTTCGTTTGAATACCATAAATTGTACATATAATTTTCTGATTCTTGAGAAACATCCTTTTGCTCCATATTAAAATTCGGAACTCTATATTTGCCACTACGACCCACCAATCTATCTATCAATCGATCAAATTTCTTTTCAATTCTCAATCGCTTAAAGTTCGTCTGCCCCCTCCCCCCCCCTGGGACAAGCTTCTCTCGTCTGTATTTTCTTTCATATTTCGAATCATACAGCGAACGAAATCATCACTCCTTAAGCAACTAATCGAGAAGAGGGTGTTAACGAAGTTTGCTCAAGAGTGTCTCGAAGCTTTTAACGCGGGCACCTTTTAAAATTCCGTGACCATCACCAGGCCCCCCTTCGTCCGAGGCCGAACCGCAGCGACAACGGCGATAACGATATGCAAAGCTGCCGGTGTGAAACTAGATCACGATCCCGAAAGCGTTAGTCTGGCGTGTAATAATTTCCTCAAGGGTTTGCCGGTTGGATGTAACTCCGGGGATTGCGGGATCTACCGACGAGTTTCCGTTGTGGTAATCCGGCGCTGGCTGACGACGTAGCCAGAGAAGATGCCGAGACAAACAGGATAGAAACTGGTATGTGAAGCGCGAAGTATAGCCTGGCCCTGGCGAACTGTCCCTCGGTCTTCATCTAAGTTATACCTCAAGTTTCGGTTTTATCGCGTCTAGCTCGCTATCTAGCGAGATAGGACCGTGGCTCTGCACTCCAAGTTCATTGCGATAAAGCCTGTTTCACTGTCGAGACTGCAGTTTCCGATGTATCGTTGAAATAATTAACGAGGGTATAATTGTACCGAGGGTGTCCGCGGTTTAAGTAGTCAAACTTCGCCAGTGTGTTCTATGGATAGAATTAAGGAGAAAAGAGAGAAAAAAATGTTATAAACATAGGTCCGCAAACGCTTTATGAAAAAGTCACAGCAAAAGTATGGAATATAATATATAGTGATCTCATTGATAATCCATTGTCATTTCCTCTTAGAAAGAGAAATAATTTAATCGAGACAGTCCAAAATTTGAGTTTTCGTCAATCAATATAACCACAAAGGATTTTGATTAAAAATAAATAGACAAGAAGAAGAAACAGCAGGAAACGTCTCAGCCATCTCGTATGACATTTACACAAATAATAACAATTATGAATGTTTAAATATCTAAAATAACATCTAGAATAAATTATATTTGATCCGTTTAAAAGACAGAGTGATCAACTCCAAAGCAGAAAATGGCGATGTTACAAATTTATGTCTTCTCGCAGTAAATGAATTCACGGGCGTAAGCAACTTGTCTTTTTAAATATGAATATCAACTGTGTAGCCGTGTAATGGAGCAGAGATAAGAGAAAAGTCTGGCTTCTGACGCGATGTAAAATATCTCAATGTTTCGCAAGAGGTTGCAAGAGGTTGCAAGAGGTTGCAAACAGACGTTAAAACAACAGACTGCCATTTGAAGAAAAACTTGGGCCGACTTACTTCCAGCAAATCCGAGCTGAAATTTCAATATGATTTCGCAATGATTGCCAACGGGTGAAACAACAGTCCCAGGTAATGGTGGTTCTACAATACTTTGCCTGGACTCCATCAAGAGCTTTGCTGCGTTTGCACAGCCCTGGAAGATTGGAAACTATAAAACGAAGAACCGAAGAAGATCGCCCCCATTTCCCGGCCTCCATTGTCACACGCTCACACCAAGAATTTACAGTTCGATTTACACGATCCTGCAACCTGGTAAAGCAGATTTCAAACAGTCGTCACTTCGCAGTCGTAAAACGCTTAAATCCTTGATATACGGGATTTCCAGCCTTTCAACCTTGTTTCTTCAACGTCTATCCCCCGAAGGTTTCTTCCTTCTACAAAAGTGAAATGGCGTTGATCCCCATTGTTGGAAAAATAGTTCTCACGACGAATCGATGGACACTTCGCTGAAAAGTTTGAAGCAGCTTCTAGATCTTTTTAAATAAATTAACACAAGTGTTGTTTCCACGTAATAGGTTTCATTTTTAGATTTAATCAATTACGATCTAATTTGAAATTATGGATACATCGTGAGTGAAATATTTTTAATTACTTTATTTACTTGGGCTTTGCTCGAACTTTTGAACAGAGGCGTAAATGTAGAATGTGATTCTTAATTATTTTTAGTTACATTTAGCTTATTGTTAGATGAGTATTAAAGTAATAAGAACGATTGTAATTTAAAATTAAAAAAATATAGTATTAAATATAACATGAGAGTAGAAGAAAATACAGAATGAAATTCTTTCGATCAAAGGTTAGTTTTCAAATTTATTAGTTTAATACTTTATATAGCATGTGTGGTATAAAGAGGTTTATTATATATACGAAAGTAAGTAGAAAGTAAGTAGAGTAAAATTTTTCCATTTAAGGACTCTTTTTCAAGAAAATAGAATTTGAATGTGTTTAGCTAAGAATTGGCCAGGTACGTGTGTGTACTTGATAAATATTCAAATATAATTTTCTCGGAAACGAAGCGTCTCGTAAAAAAAATTTATTCCACGTTTTCGACTTATTTTCACACGTAGAACAACCTCTCGTCGATTATTCGTCCGTGTTCTTTCGTCTTTTGTGTTTGGAATATCGTCTTAAAAATTGTGTCATCTAACTATTGTAATTTCTTTTTCCAGAATGATCTTTTTATTATCTGATGACGTGCGACTGATATTTTATTTTATTTATAATTAATCTTGTGCACAAATAATATTTTATTTTATGTAATCTTAATTCTGAACGTTTAATTTTAATTAACCGTGTAATTTGAATTCTTGCAAAAACGTTGCATGTTATTCATTTTGCAAACACACGGTAAAATAAATTATTTGCACCAGTTACGAACTAACTGCTTTAGATTTTTTTATTTCTAATAAAACATTGCGTGTATTTGCAACTATTTGCATATAAACACGAAGTACATAAATAAAACAATCTACACGCGATTTGACAAAAGCACGCGGAAAGAAACGCTCAAAAATTGGACGAGTCCCGACTAAAAGTCAAAAAATAACGGAAATTGCTAAACAAGGGGAAACCGAGTCGTAACCAGAACGATCATTACGAAAGCTTCGATCGCAACAGGTGTGTGGCGGATCTTTGCAGATAACGGGTAAACCGAAAACGCGACGATAATGCAGAAGGATCGAGAGAAATAGGCATCCTCTTTTAAAACACATCGTGGTTCGAAATTTGTGGTACAGATGAGATCAGAAGAATTTGCGAAAATTAAGTCAAGTCAAAAATTGGCTCAGAATTAGCTTAAAAGTTAATCGACAGGTAGGTCTAAAAATTAGGTAAGAATTTAGTTAAATTAGGTCAGAAAGTAATCGAGAATTTGCCTAAAAATTGGCCTAGAAATTAACCAAGAATTAGTTTAGAAATAGAACTGAAGATCTAAAAATTAGTCTGTAAATCAGCTTATCAATCTTCAAATTGTTGTACATTTTCAAATTTTCAAGCCATCATAAGTTTCAACTTAACTCGGATTATATAAAATTATCCCCTATCGATTATCCATTCCGGTTTAGCAGAGAATTTACTGAGAAACACGTATGTTTGACTTTTCAAACTCACTTCTCCCAAAAACGGGTGTTCCGGCGTAATCTCTTTATTATTCACTTCCGCCTTATTTTGACTCGCCGGAATCTCGCCTGGCTTCGCAAATTTAGAACCACGACGTACATTGTATTTTTCCCAGCGAGAATTTATACGGTCGATGGAATCGCTTAACGTCCACGGGGAGGAGGAATGTAGGTCGGCGCATGGTGGTCAGATTAAACATTGTTACCGGACACGGTTCGTAAAGATGGCGTATTCGCATATTTCACTTCTTATCAGGCCACGGATACCTGATAAATCGAACCGGCTCCGTGCAACCGCATAATACGGGCCGCGGGCCGCGATGCATCGAAAGTATCAGGGGCAAAAATTTAAGCGAATGGTTTTCGACTGCTCGTGAACGCGCCGCGATAACGCCTCGAATTGAATACACGGATAGTGTCGCGGCCGATATGTTCGCCGATGCACACTCGCCCTAATGTTTGCCCCAATAGAATTTTACAGTACTCCCTGTACGAACTTCGAACTGGAGTTTTCGAATCGCTGCCACCGTCCGGCGTATCATTGTGAATTCGAAACGACCGACTTCGAATTTTTATGGGCTGCACACGAGTTGCTCATTCCAATATTAATTCCCACTTTGGTCCACAGCGGGTCGTGCAAACTATTTTCCTGACCTTCCTTTAATTGTAGCAGCTACAGCAAAGAAAATAATTTGTATGTGTACGTACATATATACCTAACGCGAGTATTGTGGCCGAGGAGAGACTTTGGGCGCAGTGGAGGGGATAGCGATCAGGAGAGTAGGGGCAAGGTGGCGCCAGTTAGCCACCTCTGCTTTAGAGGTTGTGGATTTTAGATTTCTTTTGTCTCGTTTCTCGGGATTTCGGATGCTAAAAATGTAAAATTTGTTTTTCTACATCGAACAGAGTGGTATCGAGAATGTTAATTTCTTTATTGGAGACTTGCTTTAGTGGTTACGATAGATTTTGTCATTTGTTTCAAGATTGAAAGAAATTATTACTGTTTCTTATACTATTTGTTACTCGTTCGTATTGTTCATTAATTACCATTATTGTTTTATCACGCTATTAATTACAAATTAATTAACTATGACTTTTTTTTGAAACGCGGCAAATTCTCTATGATTCCACAGATTTATTTATTTCTTATTAACGGAAGTTGCTACATCAACGTGTTGAATCTGTCTTAAGTAAACAATGTTCCTTTCAATTTCCCCGTTTCTATCTCCATTCTACACGGTGAATAATATCTGCAATTTCTCTCGGCGTAATTTCTCTCGCCTCGGGGAAAAGATTTTTCACGCGGTTCTTTTCATAATGAACAATTGTGTACTTCATTCTCCCTTCTTTCTTGCCTCAACCGTTCCTTCATTTCCCTTATGTAACAATCACGTGTATTATTTTCGCTTCCAGCGCGGTGTATCGTAGGACGATGATTTATCCTGCAGATAATATGAATTATCGTCTTACAGTACACTGTACCTCCATTTTTATAGTGGTGTTTGTCGTTAAATGAACTGTTGCCTACATAAACATGTTTACAAAGCAAACGTGTTTTTTTTTTTTTTTTTTTTTTTTTTGACGTGAGAGCATTCACCTGTGTGATAAAATAAGTCGTGCTAGTACTCAAGCATTATATTTCAATCGGTCAGCAGTTTCATTTTACACTCGTTAACTCCTTCGTAAAAACCTGTCGCTAAGAATATTCTCTACTCTCTTAATAAAAGAAAAGAAAAATACCAATCATTAATTTAGATTATTCAACTCGGAAATTAATATACAAATAATACACTGCACAGGTTACGGATACAGACCAATCCAAAAACTTTACAGGGTTATAACAATCTATTGCTTTATGATGCACACTATGTATTTTTATAGTAAACTAAGTTCGAAAGAAAAGTATCGAGCAAGTTGCAAGTAAACTTCTGCAATATTGGCTTGGGAGAAGAATCCACTTTGTTCGAAAGGATCAACTCCGCGATTCAATTCAAACAAAAAAGGAATATTTAATAAAATTCTCGCGGAGGATTCGAAAGATTCTTTCTCCGAAACTATTCCCGTTCGCGCGTTGCGAACGACAACCCGCACAATCTCGATACATTGGCACGCAGAGCGTTTCAGTACGTTTCGTAGAATCGTTCGTGATTACAGTGCGAGCGATAAAAGCAACGCTGTTCGAAGCATTTATTTTCCTGGAGCCGGAGCAAATCGGCATTGCACGTACATACATACATATGTATATACGGAAGCGGTACACGCGCGAGATACAAGAGTCAGTGGAGGCTTTTACGCGGCAGACGAGCATCTCCAGACGGCTGGGTATTGTTCCTCGCGTGGCCCTTGCAGCTTTTCTTCATCCCTCGTGCGCCGCTTCTCGCGTTTCAAGAGATCAAGCAGATTCCACCGTCGGATTTGCAACAACTTGGCGAATGCTGATTCGCTCGATCCCTCGCGAAAAGCACAGTCGAATCGAGAGGGACAGAGAAAGAGAGCGTCAACGTTTTGATTTAGATGTATCAACTTTAAGAATCTTTTTAGTCCAATTCTGTTTTCTTGCTTCGTTGTGTATTATGTAAATAGGTGAGAAGGAAATATGATTTAGATTTTTAAGGATTTCGTGCAATTAACAAGTACTTAAGACAAAAATATGTCTTTGAAATATGAATATTACTTGTTACTTCTTGAGAGTGAGTAAAATAAATATAATTCTATTTTTTAAAGAAAGGTACGAATAAGATTGGAAATTAAAAAGAAAGGATCGAGAATTACAATGCTCGCCGTTTTGAACCAATTAATATTGCCTAATATAAAGTTTTACCTCGATGAAAGTAACTGAGATATTAATCCGAGAGAAAGAAAAATTAAAATTCGATCGAAAGGAGAATTTTAATTTATCAAAAGGATGACAATCAACAGATTCTTAACGAATGTAAATGTTCCAATGTAAATTTCCATGTGTTGGAACAAAGCTCTGAGCATGCAATAGATAAATCCTTTCCTTAGATATGTACAAGTACACATAATTTTCCCGCCACCATTGTGGCTTTCAATATAAATAAAACAATGTATCCAAAACACTTTCGAAAATTTTCTAAACCTAATTCCTTTTCACAAGTGAAAATATTACAAGTTCAATTATAATATAGTATAGGTTCAACCATATCCAAATGTACTCGATAAATATTCAAACTCGATTTTCTCGAAAACGAAGACCTTAACGAGAAACTTTTGTTCCCTCTTTTCGATACATTTTTACACATTTTAAATCGCCTCCCAGTCGCGAAACATATAAAGTCATGGTCTTGTAATATCGTGATAAATCAGTGCACCGTGCCTGAACGTTTCGATTAACAATTTTCTAGCGATCGATACTAGTTTCCTCTCTAGCTATTCTCCGATGTACTTTATCAGCTCGTAGGAAGTTTTATCGTGCCAGTTACCCAGGGGATGCGTGTGTTTTTATAGGTTAAACGTAGGAGCTGCACGAAGGACGCGTAGCGTCCCTCCGGGCTTCGTTAACGATTCTGTTTATCGCGATAAGATAAGACGAACGTTTAACAACCCTTGGAACAGCATCGGAATTATCGCTAGCTACGTTTTCATGCCGTACGCGTGTACGACTTTCCATTTGGAATTCAATGAACCACTCGACCGATCCCGCGCCGCTCGCCGACTTTATTACCTCCGACCGCTTTTCAGGGAATTCACCCTGCCGGCGAAGGAATAAATCGCAACAGATTTGTTGCATCGCTAGTGAACGACCGAGTGAAATAAAATCGAGAAACGAGTTTCCGCGAACTCGATCGCCGCGAGTGAGTGCGTAAGCGGAACGATAAAGTACGATAGAATTTTGAAAAGGAACAGCACGATGATACAGGACGATATGGAGAGTAAGAGAACGTGCCAAATTCTTAAAAAAAAAAAAAACCGATAATGATACGAACTTCAGAATAGACTACTGTCTATTAGTATCGCTGATGTCCTGAACATTATGATATTCAACAAATGAAAAATCTTTCTCGCCGTGTTCCACATTATATTATAAATCTGAAATCTTAAAAAGAAGTAATTCGCGTAATCGTTGCAATGATATTTTAAAAAAACATGAACGGAGTACGATGAACTGTGCAGTTCGCGGTATATTTTTGCATCTTTAAATTGTTCATAAATGCATAAAAAGCCGCTAGCTACCGTCGATGAAATTTGAAAATGTGTTTCAGCTGACACGTGCGATACGTACATGTATTCACGTTTAAATTAATGGATTTTTTTGATAAAGGAAATAAAAACAGACACTTAAACGTGCGTCCCGAGGTTCTCAAGCAGTTAATTATCCATTATATCGAGAAGCTTTCTTTGCCTTCGTCGTTTTCAATTTTCAAACACTCGCAATATATACCGACCATACTGTCTACGAAATAATAAGTGTCGCAAATGATAAATAAACGTTCTATTAATTTTTTCAACTGAATGAAGCGTTTAAAAAACTCGACAGAGTTTATTCTGTCAATACCGAACTGCGAAGTGTATTTTCGAAAACCTATAAAAAAAATTCTAAGAGTGTTTTTCTTTTATTTAAAGAGAAAAATTCATTCGTTTTGAATGGTTTTCAATATCGTGCACGTTCTTCGTTTTTGCTCTACAAAAATTCGTCGAAATCGTGCGATTCGAAGTTCCATAAAGTCAAATTGCAATACACCCGGATGATCGCCACAGGCACTAAACCGCTTCAATAATAAATACCGACATAAAAGCACCGCGTGAACAGTCCTTTGTGCGTATTTATCGGCGCGATTGTCGCGGGGGATACTCGTATAAATAAATAAATAGCTCGACCGGCCGATCGAGCCCGATAAATCCGCGTCCTGTTCCCCTCGCGTTCGACAAAGCCCTGCTTAATTAATTTTCACCGTTAATATTAACGAACCGCGCGGAAAGTTGAAAATTCATGACCCCTAGATCGCTAAATCGCCGTTCGTGGCGTCTGAAAAAAATCTATGTTTATGAGATGCAAATTAGCGGTGCCCGTTTTCGATGAGGAGGTGGCGCTGACCTAAAAACGTAACGAGTGGTAAGCCTTACTTTGAAACTAAGAACCATCATTCTTCCGGGACTTTCGTCGTCCTACGTCCCTTGAAAATTACGAGAACTCTCACTCGTCGCCGGTTGTTGAAGAAATACTTTTTCTTTCCGCCGCCGGCAGAATCTTTCGCAAAAGAATTCAACGAGGTTCGCTCCTCGGAACCTCGCTCGCCCGACAAAGTTCACAAAGAGCGATACTGCACGGGATATTGTTGTAACTTTATTAATAACTCCGGGGCAAAGAAACGCGTGAAGACGTGAAATGTAGTAGCGAGAACAATCCCATTGTCATATCTCTAGCTTCGTTGGAACGAGACTGAGAAGGACGAACTGTTTGCGTAATGGAGACAGAGATTTGTCAGCTGCGTAAATTCATTGAATTATAAAATTTCAGCGGTGAAAAAAAATTACTTGTAGCGCGAAATCAAATTGTCTGTTGTCGAAGCCTGTCTTTAATATAGAAATAAAAGTGGAAATCAAAAGAGGTTCGTTTTCAAAGTGTAACGTAGCGCAAAATTAATTAAAATTGACAATTAAACTGTTAATCAGCTTGAAAATGTTTACGTGACTTGAGAAATCGGCAAATATCAATCTCCAGACAGGTATTCATAATTTCTAAAAATTTTATTCCAAAGATACGTTTACCCCGATGTATGGAACAAACTTGACAATGGGCTTAAAGTGAAATTAGACTGAAAAAGAAAATGGATATGTCATGTGAGACTTTAAAAAAATATGTAAGAGAATCTTTTTTATTGTCTTCTCATTGTCTAGAAATTATTGTGACGCGAGAAATGAAATATTTTCTTCTCTGTATACAGGAAAATTGATGCAAACGAACGTGTGTAAATATAAGACGACGACACGAAATTCGTGATCGAGTCGAACGATCGAGAGCTTCAATGACGTGAAATGAAATGCGCGTTTGAGATCAGAAGAGGAAAGTAAAGTGCGAGGCGACCCGAGCTTCTTTGAGTGTCTGAATATTTTATATGAATGTCTGGCGAGTTTGAATTGAGCAAAGGGAGAGAGAATGGAGGACAATTTGAGGGTGAAAGTCATGGAAGATACGTACGTGTATTAGCTCGTAGTTGGGGAAAACAGAAAAGAAAATGGAAATTAATTTCAATGTCTGACATCTGACAGCAAATACTACATACTTATGTACGCTCGTAGATATAATAAATCCATATATCTGTGTGCAAACACTCCTGACAAGATCATCAAATCGAATGTAATAATCAGATGAAAATTTGAAGTCGCTTTCTGTAATTTTTATTGACGAAGAATGAACAATTTTTTCCTAGATTAATCCAACCCTTTCCCCCCTCGTCTTTCTGTTAAATAATTCTAGCGAATCTAGCGTGAAAATTACACACGCGTAATGAAGAAAATAAACTGTAAACAGCTGTGAAATAGTATTTCGTGAAAAGTCTCGAGATAGAGAAATAAAGAACATTCGCCAATATTTTTCTTTAAAATTACCCTATTTACGATTATTCAAAATTAATCAAAATTTATACCATATAAACCGAACGACAGAAAACAATCGCTCGCAGTTCGTAGAAATAAATCTGACAGAGATAGCAACGCAACGAGATGATGATTAGCGGACGGCGTTTTATTTCCAGCGCGGCGACGAATATACAGCGCGGCGTCCTCCCGAAATAGAGAGCTTTCACCATGCACGAAACTCGGTCGACTCGCCTCGGTGTTACACCGTGTTACATAACAAATCCGTGTAACCTAGATTACCTTTCTTGCCGCTCGAACGGCCTGGGGTGGTCTCTACGAGAGGGCGGCTCTTACTTTCAATGATGCCGCGGCCCTCGTGCCTTGTGCGTCTCGCTGGATGGAAACACGAAACAAGAAACTGGATGGAAGAACGAAATAGAAAAATTGACTATGCACATGAAATGAAGATTGAAGAGAATCCGAAAATTTCGAGTTATATCGCGATCATATACATTTCTGTAGCTTGCACCAGACATTATTAGAATCTAATTTACAGATAAATTATCTATTGTTATTGTTATTAGAATTATTATCTATTATTATAGAGAAACTATTATCTGTTATCATTATTATTAGATTATTGGTATCTATAAATTATTATTATTAGAATCTAACAAACAGACAAACCAACGGACAGTTGATGTTATATAAATGATTCCGGGCTTGTTCTAGTATTTTACGTCACTGTTCGAACCGAAGCTTCGATCGAAATGCTTGTAGAATTTGAACGAAAGTAATTAAACGATGCTCATTCTCAACACTTTCGAGACATAGTCGAGACACTCGAGATTCTCAAAACTCAAGACCTGTCAAGTGAAACATTTTTTTAGAATTTTGAACTTCGAGCCATATTCGAAGTTGCGTACTTATTCAAAGAAGTTCGAAATATGAAATCCCACCACCGACCGTAACAGCGAGCTAATGCGAAGTTGTATCGCATATTTGTATTTCACCTCGCGAGGAAAGCTTTTTATTTCGTCTCCCTTCCCTTTCCTTCTCTGTTTTTCCCTTTTCTTCTCGTTCACGCGTTCAGCAAACACGCGGCAGTTCAGTGAAAAAAAAAAAAAAAAAAAAAGAAAAAAGAAAAGCTGCGGCCAGAAAGAACGATAGAAATACTTTTCGCGCTGGTTCGACTGGTCACGTTGATGCATCCCCGAATCAAAGGACGCTTTTCAGGTTTCCCTCTTTTTGTACCTTTTCCCTACTCTCCATTTTTCTTCTTCCGTTTCTCCGTTCTCCCTCTCTCACTTTTTCCTCCAGCCATTCGTTTTTTTTGTTTGGGTAAACACAGGGATCCCGCAACGGGATTCCGAACGACCTGAAAAAAAAAGTCTTCGCGCTGTACAAGGTGATTCGATCGACGACGAGGCCGTCCGCCGGTGATTTTTCGGTGGAAATTCCTTCTCTTCCCGAATGACAGGAAAATCACACGCGGATTTGTACCGACAGGAACAACGCGAGGTGTGGTGTATGAGGTAACACGAAGAGCGCGGTTCAAGTGGAAAGACGAAAACAAAATGTCGAAGGTGGAATGATTCTTTTCGGATATTTTCCAGATACTACACAACGCGACGAACAACAGTACTCTCTAGGTTTCTATTAGACATTTTTTGGATGCTACACTATATGACGTAACAAAAATTAATACTAATGTTATAAATTACTAGCAAATACAAATTAGAATTTGAACTAAGAATTTGATTGAAATGACAAACTAATCAGTAAATTTTAAGTGACGTTCGAGCTACATTTCCTGTCTACATAACCAAAGAAATTGGTACCTAACCTAAATCTCTTTCAGGACATTAGGATATTTTTTATTTTTAACAAAGCTTTAATAAATCGATGGATTTTGGATACTTGTCGGATATTACGTTATAAAAATTAACATTAACAACATTAAAATTATCAACATCTAATTATAAATATCTAATATAAACTAACTAATTTGATCAGTAAATTTTAAGTGACGTTCGAGCTACATTTCTTGTCTACATAACCAAAGAAATTGGTACCTAACCTAAATCTCTTTCAGGACATTAGGATATTTTTTATTTTTAACAAAGCTTTAATAAATCGATGGATTTTGGATACTTGTCGGATATTACGTTATAAAAATTAACATTAACAACATTAAAATTACCAACATCTAATTATAAGTATCTAATATAAACTAACTAATTTGATCAGTAAATTTTAAGTGAAGTTCGAGCTATATTTCCTCACTATGTAACCAAAGAAATTAGTAACACGTCGTCCAGGATATATTTCATTTACAATAAAACTTTTACACTCGACGTAGGAATTTTATATACAACGTTAATTTTAAAGTAACGTTACATTACGAATTTTCAATTAAACGAATCTTTTAACAGAATTCTCAATATTTCTCTATTGAATAAAATATATAGATATTCATCTGTTTTTTTTTTTTTTTTTTTTTTTTTTTTCTTTTATTGAAACTGTTTATTGTGTCAGTACTTTGTATTTCCTTCGCTGAACAAAGTATCAGATTAAACGTATAAAGTTCGTATCCAAGTGTTCTGTTCAGCTTCATTACAAGTTACAAGGGAGCCGCGCGATTGAAATTGTTCGAAATTGTACTAGCGGATAGACCTGTTACGTGATATCAAAACGAGAGAAGCGAGCACGTTCGATTCTGGTTTTGCGGAAATTAGAAACGAAGTCGGGCAAATAGGTACAGGTGGTTATTTGAAGGATAACTGTAATTCTACGTTTTCCTGGAAGGCCGTTTGCCTGGAACGAGCAAGAAAACGAAAGAAAAAGACGCAGCAAAGGTCGCAGGCTCTGTTATTGGGCGATATCAGTAGATAGTACACGTGGGACACGCGACTTCTAGCTTCCCTCGATAATATTCGAACCAGCTGTTTCGTTTTCGAAGAGTTAAACGGTTTCCTGAGCATTCTTATATCTAATAAGGAGATCCATTGATTCCCCTCACTGCCTATGATTTTTCGTTTACGTAATAACAGTTCACGTAATAACAGTTCACCTGAATAAATTTCACGTTCAGGAGAACGTTTGTTGTTCGTACTGATTGTTATTGTCGTTTAATCTCTCACGAAAGTATTCGAACGAGTATTTTAAACAAATTATATTAATTAAGTTTCGAACTTTTAATTTTCAGCCATCTCGATCAAATCATTTTTGTGACATTTACCCAAGACTCCAAAATCTACAAAATCCTACTTTATTATCTCTGGTTATGATCGTAAAAATGTGAACCAAAGAATTTCGATCGAATCAATTCGTGTCGAGATCGCTTTCGTTTCGTATGCAACGAATAAACATCGGCACGATATTACAGCGGGATCACAAAGATGTGTGTCAACTTGCGATTAAAAAAAAAATGAATAAAAAAGAGATACTAAAGTAAAGGACCTACTCGTTCCGATACGCAAGCATTGATCCGCTGTTTAGCAGGACCGTAAAAATTTACGATTAAAATAATGCCGGCTAGAAACGCGTGCATGCATTTCGTCGTGTTCTCGTATTTTGCTTTCCCACGGTTTTCCCGATTGTTATCGACGGATCGAACGCGTCCGTTTGTCGTCGAATGAAAATAAAACAAAAGGAATAGAAGCAAAACGAAACAAAACAAAACTAGGAAGGAAAAGAGAGAGAGAGAGAAATTTACGAGCTCGGTTTTGTCCATTTCTCTTCGCGGACAAATTTATATTTTGTCGCCGCGTTCGACGCTCGATCTTTATCGACTTAATCAAATATTTAAAAGCGCTGTTCGCGACGCTGTAACACGCAAAAACAACGTTCTCTGTCGTTAACGAGACCGCGTGCCGACGTGAAAGCATTTCGTTTCTGCTGTCGTTCCGGCGTTTAAGAGAGTCGTGCGATTTAATCGAGCCGAGTGGGCCGCGCGAAGTTTTATCAAACGATGTACAGCTGCTCGGAGAAATTGCTCGAACACGTGCGAGAGCTTTTAAGAAAATGTCGTACGAATTCGAATACGCGTGCAAATGTATCGTGTTATATGAAACATAAGCATTGTATACTTTGACATTTCATTAACATTGTTATGAGAGTCAATTACCGTTATTATATCGATACAGTTTGAAACGAATCTAAAAGCAAGCATACTTAATGCAAGTGTACATTTCACAGACGTCACGAAAGTAATTAAACAGCCCCTTATCTGTTATTTATTACAAGTTGGACAAGTGATATTATTGACGTAGTAATTGACGTATATTGACGTAAATATCGTTTCTCAGATTGATCTCAAATTTTGTATAACGATTGTATTTAATCACAGTGTTAGTGAAATTTCACGTAACATGCATGCAAAATTCTTTTGCAATAAGTGTTCGAGTACTTTCGTAAGTCATCGTGTTTGTTAGAAATATTAGAAGCATTAAGAATGAAACAGGTTAGTGATGTCAAAAATATTTGATTCGACTCTCCTGATTGATTCAGTTGTTGTTTCAATTTCCAACTTAATGTTCATATTATTCTAGAGATTTGAAACACATTATATTTAATTTGGTTTATGTTTAATTTAGAAAGAAATTGCAAAAATACTTCCATTTTCTTAATTCTTAAAATATTCGGATAACGATTTGAATGGACCGAACGTTCGAAGATAGTCGGAAAATAGTATGTCATTATTCTTGGATATGATAAAATATTTATAAAGAGAAATATGTAATCCGGTAAATTCATCCACGTTACGTTTATGTGACATTTGAACGACAATAATAAACTTCCAAATTTATACAAAATGAAGAGAACGTAATATATAAACTAACAATCTACGTATATCTCTCTTTATTTTAAAAATAAAATTATGATTTATTACCACTTCCGTTGAAACTATAAACTGGCGTTGAAACTATAAACCCGTTTTGAAATTCTAACAAAGTCACATCCAGCGAAAATAACTAGCGTTACCGAACATGTATACTTTGAAAAGAAATTGGTATCAATTGACCGCTGGAAAAACAGTGTAGAAGTGAACATTTATTTTGGTAAAAGCTGGAAAGGAAAATGTGAAAAGTTAGATTCTAGATTCGATACCGTGCGTTAAAGATAGGTTTTACATGGTAATAACAGTTGAATAAGAAGAAAACAAAATCTTAAAAATTAGTTAATTATTTTCTCGACAACATTACGAAACAGATAGTTGCTACTCGGTTTTGCTAATTTTCGCTCGAGATCGGTTCACACGCACAGATATCGAACGACCAATAAAACCCTGTCAATTAACATATGCTAACGTGTCAACTGTATGAAGGAGCCTGTAATTTCGGAAAATAAAATTTTAGCAATGCTCCGCCTATCTCAGGCCATAAATATTAAACTTACGTGATTCTTGCGCAAAAGTGAACGCCGTGCATGCGACAATTACGATCGCGATTGCAACGCCGCGCATTACACCGAGCTGTACCACTTGAAAATAATTTAACCGCGACCATTTTCCTGCACCGTTAATTACAAAGCGCCATGCTACGCAGTCATGCCTCGTTAATACGATTCCAATTATCTCGGCCGGTGACATTGCTAAACACAATGAAAATAATTGACAACGATGTAACAATAGCGTTACAGGGTTGATAACACTCTTGAAATAGTAGTGACTCTGTTCTGAAAAATGTTCTCAAGGTTTTAGCTTTTGTCACTCAGACAAAATGGGACTGATTAACCTAGTTTATCAAAGTGATTGATATTAATTGACTAGAATGTTCTGTTCGTGGAAGATTTGTTCCAAACTACTTGCAAGGGTAATAAAATAATCGATATTTCAGATTTCAGTCTTCTTCATTTATATATCTTTCTTTGGATGTAAAATATCAAATCGACATTTAAAGTCAGTCTAAAGCTTACAGTAAAGCGTAAAGTAATTACAGTGGAGATTCCGTGAGAAGCGTCGTCTCGAAAAAGAAAATTGAAAACAAGGAAAGGATCCAGTTTAATTATCACCGAGAGTTCATCGCTCGAGGGTAAAATTGTCAACGCTGCATTATATGTGGCAACGAGCCGTCAGTGCAGAACCGCCATCAGAGAAATTAAAGTGACAAAAAAGGAACAAGAAAAAGAATCTCTGGGATTTGTTTTTTCTACAATCTCTAAGTACGTGCCGCTGTATTATTCATAAAATTTCCATTACGAAGACTGCTCATTTTCATCACTTTGATGCTACCGATGTTAAGAACATTGTTAAGCCTCTATTCACACATATTATAAATATCAAAATTTCCATGAAATGTTACGAATTGTTGCTCATTCTCCAATTAATATCAAGAACACGAACTTTTATTCGTACGAATACGTATATTGAGAATCTTTAAAAATGCAACGTTGTTGCATTCTCTCGGTCGAAATGAAAAATAACAAATCCTAATTACAACTTTCACCATCTCACGAATAGGAAAGAATCTTCATCCATACCGAACCTGTCTGATATCAACTTGGACGAAACGACAACACCCACGTAATAGCCACTCTTACTGATTCTCAAGTAATGAAAAGGAGTAACGAAACCCGTGGTCCGACGACTCGACCTGATATCAATTCGCTCCCCAATATTAAAAGCTTTAATATCGAGTGAACATCGTAGGTGGAACATATATATATATAATCGAATCTTTTCTATATATATTCTTTGGTCACTTGCCATATATAGATAGACGCGAGGGAGAACGTGTATAAACCGTGGATAAAAGTGGGTATATCCGTGGTTGTTCGACGAGTAAACGCGATCCATTGTGGGCTTCCGGCATCCGTGTGTCGGCGTGTACACACGCCGGCTCATACGCGTCGCCGTGCACACTCAACGCTGGCTGGTATGTGTTGGTAAATACATTCGATTTATTGGAGAACGCAATAGGGCAGCTCGAAAGAGCCATACGTTCCCTACTCTGCAATGATACCTAAAGCCTCTTTTTTCGAGGGTCTCGTTCGCGTTTTGTTGTTGTGCTTTTCGTTATCGACCTCCTCGTTTTTTTCGTACCACCTCCGTCATTTCTTCCACCTTGCTCGTATCGATTCGTACGTGTTGGGAAAGTAATGAGATTGCACTTTTGAAGGTCGCAGTAGTGTAAGTCAACCGTAATTTATAAAAAATATTGTAACATGGTGCAGTTTTTATAGTAAATTTTATAGCTCAATGTACAGCTAGATTACGCTAGATACTGGTTATGGAGAATGACAAGTGAGGAAGATCGCAGTAGTACGAGTCAGCCATTTGAGAATTCGAGTGTAATCGTGTACTTTAATTTATTGTTTGTTTAATTTCATAACTGATTGAGTTATAACTAGATCGTAAGTGCAATTTTATATTTTTGTGACGAGATCTCAGTAGTGCAAGCCAGCCATTTAAGATTTCAAATATTATTGCGTGTATCATACCATTTCTTTAATTTTGTAATGAATTAAATTCCAACTAAACTACCGTACACGTCACACTGTCAACGAAATATTTAAATTTTTCACATACACATGCACTCACCAACAGCTGCGTCACGTCTCAACGAATAAACAACGTCGCCAAGGCATCAAGATCAATCCTCGTTACGTCGTACGCGTGTCTCAAAAAGACAAATAAATTCCATATCGCAGCCGGTCGCAGTTAAGTTCGTGCCCAGTGAAAGTTTCTCGGGTCAGAAAAGTCGCTCTGAAATGTCGAGCTCGCCTCGTTCTCATATTGTAAATTGAACGTTACGCTACGCAGCGCCGCGGCGGAACTTTATCCACGAGCAACTTCCACCGTGTTGTTCTCAAACTTTGACAAACGCGTTACGCTCGCCCGCGAGAGTATACTCGCGGCAGCGTTGTTTTTCCAGAAACGAAAGCTCGGTCAAACGAGCAATAAGCATTTTTCACTCTTCTTCCTACACTTACTCCGCTTTTATTATCCCGAGGACCTTCCACATCTCCCACATCGACTCGACACCGAACGAAGATCTCCACGATGCGTTCCTCCGTTTCTCCCCTTCCTTCTTTCGTTTGCAAAATCTTCCGTTCTCGCAACCTTCGTAAATACGAAGCACGCGTTCTCTCGTTCTTTCGTCTGCCACGTTCTATGAAAAGGGACCGCAGATCAATGATTTTTTTCCACTTCTCTACTTCCTTCCGCCGCGACCGGACAACGTATCGTTCTCGCCGTTGCGGAGATCGATCGGGTGAAATAACAAAGGCAGAAGCGTGGCAGAGAAGCGAGGCAATGTTCGCGGGAATCGAGAAGAGGTCTCTTGCAGCGTGGATGGAGCCAATGTACACTTCTGTTCAAAAGTTTCGAGTGGAAACTCTCGCCTTTCCGATGAAATAAACGTCTCCGTGCGTTTCTCTTTTGAGAAGCGAGTGTACCGTACTCTCGTAACGTTGATCTTTCTAATGCAATTGATCAAACTTTCAATAGTACAAACAAGTAACGCACGAGTAAAAGGCAGTTGTTTGACGCTTTCGTACATGTGCACGACGCAATATGTTGAATGACAAACATTTGGCTGATTTACGTGGATTACAGAATGATTTGTTTCATTAATAGAATGAAACAATAATTTGGAACTGTGTGCAAGAACAAAGATACATTTATGGAATTGAAAGCAGCTCTCCCGTGGCGAAATATGCGTAATTCGAGACTACCAAATTAATGGCAAAATGATTTACGTTGCAATTCATGATATAATTCTTATGGTCGGTTGTTTGCACTCAAACAACGCATACCTTTGCAATGAAATCAGTTGAAACGCAAGATTTGTTTACACGTGATTAAAAATTAATTTAAAAAATATGATATAGATATAGAATTGCGGAACGAAATATGAAAAGACGATTGTATAGTAGCTTCTTTTCCCTTTACATTTTCTTCATAGGCAGAGACAAAATTAATCGACAGTAGAGAGGATTGAAATTTACAGTAAAATAAGTTCATTTTAAGGCAGTGTTTGAAGAAAATGACAATATGGAGGAATTTTAATCTTTAATAGCATATAAATGACGTGTTATATTTCTTTTCGTAATTTGATCAGACGAGTAACTTTTATCGAAATTATTCATGGTTAAAATTAACTATTTATTTTTAAAAATTCAAAAAGACCAATTAGTACATCGATTCGTTTGCCTAAAATCTGATGCGAAAAAAATAACACGCGAATTTCTATCAAATGATATCCTAATTTTACATTTTCCAACTGGAACAACAAAATCTACAGAGTGATTAATACAGAATATCCGTCATCAGAGGCAAAAAAAAGCTAATATTTTTTTTGGATTTAGAAAGTCCATTCGACAAATTGACAACTGACAAGTTCATAGGATTAAAATGTGACAAATGACCAAAAAAGAAAAAACAAAAGACAGAAACAAAAGACGCAGTGAAACGATGTTTACGAACGTAAACACGTGTATTTAAAAATCGACTATTAGCTATAAAACGTAACTGAAAGTAATCTCTGGTTTCCAACGCTTAATATACAAATTTCAATTTACTGTGTAAATATTTTCACCTCGATTTTTATCCGCTCTTCTCTCTCTCTCTTTTTTTTCTTTTTTTTTTTTGTTATTTTTCGTTCGTGACCTATTTCGACGTGGCGTTTAACAGCGACTCGACAAATACACGATCCACGTTAATTCTGAAATTCGTTGAAGGTAATTAACATTTTCATTCGTTTAAACGATTCGCTTCTCTTTTCTTGTTACTCTATTAGCAGACGTCATTAGTTTATTACAGCAACCTTGCTTGCTTGCCAGTCGTGGATCTCCATTAATCTCCGATGGTCAAAGTGCCTCGTTTTGTCATTCGTTTTAACGTCAATTATATTTGTGAGCTCTGACATGTGTCTGATTATTAAATCGGGAAACATTGTCTTTTACAATTTTTCGAATTCTCATAACGGATTAATATGTTTCAGTCACGGCTAGAAATTCCAATATAAATTCCAAACTTGACTGGTTTTTCGTGTTTTTGGTTTCTCGGTTATGCAACGATCAATGTTCTCCAAACGCGTGTGAATCCAAATTCGAGTGTAAAGTCCAATTTCTTTTTCGCGAAACATGTGCTCGATGAGTTTATTAAATCAAATTATATTTTTTAATTTTGATGTTTCTTTCTTTTTTTCTTTTTTTTAGATAAAGTTAGGTATTATAATGGACATTGCAAAATTTTTTTTTGACGGTTTGCTTCGTTTGCACTGTCCCCGAGTTTCATTGAATTTTGCACACGGATTCCAAACAAGGGATTTAAATTAATGCCTGTCCATCGGAAAGGATTATTATTAAATTCATTTTGTTCGTGTGACGAGTGGCGACGAGTCTGCTACGCTTCACCGTCTTTTCTGTTACATCGTCGCAAAATCAGCACTAATTAGCTACGGTGAAAACAAAAAGTGACTCGTTGAATTATTCGCGTCAGTTTGACAAAAATTCTCGAACGTTTCCTAATTTTAAAATATTCCTATTCTTGCCTTTCCGTAAAAGTGAAATTTTCATGAAAAAATGTTACCTAGAGACTTGCAGAAGATATTTGACAAGAGTAAACGTTCCATTTTGCAGAATTTGAAAACATCATTTATTTGAATAGTTGTACCATTACAATTGATTGAAAATATTTATCATGGATAAATGTATTATTTATTTGAAATGTATATATCGTCTGCTATTTTTCGACGCTAAGAATTCTTCGAAAAGTATTAAATTAGTGTTTGACTCGGTTGCGTTGGAATTTTATTCGGTGCACGAAATTTGATTAACAATACCGGTATAATTAAACTGTCAAAAAAATCGAAGCCACCGTCTATAGTGGACGCAAGGTACAATCACAGAAACCACAAAAACGAAAACCTGTTACGTTTAGTACCGAAGGGTAAAAGGGGATGGCGTTCTCTTTCGAGAACATGAAATTGTCAGGAAGTTGCAACGTAAATGGAATTGGAACTCGATTAAATTGAACCGTGTTGTATTCTTCAAAGGCTAGGGACATTCTACAGAGTATTTTGTGGAAACGAAAATTATTTCGCCTGCGAGGTTCCAAAATAAAAAAAAAAAATCGTCCAATACTATATGATATTGTTTTATTCAGTTAGTACGATAAATAAAAAATAAAAAGAAAGAAAAGATGGAAAATGGAAAAAATGATTCGTTCTTTACGAACCTTTCTCTTGTAAACCGAAAAATCGAGCAGTATCGTTCGTACGAAATTCCTTCAGAAATTACAAAGAACAGTGAGAATATCATTTCCCACGTTTACCAAATATATTCGTACAATAATAAATTGTTTCTCCTGAATTATTAGCTCGATAATGTTTCGAATCTCATTTAATTTAAACGATACAACAGCAATTAATTTCAGAATAAACAGCGTAACAGTGTAATAAAATAAATAGAGCAGGGCAGCGATAACATAGTCAGGAAAGTACAGTTGCAACAATCACGCGCGCGTTGGGAATTACATTACATGTATTACAGAATATGGACACACGTACTCTTGTTACACCAAAGACTAAACTTTCTCGCCGAACGATTTCTATCTACTACATTTACCAAATACTAACACCTTATCATAAAAGAGATAACGTTGTTAATTCCCTCTGTCATATCAAATTCTTTATATTATTATTTGAGTGAACAACTATTGTACATACTAATAATTTCATATCTAAAATATTCACTTTCTTATGTAAAAAATTATGTACAAAATCCCTTCACACTTTTTATTACGATTATCAGAACAATTGGAGCAGAAAGAGTTGAAGTATCATTGATGACTGTATGAATCAGACAATGTGTATTGAGTCCATCCATTTAGTAGTCATTTTTCTTACATTACCTTTGGATAAGGTAATAATAATTTCAACCTTGGTTTAGTCACTTTTTGCTTCATTATGTTATTTTCATTATTAAAACTTTTGATGGGAAAAGATGTATTTATTGATGATGGATGAGTATTTATTTCAGTCTTTAGAATCTTTCACGTCCTAGGAATAAATTTTAACGTTCCAAACATAGAAGTTTTATACTCTATACTTATAAATTACACAAAAAAAATTGTTATATTCCCCAATCTCTTTTTAATTTAAACCTGCATCGAAACAGGGATAATTCACAATTGACAATTCATAATTTAACTACTACCGTCGTGAAACGAAGATCTTCCTCAATCTTCAGACGATCAGAATTTCTTTCTTCCATAAGAATAGTCTTTCTTAAATTTTTTCTCTTAAAAAAAAAAAAAAAAAACTCTTTCAACGTCACCTTCCTGCAATAGTTCCTGCTCAACAGAATATCAAGCCTCGCCGAGAGGGACTCTGTCAATCTTCTAAAAGTTGATAAACAACGTAAAAGTAACAAGCGACGCGTAATCGCACGGATTAATTTGAAGCGGGCAGTGCACAGGGAGGGCGCGACAGGGGTTGGTTTGAGACAACGGGGCAGTTCCGGTTGTCTGGTTCTCTAGCATGTAACCAGCCAATGGCAATCATGGCGAGAGAAGAAGTTAATTGAAAATAAGATAACGCCCGGTATCGAGCATCGCAGGCTACCGAGAAACTGGCCGAGAGCACAGGCCCGAGGAACAGGTAGGGGAAGATAGGTTGAAATACAATCCCTTAATTAAGTCTTGCTGCTGAAGCTGCAGCGTTGGAAAACACAGACGGAATTATTGTCCCACAGATGAGAATATCAAGGGAATGGACGTCTACGGAATTGCGCTCTGCGGTTCCGCTTTTCAGGGTTGCATGAATTCCCGATGTATGAATTTTCCTACGATGTTTTCACTATAAAGGGTATAAAGGCAAGTTGAAATATACGTTTCTCGCGTGTACTTTGTTAATATTTCCGAAACCACTGGATATTAACGAGAAATGTACCAAGTATTCTGAGAATAAGAGAAAAATTGAAGGATTGATACGAGCTATTCAGTTAGTTTTCGTGCTGTACTATAAATAATTTGTAGATTTTAATATTTCCAAGAATATAATTTAAAGAATGGAACGTAAGTAGGGAATAAGTAAAGAATTGTTCTATCTGCTGAATTATAACGAATGCTATACTTCACAGATGTTTTATGTGTATTATGTACAGTCTATGTTTTTTTCTTTTACATTTGTTATAGGTAGGTATATCTTAAATGCATATCTTTTATATTTTCAACTATCATCAACATTGCTATCGTTTTTCCAGTCTTTCTTAATCCGCAAGTCTGAACTAACCCAATCGAAACGCCAGCTAAACCCAAAATACCCAACAGAATTCAATTCCATTCAAAATAAATTTCACGCACGAGGAACGAAGACAAATTGTTCTCCCTTCCCCAGCAAACTTCTGTCATCCCGAAGAACGCCGACAGTCGCTTCTGCTAAAAAATTAAGAAAAAAGAAACTGCCAGGAGAAGGGTTAACAAGTCACCGGCGAGGATCAGACGTCTGACTCGCGTCTGCGAGAACGATGGATCTCCGAGCATCCCGCCCGCCAAACAAACATCCAGACTACGATGGGATCGAATGAAAGATTCACGGTCAGACATAGTACGTCGATCCGTGCACGCGCCATTATGCGCGCCGTATCGTAAAGTTCAGCCGACGTTGGCCAACGTGGAGGAGCGGAAAGTAACTGGAGAACTTGACGTACGGAACGAACCGATGTAACACCGAGCTCCATTCAAATATTCACGAGGCCATGCGTTATCGATCTAGCGCGGCGAACGAGCCTGCACAGCCGAACGATTCGAAACATACGTTGGGATGCTGCTATCAATAAAATATCAGAGCGAACAATGTACGTTCGTCTCCTTTTCGGCCGACTATCACTGGTGCCGGGCGTTTATCTTCGCATCGCGCGCGCTTTCAGCTTTGTCCGCTTGCTTTTCAATGCGTCCGCTTTTCAATGTACGTGTGAGCGATTCCACGCGTTCTCTAACGAGCAGAGAAGGATTCTTTTTTTCTTTTCTTTTCTTTTCTTCTTTTTCTGCTGCTTCGAGGCGTAGAGGCGTCGGATCGCACGACGTAGAGAGTATAAAGGGGGTATTATTCTGGTAATCTGGCCTAAAATAATCGACTTTTTTTACATTTTCTCAAAGTATATGCTTTTGAGAATGTCTATGTAAAAGGATTTGTGTGAATTCGTAAAATTAGCAAAGTTATAGATGTTTAAAGGAAACGGTATACTGCTCGCAACGTAAGCATGAATATTTTTGTACAACGGGTAACAAAACTTCGAATGTGTCTTTCTCAAAAAATATTTTATTTTATAATGTTATTATTTAGATTATTATTTATTTTTGTATTATTGTTACTTTATGATATTTTAGTTTTTGCACTGCTCGATTGTAAATATGAATACTTTTGTACGACGGGTAACAGAAACTTCAAACGTGCTTTTCTCAAATCCATACTTTCTGAACTGATTGACGTGATATCTCACGTTTTAGTTGACTGATTGACTTGAAATTTCGAGGAGATCTTCACCGGATGTACCTTTATCGCATGAACCACGAATTTCAAAGTCTGATGTTTTTTTCTATTTTTCTTTATCACCCAAAGAATGAAAAGCACAAAGAAAATCGATATTTTAACTTCAAAATGCTGCAATTTTTTTAATTTTCGAAATTTCGCTGTTTCCGTGGTTCATGCGATAGCCATATTTATACTAATTAAGATGGACTTTGGTTTTTTAGTTTCAAATAACCAGGTGGATCGGAATCACGTCAACCATTCGAACCCGTTTTTAAAAGCATGCTTTACCTAAGGCTATATATAACTTTCCACAACTTTCATTAATTTCGTTAAAAAAAATTGTGAATACTCTTCAAGTATGAATAAATCTTTATGTTAAAACTGCATGCCAAAATGTATCACAGTTTCCTTAGAGAAAAGTCCCAAAGAAGTCGATTCTTTCAAGCCGGATTACCAGAATACCACCTGAAGCGAAAATATACGCGCACACTCGTTGGAACGAGTAGCATAATTGTTTTCGAAACTGGAATATTAAAGTGACGCTTCGTATGGAAGTTTCGAAGAACGCGCAAGAATTTTCATGGAAACAAGAGATTTATTATGTCGACAGATACCGAAGAATGGGAAATTTTAAATTACTTTCGATGTTTAGAATTATTATTCAGATTGGAAATAGAATGAGGAGAAACGTTCGATAAATTGTCCAAGTATTTGTAGCTGACTCTGTCTGAGACTTTCCGAGGGGCGAGATTAGCTAGAATCAGCTGCCAGTAACGCAACTAGAAGGCGCATAAATTATTCTCGTTTGTCGCTTCGCAGTCAACACACAAAGTCCATTTAAACAGCATTTACATGGCGCGGCCTCTATGGAAATGCAACAAGATTTCGGGAACATGGTGCCCGTGACTTTCCGCGAGGAAACGTAATCAGTCCTAATTATCTTAAACTTCAAATCCGATAACCATCGGTTACAAAGCCGATAAACAGGATTACTTTGGCACGAACCGCACCGCGCCAAATTAATTCTCTAATGCGGCATGCTGATTTATACAGCGTTGTTGCTCGGAAAATCGTTCGTGCATGTTCGATTCGATTTATCAAAAGGCGGTATGTACGGTTTGAATTCGAACATCGTTCATGACGAATTTGAAATCGTCGGTTGTTAACATTCTTAAACAATGCCACCGAGTGTTCATCGATTTGACAATTCGTTTCAAGTAATATAATTCTTCTTCGAAACAAACGGCGGTGAAATCGTTAGCTTTGCATCAGGTTCTACGATTTCTATAATATCAACAAGAGAAAAATAGTGTTATCGAAACGCCAGAAGTTTGTATCTGTTGCAAGGAACACAGAAAATAATCGATACCTCAAGGAACAAAAAGGCAAGTTGCCGGACAGAATTCCAATTTTGACGGGAAAATTGAAACTGTTGACATGGAACAAAATAAGAAAATGGAAAAAGAGGTTTAATTAAAAAGTCTATTTTTTCAATTCCTTGCGATATTTCTCTGCGTGAAATAGCTACGTATGTGCTCTGTGTATCGTTTCCCTCAATTGTATAGGATGTAGATAATCCACGATAAACTTTAACGATATTAAAAATAACTTTGACAATATTCTTTGAGAGAACGTTCTGACAATTCGCACGACTCTGTAGAAATTTACTATGAAATCTCTTCTTTATGTCAAGGAAAAGAGCACCCTCTTGCCTGCAACAACCATTCCATTTTATCCACGGCCCACGCATCGCAATTGTTTTATTCACACATGAGTACGCAAATATCGTTCGTAACGTTTATCTTTGATGAATGTGTTGCAACACCTATACCACTGCGCTTTAATTTCAATTTCAAACAACTTTGCAACTGTTTGTTATTTCAGTGAAGCAACAGTCAAATATCAATACGAGATTCTATTTGTAGATTACAAGATATTAATATTAATTACGATAAAATCTTTTTAAGGAACAGCATAAATTTTGTCATACGACTTCAGTATTTATTCTTATCCCCAAGCTATGATCGAAAGAGTTATCTACGTTTGACGTCAGGAACGTTTTTTTCATATATTCACTAATCACAAGAAAATAGCATAAACAATTATAAATCCCAAGGAAAATTTTACACAACAACGTGATCGTGATTTTTCTATGCATTTTGATTTACGGAGTTCCGATCGACTCGCAAAATCACAAGATCACTGAGACATCAACTATCGGAACCTCTTTGCGTTGTTACAATTAATCGAAAATTGATCAAAGTTAATTTAACGTCTCTTCCAGAAAAAAATTCTAATTATGGAAAATGATTGAAATCTTACGATCGAAGCTAACAATCAAAGAAACATTACAGTATTCACCCGGAGCTTTTGCAGGAGCATTAATCGTAACGTCATTAAGCTCTCATTGAAAGAGAAAGAGACAGGCAAACGAAGCTTCCTGCTCTTAAAAGCAGCAGGCGATCAGTACCTAGCAGAAAGCACATTCGGTCCGCCGAAAGTGGCAGGATTTAACAGCGAAGCAATTCGTTTTGCTGTTTCCCCTGTTCCCTTACGCTTTCCTCCAACAGTAGTTCCCGGTCCGGAGAAAGGGTGAAAAAGAGGAGGAAAAAGCGGGAACGACGAAGATTAAGAGAAAGACAGAAAGAAAGGAAGGAGGTGGAAAGGAGAAAGAAGGGAGGAGGTGGCTTGATCGATGATCCTTGGTAATTATTTGCTGGCTCCTTTCCTTCGTTTCTGTTTTTCGTCCCTTACGTTCTCTCGCCTCGACGTATCGCCCCCTCGTTCCACCCCAGACGAGACATCGCATCGTCTTTCTTCCAACGCTCCTCTATTCCCCTATCACCCGTCGTTCGTCGTTGTTCGACTTCGTTCGCGTTTCTTTCGCCGGCTGTTCGCCCGTGTTCCTACCAGCACGACGCTTTTTCGCGTCGTTTTCTTTTATCACCTCCCACCTGGCCGCGTCACACTTCTGTCGAGGGTGTTCTCTCGCGCGAGTTCCGGTCACGATGGATGAGCAGCCACGTCCACTCTCCGCAGCCATCGGGCCGTGCTCTCTGATAAAGAACAATAGACGACCGCGTTCTTCCTCACTGTCGCCACGTCGGATCCGCGCGATCGACTGTATTATTTCTGTCGGGCCGATCGCGTCAACGCTGGCTTACCTCGACGTCCGAAGGAAAAGACCCACGTCCCCGGAGAAAATGACGTTCCTCCTGATGGAACGGCACTGTGTAGGTGGATATTGACAGAGGGAACGTGATCGTTGGTCGCTCGAAGTGATTACGTTTGACGTACGTGGGATTTAAGCGTCAGTTTAAAAAGTGGCGAACGTAGTAATTCTCAGGGCAAACACGAGGGCCGTGATATACAGATATTCATATGGGTATGTACGATGTTATAGAACGATGTGAACGTTACGAATGAACTACAGATAAATAACAAAGTTGGATCAAAGTGGGCGTAGATTTACCTCGTCTATTAATAAACTGCAAATGTTAGTGCGAATTTTACATTTTTGTGAGTATAGATATCAATTGGCAATAAAAATTCTACTTTGACATTTTCATGTATTACGTGTATTCCGTAGATTTCTGACTGTCCATTTCAAATGTACGAAAATGAACAATAAAAAAGACTATCTACCGATTAAATGTTAAATATCTACGAATCGTCGAGGTAAGCAGAACGAACGATCACTTATTTTCCATTGAACATTTCGATTAATTTCCACACTCTCAATTTCTACGAACCCCTTGCGCTGGCAACTGGTTCGCGGACCATAACGAGTGACCGAACCGTATACGATAATTCGTCGCTTTCTTTTTCTTTTGAACTCGTCGGTATGATATCACTGGATAGAAATTATTAAAAAGCAATAAACTCATCATTTGTTTTGCCTGGGTTACATTTAAATATACTTAAAACTGAGGAAATGTTGCAATTTAGGGCAAAAAATTCTCGACATGCGTGGCAAGACAAGAGGCTACTAGTATGCTTAAACGTTATTGCTGTTCTCTCTCTTGGCTAACTGTCTGTCATGCACCGTGTCCATCCTGTGGGCAGTCAGTGGTCAGTAGTTGGTCACTTTCCGTACTATCTGATACGACTACCTGTCTATTATAAACGCGTGTCAGGGATTCCTTTACGACTTCAACGAATTAAACACCCACCCCCGAGGATAATGTCCACCGACGACGTCGTTAAACCTAATTCAAATCTATTTCTCTCTATCAATTTAAACCTATTTTACTACTCTCTTCTTTCTTTTGTTCTATTCTTTTCCCCATTCCTCCATTTCTTTAATTCCTTTCGTTCTTCTCTTTTATTTCTCCCGTTGATTTCTTTCTCCTGGCCTTTTTCCCCTCTCCCTTGATCTCTTTCTTTTGATTGTTCTTTTAACTCTGAACTTTTTCCTCCGCGACCCTTCTTATTCTTCCCTCGTTTCCACTCTTTCTTCTAACAACGAGCACGTCGAAGTTTAACTATCTACATTTTTACGAGTGTTAGACTTAAGAAAAACAGGAAGAAAATTTGTCACAAAAGGAAGAAATTCTAATGAAATAAATAATAATTCGGCACAGTATGAATAATTTTCACACGCATACGTAGGTATGGAGACGTGGACGAGACTTCAAGGTCAAACATACGTAGAACAGTAATATTTTACCGACAGACTTTATAATATGAATATTTATAAATGCATTCCGCGTAATTTCAGAAAAAAAATCAAAATAACGACATCGATCTCTACGCAGTTCGAAAATTCCTGGCATTTTATTTCTCGAACATTCCACAGTCTAAAGTACGTATGTATCTGTTCCAATGTTATGTATTTTGCATCTGTTTTTAATATTTCCGTAACTGGAATAAACAAGAAAGCTCAAAGGGAATTTGCGAAATTCTTTCACAGTACGCCAATCCAATTTCCAATACGGGGGAGGGGGAGGGGGAGCGGAACGAACGTTGATGTTTCACTCAATAAAATCAAATAAACTCCCGGTTCCTGGCCAATTTCAATTTACAAGGAGTCAGGAAAATGTACTACACTTAAACGTATAGACCACGCATTTCGTGCACCGAACGTTGTCCGCCAAAGAAATAAAACATGATTCAATAATTCATAGAGCAATCGAATTATCGATGAGACAATTTCTGATTCTGAAACGAAACGTTACAATCGAATAAAATTCCTTCTTTCCTTCTCTTTCTCTCGTTTGCAAGGGAAAGCAACTTTGTTTCTGGGAAATTCTCTGAATTAATTACCGTAAAATAATGAATATTAATTTCTTTATTGGTATTTGATAGAAAAATTCTTCCACTTTGAAGATGTACCGTGATCACTTGTTATTTTAGTTTCTTACAAAATTATTTAAATGAATGCTGTAGGAAGAAGCATCTTTCCGTAAATCAACGTTTTGTTGCTTTTAAAACGAAAACTTATACTTTAAAGTAAAATATATTTTAGAATAAATATTACAAATAAGACTAAAGACCACAGAATTTAACAGATACTAACTTTCTTTCTTACACTATACTAAAATAAATGGTACACTATTCATTCCACAACGTTATTTGGTTACACTTTAACATGTTAATCGTCATCAATAATTAATGAAACTAAAATGATAAAAATAAACATCTGAATAAATATTCCAATTTTGCGATAGACGACGGACTCTTGCGTCGTAAAATTTTTAAAATGTACGAACACGCGAAAATTATTTCTTGCCGTAATTTTTTTCAACGAGCAACTTGCCTTTGGCAATTCGTAAGAGTGTCTTGAAACAACAAAACAGCGTGAAGCGTTTGTTAAAATAAACACGTCTCTACCATGAAGCAAGGACGGTTCAGTCTCAGTTTTTTTCTTCCAACGCCGATATCAAAATGAAAGTGCGGCACAGCGCGAACCAAGAAGTAAAAGCGACAGAGAACGCATTCCTTTCTTCTTTTTCTTTTCCTTTTCTCTTTCCCTCTTTTCGTGAACACCGCCCTTCCCAATGGTTCACCGGGGAAATCTCGCAAGTAGTTATTAAAATTCCATCCGGATCGTGATCACGCAACAAAGAAAATAATCTCGGGGAGGACAGATTTCCTCGTACTTTTCTCGCCTATCAAGGAGTCCAGCGAATTGCAATTTCGGTGAGACACGAGAATTACTATCAGGCTTGTTTCATCAAACAAAATACTTGCGACGATCCTGACCATATTACCATTCGAACTGTCATTAAGTTGTAATGAAATATTGAGTGTAACTCAGAGAGAAAACATTTAGTGACATACAATATAACCATTACAGATTAAAAGTGAATATAATTGCTCGGAATCATTAACCCGTTCTATTGCCGATACTCCGCGGATTCTCATGCATTCACATGTAACACAATATAATAAATCAAATCGCTTTATTTAATTACCAACTAAATTGTATAAATAACAACAAAATTGTATACACAACAACAACAAAAGAATAAAATTTACATGGCACAGGTATACGTGTATACGAGGTATAGACGTGCCACGGTTATACGTTTATACGAATTATAAACAAGATATTACGCTTAATAATTTCTATCCGTTGATATCATACCGTCGAATTCAAGAAGAAAAGAAAGCGACGAATTATTGTATACGGTCAGCCAATTGGCAATGCAGAGGTTTGGAGTCGATTCGCGTCACTTTCTGAACTAAAAATTTTCATTGGAACGGAGCATGTCCAATATAATCTCACAAATATCCTACAGCCGAAATTTGCACAGTTTGAAGCGGTAGAAAATTGAAAATTCTTCTAAAAATAGGGACACATACGCAGACTCTATTGACGCTGCTTGATATTTTCATCTGCTACTGCCTCATTTGAATTTCTTCTCGCAATTGTACACAGACAAAAAGCAATAAAACCATCGTGTTCTCTTCGCGGACGCGATAAAAAATGCATAGCGGTCGACATGGAGCGGTCGTGACAGGGTATACTCGGTGGACTCATTAAACAAATGAAAGGGAGGCGCTGCTATTGTCGCAACACGGAGGTCGCACGCACGACCATCCGTGTCATAATTCCGTGTAGCGGAATTGGTAATGGGCGGACGACGACCATGATCGTACGAATTTCCGCGACGCGACTAAACGCGACCCATTTTCGCGATACTTTTGGCCTCTTCGTCACACTGCCGCGGGGATGCGAAACATTAATGAGTCGGGCAACTTGAATCTAGACATCGTTACGGTGTATCATCAAGCGACGGATGCTTTAATTATCCTAATACGTTCATTATCTGTGGAAGAATCGCAGAGCGATTCAGGGGTGGAGTACAGGGAAATCGTAATATCCGGTGGATAAACCGCGAACGTTGCTGTTAAACAGCGGGAGAGACTTTCGTCGGCGATTAAACTAAAATCGAGTTTCAGCGTGTAACTCGCGGTGAGGAAAGTTGTAAGAAAGGAGAGATCGTTTTTAGGATGAGTTGAAATTTAACAAGCAAGTGCTAACAGATGGAGACTTCGTAGAATCGTCGACTCTATTGAGGATAATAAAATGTCAGGGGAACTTTGCACGTTTATTATTAATGATTGAGGAGATTGCTGGAAAAACGGGGTTTATAAGGCGAGATATGACGAACCACGTGCAAGCCAGGTCAGAAGTTCTAGTCTTAGTTTTTGAACATTGGGCTCGATTAATGACTCTTGAACAACGCAAGACAAGCAAGAATTTCATGATAGTTTAAGCGATAAGGGAAACGATCTCTTCTTGAAGAGACGCTTTGAAAAAGTGGAGATTCGAAATAACAAAATGTCTGAGGCTCGAAGCGCGGAATTCAGCGGAAAACGGAGGAATTCGACGTGACAAGGGGGTTCCAGTAATTTGTCGCAAGTGCCGCATGCGCCACTACAAAATTGCAGAGCCGCCGCGTTATTATGAACTTTCGCGTGTCGGTCGAACAGTTGCTCGAAATAAATGCCGCCAGACTAAGGAGAAATTCGGTACGTGTACTCACGAACGAGGTGGATTGCCATATATAACACGTGACACGACCGCGGCACATGATCGTTCGACCGCCTTGGTCTACCGAGAAATGGAGTCTCCCTTTGCATTTATAACTGCGATATCCGCGTGAAAAATCCGAGAATATTCATCAACTTGATGTTTCTATCCAGAGAATAGATCTCGAGCTCTTGCTCCGTTAATATTTACGTGATTTTCTAAATATAATAATTATTCGATGGACGTGCGTTCCATCGAGTGAAACATCTGAAGAACAACGTAATTGTTGGAACAAGAATATACATGGAATATATACTTATATGATATTGTTCTGATACATTCGTTCGTCAGAGTGTAAGTACAATGATTTATAGAAAATTCCACGTTTATGACCGATATTTAATGAAATACTATTTCCTATTTTCTTATTTGTTTATACGTTCTATAATATGTTTAAATTTCATAAAGAACAGGAAATTTTAGTCTGACAAGGGAATATTTTCCCTATACTTCTTGTGGAATAGCAAAATTAAAAGTTCGTCGAGAAAACCCTGCCACTTCTTGTACACTAAATTCTCACATAACAGTCGCAAGAAATTTTTTGAACGTATTATTAAATACGATAAACTTCATTTTTAACTCCAATTCTTGTCGTATTGCCAACTTTTATTAATCCTATTACCGACTCTTGCAACCATACTTTTCCCCAACTACACGTTAACGTTTAAAACAGCATTTGAGAAACGTTTATACAAATCAAACCACCGCGTGTAATTTTGCGTGCGATATCGAGTTGATTATAATTTGTCTGGGAACAAGTGGAAAAAGTTTTTTTTTTATTCTTTTTTTTTTAGCAGATGTGTTTATTGCAAGTAAAATGAGTTACGCTCTCGTAGTGTTAGTCAAGCTTTCAGTTTCGTATTAATCAGATTAATTACCCGGCAAAGTTAGCTTGTAAGAAGCATGCAACGTCCACCCGTACTTTATGTTTAATTATATTTATGTTTAATTTTGTTTTTAATTTCGCATAAAGGGAAACTGAAAGTAAACAAAAAAAAAAAGGAAAAGGGAAAGAAACGAATATTTTAGAACTTTAATTAAATCTCTGCGAGTTGTTTCACTTCCCCGTTAAATATCATGTCTATCGCGCAGATTCTACAAGCATGTGGTTTAATAATGTAGTTACGAAATAATTTCATTCGTGTTGCAATTCCCCTTTTAATAATTTCGTGCGTAGCACCGTGCAATATGTGTATCATAACGCTACCATTGAAACTATTACACGCAAGCAATAAACACCGATGCATTATTGAAAATAATTAAATACCCGCACAATTGAAAACAATTCGCTTTTCATTAACCCCGTGCATTATTGGAAAATATTATATTATTCAACAATCCTTTTCTCGTTCACTCTTTTCTAATTCACAAATAACTTACGCGTTATATGTTTTTTGAAGATTGACTGTACAACTAATATCTTCTAAAATTCCTTTGGGATCTCGCGATAATTTTAAATACAGAAGAGAAATTTAATTTTGAAAAATAAAGGAGTGAAATTGTATTAATCGAATTTCACTTGAAATCATGTTTAACAGTTCGACAGAAAGTTTCTGAAATATTTAAAGAGATACGATAATAAGATACAAGTTTTGTTTCTCTGCGGAGCATCATCAGATTTTTGCACCGCTGGTGACACTTCGTCAAACATCAAAATTTCATTTGCAGAAATTTCAATCGAGAAACTCTGACTGTTCTCGAAAAACATTATTGTGATCATTTTAATTAAGCACTCTGTTTCTATCCCTATTCACCCAAACCATAGTCCACCGTACAGTCGCATCGAACGCGAAATTTTTGGAAAAAATTGCAACAGATACGGTAGACACTTTCCAGTGATTAATGAATTTTTGACGTGACACGCATAGTTGATGATGCACAGTTTATATCGCTCTCTTGTGTATCTTGATTATATCGTATTCAATAACTGGTTCCTTTTTTGTACGATATTTATTTTACTTTTTCTATTCTCATTTTTTTTATGTTTGAAAGAGCGAACGACGTTGATTTCACCACGTTATCATTGAACCAAAATTGAATTGTATATCTGACAATTCATTGACAAATACGGCATTTCTCTTGCTAGAAAGAGCTTCTCGAAAGCCAAATTAATCAATTTTATCAGTTTCCATCGATCCCTCAGTATCGTTATCTGGATACACGACTCCCCTGTTCAATTTCCCAATAATACCCTTTATACCCAATATAGTTTCTACCACAAAAGATTCAAAAGCTAATTACTGGCACAAACATGATTGCGTAATTTTTAATTGAAACATAAACTACGAAACAATCAGAAACTTAATAATTATTTTGGTTATTTCAAAGATAAATGTGTCGCTATAATACAACCCATGTTTCATTCGACCGATAAATTCTCTATGTTTCTTTTTTCAAACAGACGTGAAAGAAATCAAATAATTCCTCAATGTGAAGCTCACTTGATAATATTCGCGAGGTCCAAATATTTCTGAAAATCACATTAAACCTTCGTATCGTGCCCGTCAGTAAGGTACATCGGGCAAAATAACTTGCACAATCGTAGTAACAGACAGACGGGCATATTAATTTGACAGGGGCGGCGAGCATCTCCTTGCGGCTCGTTACATGCCAGACGCTACTTTCTCCATGAATTCCTCTTTTCTCGTCCGTTTCTGCGATCCCCTCGCACTAAACTGTTTGTCCAGAAAAACCGTGCAGTCGACTCATCGTCAATTACACCACTTAATTAGTTCAATCTCTGTACAATGCCCGTGTGTGGATTATGACTGATCCGCAGAAACATGCGTGATCGTTGTTTTTCTTCCATCTTCCATTATCTTCAATTTTGAAGTATCACGTTCTTTAACACGTTGTTTTAAATAGATATATTGCTGTTTCTCGGACAATGAATAGCTTTAAATTCTGTCGAATATAGCTCGATAGAAATGTTTCTTTATTAAACCTAGGGAAGTAAATTTTTATATTCTCTTCTTTCTATTCTTTTATATTCTCTTCTCTCTTCTTTATATTCTCTTCAAGATAAAAATTTGCATCCTTTAATTTAACGAAATTTCAATTCTCTAATTTAACTTAATTTTACTTATCATCGTTTGATAACTTTCCAAGATAAAAATCTGTATCCTATAATTTAACGGAATACCAATCCTTTAATTTAACTTAACTTTACTTCTCATCGTTTGGCTCTTAACTTTCGTTCCAGTTTGATTTCAGTCTCGACTTCCAACTTTGTGTCAGGAAAAAATTTAATTAATTTGAGAATGACGAGTCGCACGTACTTACTTCCGGAGCCACAAATACAGTTGTGGGAGATTGTATACGAGATTAATCGACAAAATGAAATTTCTTGAAATTTACTTTGCTGTAAAAATATAGAAAATACGAGTTATTCATCTCATCGAGCGAGAAACTCGAACAACGAACGAAGGAAAACTGCCCGCTCAACAACCATAAGTACAAAATACGACCAAGTTTCACTCCTTTTGAAATTACAACCGGCAATACAAGTAATCTTCAATATCGAGAACACGCTATTTCGCGTTCCACGCATTCAACGTCGAACTCCACTTACCGTCTTTTCAATTCGACGGCGAAATGAAAAGCGAAAAAGAAGAAGCGCTCTTGCGACCGTTTGCGAAATAATCGTGCAAAAGAACGCCCGGTCATTAACGGATGGAAAATTAGCCTAATGGGAGGAAACAGTCGATGAAGAGAGTCGATGAAGACAGAAAGAGAGAGAGAGAGAGAGAGAGAGTTAGTGATCCGAAAGTTTCAAAGCATCGCGAAACGATGCACGTGACCGATATTATCAGAGAATTAAATTTTTCCGAGTAATTTAGCCCTGTTTTCGGAGAGGTTCCGCGCTACTTTCTTAATTACTTCGCGCACTTTCTTTTCTCTCTCTCTCTCTCTCTCTCTCTCTCTCTCTTTCTCTCTGAACAGGTCGCGAATAATCCGACGGAAAATTTTAAGTGAATCGAAGAAAGTTCGCCCCAATGGGGCGGAACTGCTCCGATGTACCATTTTCCATCGACGAAACGAACGGTCGAATGATCAATTAAGCACGGACGATTTAATTGCTTCGCGCCCTTTAAAAAAAAAAATCTTGACCCGATATCCCCGATGAAAGTTGCCGGTTACTTCTGAAAACCAATTTCACTCGGTGAGACGAGTCGCGCGAGATTCGCGGTCTCGTTTCTCAAGCAGCGGGCTATTTAGTTGCGTTGTTCGCGTAGAATAATTTTGGTGGAATAGACGCAGTTCGAATGCAGATTGCGATTTATCTTATAAGATGACGATCTTTCAAAGTTTTTAAACTGTATCTACAGCGACAGCAAAAATCTTTACTGGTTTTTGGTGAAGAATTTTGTATCAGATTCAGATACGTTTCATTCTCGTAGCATTAAATTTTTGTACTCGTATCTAAATACTACAGAGGCTTAATACGTTTAGAGTTAATTAATTAGTATGTAGATTTTTTTTTACATTACAGTAGACTACAGTAGACTTTGCATTTTCTTTTCAACGCAGTTTGATTGACGACGAGGAAGTATATATTTTCGTGAAATTTATTTCCACATTTTGTGATGAAGATATTCGTGTGAAAATACTCTCATTATTATGAAACGATATAATCAACCATTAGAGTTATTCGAATATTTTGAATGTTAGTTTTCTATTTTATTACAATTCTATAAAATGATCCCATAAGATGTTCGAAGATTTTTGTAAATAACTAAACACTTCATTGCCACTGTTATGTTGTGTATTACATACACCTATCTTATAGATTATAGATTCTTGAAACTTGACATGCTCCGAAATGCACAAACGCTCGAACGTAAACGCGCAATAGCATGGCTGTCTAACCAATGAGAGTAATTTAATCACGATGTCTACAATCGACGAGATTTCTATGAGATTAATTCCCGGAATCGGCCGAAGCGGTTCGAGCCTCGAAGAAGCGTAACTATTTGCGCACGAACTGCGACTATTCCGAGAGGTGTTCGTACGTGATTATTTGACACCTAGTAAAGCGTGCAAGCGCGAGCCACACGCAACGATGAATAAGCATGAATTCAGGGATTTGAAATTTTGCACGCGAGTTCAATATCCCGATTACGCGCGTTGAGCGTTGTTTCGCGGACAATGATAAGAAACTGCTAAACTATGAAACCTATGCTAGATAAATCACGCGATCGCGCGTTAAATATTGCTTCCCTTTGAAAACGAATTTTCACTCGATTTTATGTAAAATTGTCAGAGTAATAATCTAGACAGCTTGCGTACATAAATTTCTTACAAACGCATAGAATACCTGCGTTTAGATTCTTTTAGTAAAACATTTTCAAATTGAACGTCATAAGTCCACGTCTGCATCCTTTTCGTTTGATATTTCAAACAGTTCCATACTTCAAAGGACGTGACTCCAGGCTAGTAAAACATCGTTATAAAACGATAGGTAGACAATATCATACATAAGTTATGTTCGATTCATCGAGTCGAATAGGGGGAGAGCAGTTTTCAACTCGATGCAGCAGCAGCGTATAACAAACACGGTTTGATAAACATTCGTAGAAACAAGCTTGTATAAATAAATTCGTACAAACAAGAAAGCGGACCGGCAGTTTCCAATAAATACAAGAGAACAAACTCCGGTTGGTTAGAATTTCGTCGTCTTTCGGTTTGAAACTAAATACTAAATAAGTACTAAAATCGTTATTAACCTGAAGAAATAATAAATTGGAACCACAGTCCCAAACATAAATATTTTATCTTCTAGTTATTTCGCCTTCAGAATTTCATATTAATTTCTAATTCACTTCGTGAAATATTCAAAACTTCCAACGAACATCGATGGATTCACCGTCTGATTGTTATTATCTCAAAGATTAATAATTCTAAATATCACATACGAAATACTATCTCTGAATATTAATTCTTTTTTTTAAACATCTCGTGTTTAAAAGAAGAGGCAATTTCCTTTCCGGCAATAAAATTTGCGATCCACTTAACGCAGCGTGGAATTTATCACAATGTCAGACGAGTAATCTTCAGCTTTATGGTAATCTTCGCATTTGTACAGCTCTCGCGAGATATACAATTCAACGAAATATAAATTTATCGACCAAGTGAGAAAGAGGTGACCGCGTATATATGTATATACGTGTGCGACTCTTCAATTTATATCATGCTCATTTAATCCATGCCATTAAACGCGAAACGAAAACGAACGTGCGTCACTGAATGAATTGGAGGAACGAGGATAAGGTATCATTCAAAATTGCATGTCCTCGATTTGCAATTAACCCGTTAAAGGATGAAAATAACGGCCCGACCTGAACGATCTCTCGATCCGTCCTATTTTCACCGGGGAAAATGTAAAACGAGCACCGTACGAGTAATGTGAAGTAGATCATCTCTCGTACATTCGAGAAAAAGGAACGAACTGTGTGCAACTCGTCGAGCTATAAGCTGACCCGTATCGATCGCTCGTGAAGCTCTGAAGCGCATGCAAACATAGGTTTCAGGAAACAGGGGGAAAATACGCGAACAATTCCGAATATTGCGATACTACCGACGTCGCGGCTATACTATGTAACTGCGCCAGCCTTGTCCTTGCAAAGCCTCTTATGCGTCGCGTTGATTAGTCTCCGGTCTGCTTGTCATTTATGCATGGTATCGCCTGATAATTATTAATTATGATCAACCGCTTTCGAAATTTCATCGGTTCAAACCGATTCGACACTGACAATTCGCCAAAGATATTTTAAGTAAATACGATGTACGCTTCGCGAAGAATTGGAAATTTTCAAGTTTTCGAGATTGCAAGTTGCAGCGCGATACAATTTTGTTGATTTTTTCGACTTTGGCGTTATTTGAAAGTGGCACGTGCCGAGCTGATTTCTTATATACGTTCTTCTTAATTAAGCCAGGAGTTTCGTTAAACCGTCGGGAAGTAACAAGTTGCATTTATATTATCGAATCAAGCTACAAAGAGAAATCCTAAAGATCTTTATAAAATTTGAAGAAACTGAAGGACTTATAATATTACGAATTATTTATAAATTAATATGAATACTGAAGGATTTATAATATTACGACAGATTATATATTCCTCAGTCCTCGATCGATTTCTAAAATACATAGATAAATAGATAAAATAAAAGAAAATAGATATTCTCTATTATTATAATAACAGAAAAATTCTCTATACCATAGAGCACCGTTAATCACTTCAACGCGACTCAGCCCATGAAAAATGCAAAAACCGGAAGAATGACAATTAAGATAATTCTCCGTTCACGTGTGCGAAGCACGCTGAATCGGTCACACACTTACGTTTAATCAATAGTTCTCGCTACAGATGCAAAATACGGCTTTCGCTTCAATCGAAACACCGATAATTCATAAATTCGTTGACTGGTTTAACACCGCCGCCGCGAAAGTAAAGCGTCCAACTCATAACTGTCAGCAGCAAGTACGCGACGCGTCGTACATGCTTATTACCATGAAATACAATTTTCACTCAGCACACACACACACACATCGGTTGATTATTAATGTTGCATTAAATCGATGAGACACGATGAGTGCCTTGTGAAAACATTGTGACGTGGAAAACAAGCTTTCCAACACATCGAGAAGGCGACACCTACTTCCTGGAAGATAAGATTTCCTCGAACGAAATCGAGTGACAATCTCGCGGCAGGTTGTGGATCGATGCGTCCGATTCGAAATTATAACTCGTTTCCAAAAAAAAAAAAAAAAAAAAAGAGAAAAAAAACACGTAGACAGGCGGTGGCGTGTGCCTGGTCAAGTATGACGACAACTCGCAGCAGCACGATATTTTGTCGATATCTCGAAAGCTACCGCATATCGCGACGTCAAACGTATGCATATGCACGTACATCCTCGCTCAAAAGTTCCTCAACGTCCCTTGTTCTTTCAACGAAAAGAATCTCTTTGTAGAAAGAGCGAGAGTTGTTTCTTCTGACGAAACGAAAATACTGCGATTACTACAACTGAGTCGGTTCAAAATTTTCAAAAAGTATTATAATTGAACGTTGCGTGATGCAGACGCGAACGTTCATCTGGATTGGCACAACACTGTTGATGTACTAAATTATAGAAACAATTGCAGACGTTAAGGCAGACAAAGTCTCAAGTTAATTCTTTCTGAACGTGTCCTTCGATCCACCGATTCATTTATGAGAATATTATAATTCTACCCCTTTATCTGAGAAACAGCAATATTGCAGTTGTAACACAGATTTTTATAATTATAGTGGCGTAAAAAAAAGAAAAATACTATTTCGAAATCTGGCGTGTTCAGGTTTTTGAACAAGAGTGGACCTTCTCAGTCCATCCTATCGAATAAAAGAAAATTGATGTGCGTGCGTGTATGTGTGTGACTGGAAAGCGAACGAAAACCGTCAACCCATTGAAACGTCGACTTGTTTCGCAAATCGAATCGTCGTCCTCTCACCTATCTCGCGAAAGAGATGTTATATGGAGAAAAAGAGGGAAGCAAAGTTTGCTGGTCGCGATAAAAATGGAAAAAAGCTATGAACGATTTTGTTGAGTGAATTTCAGCAAGTAACTTTATTAGATATTTTGAATAACTCGCTTCATTATATATTATGTGCAGTATATATGTTAATAAAACACTGAAGTATCTTTGCCATTTATAGTTTGACGAAGAGAAACCTTCTTTTTACCCTCCAGACATTATTTCACAATCGTTCTCAGACACAAATACCTTAATACTTTTGTGTTTAGCATAAAAAAAGGACACGGATCCATTTACCTTGAAACCTTCAGAAAAACATTTGACAAAATAGTTATTATCAACTCATCAACATTAATGTAAATTTCTCCAAACTATAAATAACAAAGACGTTTCTCTCTAAACACCACACCTTGTATATTATTGCTTATAGCTGTATCGAATTATCTCCACTTTCAGCCTTTCCATTTTCCAACGTCAATAATCGTTATAATATTAAAAAAAAAAAAAAAAAAAAAAAAGAAATGGCACCTCTGATAATGTTCGACGAGACTGCAACTTGTTCGTTTGTTTCGCGTTATGTCAGTATCGCGTTGGAAATTGCCAGAAACAGGATATGGTACAGGGATGATACTGTTGCACGTTGTCAGGAAATAAAAATTCAAGACACTGCTGTCGTTCGTTCTGCCGTTGCAATTAAGGGGCAATGACGGAGGGAATTGCATATTCTCTCGTCGCGGTTTTCCCATTCTACTCATTAGTAACTCTTTCCTCGCGATGGAACAAGAAGGGAAGAAAGCCGAAATGGGATTACGTTGTTCCATTTCCGAGCAGCGCCGCGGCTTGTTCGCCGTTCTACGAAAACGAGGTATTATCTCTCCGCCTTTTTATTATTTCCCCCTTTTTTTCTGCTGTTTCTCAGCTTCTTCTCGCATGGAAAAGGAATTTATTCCTCAATTGTTCCGTCTGCTAGGCTGATTCGCGTTAAGACAAATATCGTGCTTCTTTATTTACCTTGCTGAGTATTCCTTGAACAGAGAGTGAGAGAAAAGAGAGAGATAGAGAGAGTTATGTTTTCGTGGAATTGATAAACAACCAGCGATTTTTTACACGACTTTTCTCGCGGGATATTAATAGCACTTGCAGAAGAAGATTAAAACGGAGAAGAGATCTCGCAGAGGAAATTTATCGCTCGGCCAGCTTATATTCTCTTTGAAACCGAGGAGGAAAATGAATTTTTCTATTGTTGCATGTTGAGCGCGATTTAACCCGCGACAAATTTCACGTTCCCAACCCCCCGTCTGAAGTGCCGGCGGGATTTAATAAATTAATTGCGAGGGAGGATCTCTCGAATGACGCGTAAAAACCGAGCAGCCCACTCCTTTTCAATTTTTTGCAATCCGAGCTTCTACCGGAAGCGTGAATTTCGCAGAAACCTTTGTCCCAATGTGTCGTTTGTAAATTAATTTTTTAATGGACTGCAGATGCTTACTGATTTTTGGAAAATTTAAAGATATACAAATCTAACGTGATTCCACAAAGTGTCTAGAATGGAACAGTTGTTGAAATAAATGTTTGCTTGAGTAAAAAATATGAATTTGCAGTTTGATAAATTTAGATTGACAATTCTGTTACTGACACTGTTCATAGTGAATTTTCGCGAAACCTGCAGAACGAACGAAGGGTTTGTAGCAAGAAAGAAACAACTCCGTTCTTCACTGTGTCATTAAGAAAGAAGCGATCTTTTTAATGTTGGCTCCGAGTAAAAATTCATTTATTGATTCACAAATTCGTAGCACCTTCGAAACGATATCTTAATTATATATTTATTTTATTAAACCATCATCATTATTATTTATATACACAATTTTTAATTATTATAATTAGAGGAATGATAATTCTATTTCCATATTTCATTTGTTTAATTAATTTACAAAAAATTGTAAAAGATGAATTTAAACTCTATTATCTTTTAATATATACTTATTATAATAATTACGTTAGTACTTTTTAATTTTAATTTTTTATTAATAATAAAAAATTTTAAAATTCACAACAATAATTATATTTACTCAATAATGAAATTGTTCTATTGTCCAAATTATATAATTACTTTATTTATGATTTTAATACTTCTAATTATCCGAGAGTGGAATTGCAGCAGCCCCGAATCGAACGCTCGAGTCCGCAAACAACGAAATGAAGCAGACACACAAGTGTTCGCGAAACACGCGACGGAATCGCGATCGTGAAACAGAAGTAACGAGCGAAAGGATCGCGAGTTTATCGGAATTCGAGTAAGGTGATTGCGATCGTGAAATATACGAGGTACTATTCATTACGCCTGATTGAAATGGAACGAAAGGGTAATTCCCTTTTTGTCAACCAGACATCGAAAGGTCCGTGGGCTCGCGATTTATCGCGATGCACGAGCACACGTGCGCGGGTTGCAGTCATGCATAATGCATCCTCCGGGGCAACAGTCTTAGGGAACAAGAGGAGCGAGCAATGGCGGCCAATTTACCAGGCGAAATATTTCTACGCATTAACTTTTAAACATGCTCCGGATAACTTGGAGTCGAGTTATCTTTACCGCGTGCCACCACGCGATAACTTGTAGGCTAAATATGTATAATGCGGGGGGAGGGAGGGGGGGGGACGCAAGTTCCTCGACGATGTTAGGAACGCGCATTATTGCCCTTTGAACGACGTCGACCTCCGTTTCCACCGCAATCCTGTGCGTCGTGGAATCGCAGTTGCGTACCGTAGACGGTATTAACGATACACTCGTATTTGACTTTTGCAGCGCTTTCGTAACTCTTTGATTTTGCTTTTCTCTTTTCTCTCAGAAATTTCAAAATTTTAGCGACGAAGCTCTTCGCAATAAGCTAATATTTTATTCGTTGCTACCTTTTCCTTTGTCTAAATACGATACAGTCTACAAGTTTGAAGAGATTAAAGTATTTGCAACTGCACGGTACGAAATTACTGTTTATTAAATACTTTTTATTAAATTACGAAAGAAGAAATTAGAATTCAGAGTACAGCGAATGAGTTGTGAAATATTCAGAATAAGTAAACATTCAAGAGATCCTGTCGATGAACTTAACCATTTATAGAAAATCATTATCATAATAATATATTATATTATAATATAACCTAGTTCCATAGTTTTACTCTGCTTATTGTAATTTGAGTTAATAGGGTATGTAATAATTGCATTATATCATAATACATTTTGCCAACTCAAAACATCGTCGAATCAATGTGAAACTGAAATTTCAATAAAATTGTCCAATAAAAATGTTGCCTACATATCATTAGGCAAACTACATTTTTATTTTAATATCGAAATTGCTGCCTATTTCTAACCCTTTGATTATTCATCGAAGATGCAATTAAAATTTCCACATACCGTAGCGTAAAAATTACATTACATAAAAAAATTTACATAAAATTAACTTATTTATATTAAATTTTATGAAAATCTTTT